>CM034149.1:198957265-199519786 GCA_019776745.2 Taxus chinensis | reverse complement strand
CAGTGAAGGTAGGGATGTGCAGATCACTGGGAGAGGGTGGGAAGTCGGGGAACTTAGAGACACAGAGCTTATAAAGCAGAGACTAAAGATGTTAACCAAACAGCATAAATAGAAATTCAAAGAAAAAACTATAAAATTATTTGAAAATACACAGCAAAGACCCACACGTAGATATTGAACAAAAATCACAAATATAATTTCAAGATAAAAATACAGATATAAAAAAAGACAGAAAAATCACACGCATAAGGAAAAGAGAGTGGAAGAAAGCCAAACACATTAAAATAATAAAGCATGGCCATACTATACCGAAAAACAAAAGAAATAATTCAAACCTATGTGATGTGCTTAATAGGATGCCCTATAGTTCTATCTGGCATATGTTCACCATGATTAGTGATTATATAGCTGAGAGGGGGTGGGGTGAAACATGAAGTCGATCACCATATCTATATATTCTATATCTACCCTTATCTATTTATGGTGCACATCTATATATAGATAGGGATAGATATATAGATAGAACACCAACCCCATATATAGAGCCCTAGAATTCTATCTAGGATTTGGGCACACAAGAAATAATGGGGTAGTCCACCTGTAACCTTCCTCATGCCGTTGATTGTTTTCGAAAATTCCACATAAAATATACTGATCTATTATGATAAGCATAAAAAACCATGATAAGATCATCTCATCCTTTTGTGATTAGTTGAGGCACTCATGCTATATATAATTAACTCCATTGATTTCCTACGCCAAACATCAAATTGTCATTCTACAAAATTCCCAAAACATCATTTAACCGAAGAAGCATAACAAACCATGATAAGATCCCCATATCCCTTTGTGATTAGTTGAGGAACTCATGCTATATATAATTAACACCATTGATTTCCATGCATCTAAGCATTTCTAAATAACAAAATTTATTCCCTTCTCATAGGAAATCCAACATTTTCTTTCAAATTGTCTTCAAACTCTTTCCTTCTCAGCCAATTTGTTCCTAGTCTTCGTCTTGTCAGCTGGATCCAATTTTCCTACAATATATTTTTTATCTCTGATGGTATCTTCTCAAAGTAGTTCTTAGTTTCAACCTTTTTTCTTCAATCCTCCATCCTCTGCCTTTCATTTATTTTCTAATTCATCCTACCCTTACTATTAGTGATAATAATCTTCTTCTCAACAGAGAGATTAAGGATACCATTAACATCAATATCAAAGAAGACATAATACCCTTTGGAACATGGGGAATGCCAGAAAGCTCAAATTTACCCAATAAGTTATTATCCTTAGTTCTTTTCATTTCACCTTCAATAACTTGAATCAACACCCTCAGTTGATTGTTGGAATTCATGAAAAATTCCATGTAATTATAATGGTCATTACCCCTCTAGTTGTTTCGAGTCCTAACTTGAATCAAGCATAACCAATTCTTACACTTTCTCATTTCCTTCTTCAGAGTTGAACCTCCTTCAATGGTTAGGAGCTCTGTAAGAGCTTCTTACCCTGATGAAGTTATTGCTTATGTTGCAACTGTAAGGAACAAATTCATAACTTCATGAATGATGAAGTTGTCCATCTTGGTATCCCTCAAACACTTCCCAACAGGATCCATATGAAATCCTCAAACCTAGCTCTTGTAATCACACAGTAGATGTTAGTGCAAAATAACAGCACCCCCAAATGAGTTCTAAAAATCTACTTTTCTAAGGCAGGTTCATTTGGTGTGATTACATAACATTGAACTTTCCCCAAGGTGTGGGACCTTGCAAAAGTGGGAAAGCTCTCCATATTAAAGGTTGGTTCCTATTCCTAAACTACCTGCCATGAGCTACTCCAGTGAAGGAAAACTAAATCTAACCTAATCTAACCATTCCAAGGAACCAAGGAGAGAGAAAGAGGGAAAAAATAGAGTCTACACTAAAGTAGTGATACACCAGCAAAGGAAGCGATATATTCTGTTAAGGGAGAAAGAAATAGAAAAAATGGAAATGAGGGAGGTCAGACAGAAGTAACACGAACCAAATCTTCAAATTTTCCATTAAACTCCATGAAACACAACATACTGCACCTACAAATGTGAAATACATGCACATAAAAACAAATCTGGAAGGGAGAGGCACAAAGGAACAACAAAACAATGCAAAGGGTTGAAAAACACCACAAAAACACGTTTTTATTGCCTATAAGGTGCACAGACCATTACATTTCTGGAATAGAGGCACAAATATATTTTCCAGGTGTGGGAAAAGGTTCGCTACTCAAAAATGGCGTCGAGAAACAAATTTGATAGAGTTTCTCTATGCCCAGAATGTTTTTCCTTTTCCAAAATGAGAAGTGTTACAATATATAGAAAGAATAAGAGAGAGAGAAGAGGGAAAAATCGAATCCTACTCCAACCACTATGAGATATGCATCGAATCCCACTATGAAAGTTCAACCACTGAATATTAATGCCTTCTACAAATCCACCCACAATATGTCACTTCTGGTTCCCCAGCGGATCGAATCGAATTAGATTTGGTAGTTTAAGAGCAAGAAGATCTTGCATTAAATGCCTGAAGATGTTTTCTCTATTTTTCACCACTAGGGCCTGAAACAATGATTTTTTATCTTTCCATGGCGTAGAGGACGTCGAGATGCTTCCAACGGTGTAAGATTTGCAATATTTTGAGCCCTAGGTCGAAAGATATGCCCCTTCGAAGTTTTTATCGAGTCCGTACAAATGGGCGGGAAAATAGTTTCAAAAATGGGTCCCCTTTTACATATGAGACATGTGGCAGTCAGATTAGGGCAAAAATTGGGTTCGCAGGTCCGTAATTTATCCTTTTCCCTTTTTCTACAAAAAATGCAAAATTCAAAAAAAACCCCACGGCCCCGCTTTGGCTTTGACTCGGGCTCAAACGCTGACATTTTCCCTTGGGTGGAGTTGCAACTTATTTGGTGACTTTCGGTTAAGTCTTTTGCTTGGCGGGGCATATCTCTTGACCTGGGACACACAGCAGCTTGGTGCTTGTTCGAGCCTCTCCTTTTGGATTTCAACTTTGGAGAAGTGTCATGCTGACATGTGGCTCTCTCCGTTGTCTCCTCCATACTTAGTCAATTTTTGGACTCTTTCTGAACTGTTTTGAGCCCGAAGACTTCGAATATTCACCACTTCTTCTTCTCGAGCCTCTGGTTCTTCTGACACTACTCGGCCTCCTTCCCCGACCCTTCCTTTTTTATTTTAGAGCCTGCCCGAGTCTGTCGAATAGATTTAAGACACAAATTCGTGCAACAAAGTCGTTTCTTCTCTTTCTTCTCGCACAGGGTCATTTAAACTTTTGCAAGCCCCACCATTCCATTCTAGAGTCCCTCTGCAACCAGTTTACAAGATTTAAACTTGTTTTCTCTTATTCTTTCCATGCGGGGTCATGGCCGATCCAATATTTTGCCCAGGGGGTGAAATATGGATAACAATATAATTCATTACCTTCATACAATGAATCAATTTTATAGTCCTCTTTGCTATCTCAAAAGTAGTTTTCAAAGTCTTGAGTGAAATGATTTAAGAATCAGTTGTCAAAATCCTCACCACCCAAAATAGATGTCACCTACAATAGTCAAAAGAGACATCAAATATTCCACCTCAACTTGTGTGGACAATATAGGCACTATCAACAACAATTTTTTCTTTCCTTAGCACCAACATTCTTTGTAGGTTGCCTCTGAGAATTAATGAAATATGCATGAACTGTAACCAAAGCATTCTTCTAGTAAGGATATTTCTTCCATAGAAAATTTCTCTTCTTCTCCTGAGTCTAGAACCAACCTTGAACAACCATAATTTCATGTCACTATGCACTGTTGGGTTAACCATTGTGCATTTGGTAGGGTTCGTGACAACATGATTTTTGACAGCATTGATACAAATAATTTTTTGCACTCGATTATAGTACCACACCCCCGAGATCCATTCTCACAACATGCTACTCTCCTTTACTCATTTTCTCTTAAGATATAGATAAAACTCAAGAAAATCAAATGCACAGAGATATTTTTGTAGCAGAATAAATATCAGGGCAATGTGAATGAGGGGTAAAAAGTACTGTATATCAAAAGCTATTATTTTTCAAGGCGGATTCTAATGCTAACTAAAATAAGTTAAAAGGGTTTTTTGCTCGCTTCACTTTAAGACTTCAGAGGCATAATCAAACACATAAATCCAAAAGATAAATACGCAGAAAATAAAAAATCAAACATAACATGTATTTTAGATTAAAAAAATATCAGACATAACATGTATTTTAGAATGCAAATACCAAAAATACAAAAGATAAAGAGACCCAGGAAAAAGATAATGACCACCATACTACAAGGAAAACACAACAAATAAGTCTCCACCATTCAAGGTGAATTCTAATGCTAACTAAAATAAGTTAAAAGAGTTTTGTGTTTTCTTCACTTTAAGAGTTTAGAGGCATAATCAAACACAAAAAATAAAAATTCAAACAGAGCATGTATTTTAGAATGCAAAAACCAAAAATATAAAAGACAAACAGACCAAGGAAAAAGATAATGACCACCATAATACAAAGAAAACACAACAAATAAGTCTCTACCAAAAATACAAAAGATAAAGAGACCAAGGAAAAAGATAATGACCACCATACTACAAAGAAAACACAACAAATAAGTCTTCACCATTCAAGGTGAATTCTAATGCTAACTAAAATAAGTTAAAAGAGTTTTGTGTTCTCTTCAGTTTAAGAGATTAGAGGCATAATCAAACACAGAAAATAAAAAATCAGATAGAGCATGTATTTTAGAATGCAAATACCAAAAATACAAAAGACAAACAAACCAAGGAAAAACATAATGACCACCATAATACAAAGAAAACACAACAAATAAGTCTCTATCATTATTTGTCTTTTGAAAGTCTCCACCATTATTTTTCTTTTTAATTTTATTTTAAATATCAAATTAAATGGTATCTAACCTTTACCATTATTTTTCTTTTTAAATATCAAATTAAATGGTATCAAACCTTTACTCTCTCATAAATTACTTAAGTTAAAAGAGTTTTGTGTTCTCTTCACTGTAAGAGTTTAGAGGCATAATCAAACACATAAAATAAAAAATCAGATAGAGCACGTATTTTAGAATGCAAATACCAAAAATACAAAAGACAAACAAACCAAGGAAAAATATAATGACCACCATAATACAAAGAAAACACAACAAATAAGTCTCTACCATTGTTTTTCTTTTGAAAGTCTCCACCATTATTATTCTTTTTAATTTTATTTTAAATACCAAATTAAATGGTATTTAACCATTACCATTATTTTTCTTTTTAATTTTATTTTAAATATCAAATTAAATGGTATCAAACCTTTACTCACTCATAAATTACTTAAATTGAAATTTTCAATAATGACCTACTGTCTTTTGACAACCTCAAATGAACTAAAATGAGGAGGACAGACCAAGGAAGAAGATAATGACCACCATAATACAAAGGAAACACAACAAATAAGTCTCAACCATTGTTTTTCTTTTGAAAGTCTCCACCATTATTTTTCTTTTTAATTTTATTTTAAATATCAAATTAAATGGTATTTAACCTTTACTCACCATTATTTTTCTTTTTAATTTTATTTTAAATATCAAATTAAATGGTATCAAACCTTTACTCACTCATAAATTACTTAAATTGACATTTTCACTAATGTCCTACCATCTTTTGGCAACCTCAAATGAACTCAAATGAGGAGGACAAGCATTTCTGTATGAATATTCATTCCAAACTAAATTTTATTTTAAAAGAATGTGTTTATTGTTTGGGTCTTACTTATAATTACTTTTTTGTTAAAATATAACAAAATAAAGTTATTCACAACATGTTTTTTTAAAATGATATTTGATTTTAAATGCTTCCTTCAAATTAAAGTGTAAGATAAAAGAAAATTAAGAAACAATAGTCTTAAAAAAAAGAGAAGAGAGTGAGGCACCAATTTTTATTTAATTTTTAATTGTCACTTGATTGATGTTTCATTGATATAATACAATATATGAAGAGGTGACTGTCAATTTCTAGGGCTTTTCTGAAGTATCAATTTACATCTACTTACTATTAAGACTATTATGCAGCTTCAATTTTTCTTTACTTTGTGGTTTGTTTTTGGTTTGGATGCAAATGTAATATATTAACATCACCTATACTTTCAATTTTTTTCAAAAAAATTGGTGTTGTTTAACATTTAAGTGGATTGGCCATTGTTATGTATGGGCAAGGCACCGAAAAAACCTAACGGTTACTACTTTAAAAGTAGTGAGAAATTATCAACAAAACTAAATAAAATTCAATGTTCATCATAAAGTAAGATTAAAAATAACACAGTTAATCCAGTGATGCCTTCTGTGTGCTAAGCATTAATTAGAACAAAATGATTAATTAGAATAAAAATAGAAAACCACATAAAGCAAGATTCGAAATAACATAGTTGATGCTTTCTGTGTGCATTCATAAATATAAACATTCTAGTAATATTTGGTGGAAAACATAAATTCAAACAAAATAATTAATTAGCGTAAAAAATAGAAAATATGGAATTTAAATAGAATTAGGTGGGAGTAAGTGGCTAAAAAGTAATGATTTTGTAAGTAGAAAATAAGGTGGAATCCTAAAATTTACTTTGTTTCAGTGAATTTTCTACGTTAAATTATTTTGTGGCTTTGTTTTTCCATTTTGGTGTAAATAGATTAAGGTATTTTTTACATGTATATTAGCAGTTCTTATATTTTCTGAGTTTGAATAAATTATAAAAGTGTTATTACAGAAAACTTGTCAATCTATATATCTCTTTTTACTTATTATGAGTATTCCAAATAGAGGATAAGACACCAAAAGAATTATGAGTGTATAAATAGAGGATAAGACACCAAAAGAATTTTTTCATATGGTATACACAAATTTCTAATAAAATGAGTAATTGTCTAATCCCTGCTAAGATCAAACAATAAATTATAATGTGGATTCCCAACACCTCTATTTTATTGCTAAAAGCATAACATTTTTACTACATCAAACAAAGTGATAGGAAAAACACTCTATCCTAACCGGATTAGGAAGCTCAGCAGGATGCAACCTTATTGTCTACCATATAATGACTATTCAGATATACTAACATCAAAAAATATAGGGTGCTCCATATATAATCACTAAATCCCTAAAATCAAATCATGCAAATACTTAAGAGGTATTCAAACTAGATGAAGCCACAAGGTGAAAGTGTGCAAAGTTGAGGTGTTGAGCGGGGAGAGACACAAGAGTAGATGAGTGTATGCAAATAAATCTAGAAAGAAAAAGCAAGGTGGTGTGAAACAAGGAACATACACAGTAAATCTGAGCCAAATTCAAAGTATGCAATAAGTGAATTAAATCAGGTTAATGAAGGAGATACTTATATGAGCAGTTAGATTCCAAGTGAAGAAGAGCTACGTAGAAAGATGATTGAAAAAATAGACACAGGTTGCGATCACAAATATTGAAGGTATCAACTGGTGTTTGAAACCATCAAAGATGTGGAGACACATACAACATAAAATAGAATAAGAAAAAAATATTAGAGAATAGAACACCCAAGAGGAGAGAAGAAGCTTGAGCTTCACTTCTTGTTCCTTACAAAAAAAATTACAAATACCTCACATATATAGAGGACTTAGAAACATGTAGAGAAAGAACACAATAATGAAATTACAAATGTCCAACCATTATTGAATATAATCACTTTTTGTAAAGTGATTCTAGATCATGCTTTAATAAAGTAACTTTTAATAAAGTAGAAATAATGACTCTAGATCCCCACTTTTTCTAAAGTGATAATAAAACAACTTTAATAAAGTCACTTTTATTAAAGTAGAAATTATTTCCAATACTCCCCCTTAATTTCTACCACTAACTATGCCTAGATTATGTCTAAGATATTCAAAGGTATCCTTAGCTAAGGCCTTAGTAAATATATCTGCAATCTGATCTTGTGATCTGCAGTATTCCAAAAATATCTCTTTGTTATTAACCAACTCTCTTATGAAGTGATACCGAGTATCTATGTGCTTGCTTCTTTTGTGAAAGACATGATTTTTGGAGAGAGAAATCGCTGAATTGTTGTCGCAGAAAATTTTGGTGGCTTCTTCCTGAGTATGCTTCAAATCTGACAATATCCTTCTCATCCACACATCTTGACAATTGCACCTATGGCTGCAACATATTCAGCTTCGGCTGATGAAAGAGTAACAATGGGTTGCTTCTTTGATGCCCAAGAAACCACACCTATTCCAAAATGAAAAGCATAACCTGAAGTGCTTTTCCTGTCATCTATACTTCCTACACAATCACTATCAGTGTATCCAACAAGTTTGAATTCTTCTGAATTGGAATAAAATATTCCATAGTTCCTTGTTCCACTGACATACCTCATAATTCTTTTACTTGTTTTCCAATGTGAGTCTTTGGGAGACTCCATGAACCTTGAAATCAAACTTACACCATACATGATGTCAGGCCTTGTGGTTGTCAAATACATGAGGCTACCAACAAGCCTCTTGAATAGTGTCGAATCAACAACTGATCCGCCATCCTCTTTACTCAACTTTAACCCCTTTTCCACTAGTGTTGGAGTTGCCTTGCATTTTAACATATTAAATATTTTCAAGATATCATTAGCATATTTTTTTGTGAAATAAATATGCCATCTTCAGATTGTTGGACTTCAATGCCCAGAAAAGTATCTCATGAGGCCTAAATCTGTCATCTCAAATTCACTTTTCATAGAAGCCTTAAAAGAATCTATGGAAAGATCACCAGTGAAAATTAAATCATCCACATACAAGCATATGATCGATCATTGATTCTGAATTTTACCTTACTTCTTTGAAACCATTCTGGATTAGGTAGTCAAAGATTCTGATATAATAAAGTGGGCTCACTGCTACGTTTTTGGAAACAATTTTGTATCAGGTAGGAATCAATTCAGTTCTACCAAGCTCTAGGAGCTTGCTTGAGTCCATAGAGGGCCTTATTCAACTTGTAGACCTTGTCTTCATGTCCTGGAATTTTATATCCTTGTGGCTGGTCCACATACACTTCCTCATCAAGGAAACCATTCAAAAATGTAGACTTAACATCCATTTGATATACATGCCATTTGTTTTGAGCAGAATATGGCCAAAACAGTCCTTACGGTGTCTAACCGTGCAACTGGAGCAAATGTTTCATTGTAATATACTCCAGGTTGTTGAGTGAAACCTCTAGCAACTAACCTTTCCTTGTGCTTTTGAATTTTTCCATCAGCACTATGTTTTGTTTTGTAAATCCATTTCACACTAATTGCATCCTTGCCTTCAGGAAATTTAGTCAAATCCCAAGTTTGATTCTTTTCAATAGAATCAATTTCTTCATTCATAGCTTGTACCCAAATCTCATCATTTACAGCCTCTTCAAATGATGATGGATCATCTACTTGAGAAAACAATGCAAAAATAGAGAATGCATTTGAAGTATCAACATTATACTCATTACCATATATTTCACTTATTCTCCTTGTTTTTTGCTACATTGGAATTGGTGAAGTGCTATCATCCAATGAGGTAGATGGACTTGCTCCAGGTATCTCTGCTGAAGAAGTTGATGTTGGTGTCCTTTGTGGTGTCTGTTGTAACCTTGGTGTGGACTGAAGTCTTGAAGATCTCCTACCTACAGATTGAGGTGTAGCTTGAGCTACAACTTGTGTTGCTCCTTGTGTTACAATTTCTTCATCCACCATGTCATCATGTGGAGAGTTGCTTGCTATACTCACTATATTTTCTATGCTACCATCCCATGCCTCATCTTCAACAAACTGAACATCTCTACTGATTATGAATTTCTTTGTAATAGGATTGAACAACTTGTATGCTTTTGTATCTTCAGAATAACCAACAAAAATGCATTTCTCACCTTTTTTGTCCAATTTATTCCTCAGCTCATCAGGTACATGTGCATATGCCACACAACCAAATACTTTGAAGTGTGAAACATTGTGCTTTCTATGTGTCCATGCTTCTTGAGGAATCTTGTTTCTAACACTCTTCGTTGGGCACCTATTAATGATGTAGACAGTAATTGCTACTACCTCAGCCCAATACTCATTTGGAAGATGTTTTTCTTTCAACATACTTTGAGCCATTTCCATAATGGTTCGATTCTTTCTCTTTGCGATGCCATTTTGTTGTGGTGTATATCTAGCAGTGAATTGCTTGTGAATTCCATGTTGTCTGCAAAAATTCAGAAATGCATTTGAAATATACTCACCACCTCTGTCAGTTCTAAGAACCTTGATGTAATAACCACTTTGTTTTTCCACAAGAGCTTTAAACTGTTGAAAGTATGCAAAAGCATCAGACTTGTGTCTCAAAAAATATACCCATGTCTTTCTTGTGAAATCATCAATGAAAGTCAAGAAATATGTGCAACCTCCTATTGTAGGTGTCTGCATTGGTCCACATAAATTTGAATGCACGATTTCAAGTGGTGATTTTGATCTTATTGATTTGCCTACAGGAAATCTCTCTCTATGTTGCTTTCCCAAAATGCAACCTTCACAGATTCTTTCTGGTTTTTCAATTAACATGGAAAAACCTTTCACCATATTCCTTTTATGCAACAAATTTAATGCTCCAAAATTCAAATGCCCAAATCTAAAATGCCAAAGCCATGATTCATCTTTAACAACTGATTGAAACGTTATTTCTGGTTTTTCAATTCTTACCTCTGCTACTTTGGACATACCTTCAGAATGTGTCTTGGAGATAGGATGATTTTCTTTGAAGGTTACTCTAGAGCTTTCTTCAGAGCTGAACTATATGGCTGCTCTAGACTGTGCCAAACTAGTCCCTTGAACATCTTGGGATGTTTTTCTTCTCATAACCGGTCTTATCTTCAAAGGAAACATTCGATTTCTAGTCATCTGTTACTTTAGCAATTAGCTTCTCACTAGGAAATATATCAAAAATAACACATTCATTGTTTTCAAGATAAACTTTGTAGCCCTTCTGAACTAATTGACCAATACTCATTAGATTGTGTTTCAGACCAGTAACATAATAAACATCATTAATTACCATCTGCCCCCCCTTTTAGATAGAATATCAAATGTCCCTTTTCCCAAAACAGTAACTTTGTTGTTATTTCCAAGAGTAACATCAATTTGTACTAACTCATCCAAATTGGAAAACAAATCCATATTTCCTGTCATATGATTGCTACAACCAGAATCTAAGTACCAGATATCACAAGGGCTTTCTTGGATAGCATTACATTCAACAGGGGAATTTGTAACTAATGTTTCAGGAATATTAGTACACGCAATAAACATGGGCCTTGTTGGAGTGCTCACTGAATGATTTTGTTTGTATTTTTTTATCAAATTGATTTTTCTTGCACTCATGTGCATAATCCAAATTTTTTACAATAGTGACATTGAATATGAGACTTATCAACTCTTTGACCACTAGTGTTCTGATATTGATCTCTTCCAGCTGGGTTTCCTGGACTGTTACTGTGTCCAGTTGTAGGATAATTTCTTCCTCTGCCTCTAGGATTGAATCTACCTCTTCCTCTTCCATGACTTACAAAATCTTGGGATGAAAATGCATGCTCTAGTGAGGTTTGTGACCTATTCAACCTATTCTCATGATTTATTAGAGATGCATGTAACTCATCAACAGAAAACTAGTTCAGATCTTTGGTTTCTTCTATGGCCACAACTACAGGGTCAAATTTTGTAGGGAGACTCCTGAGTATTTTCTCAACTACCCTCTTGTCTTCAATATTCTCTCCATGATATTTTATCTGATTTACTAACCCAACTATATATGTGAAAAATGATTCTACAGAATCTGATTCTTTCATTGACATAGTTTCAAAATATCTTCTAAGTAACTGTAGTTTGGCAGTTTTAACTTTGTCCATACCTTGATAAACTACCTGAAGGGTATCCCATGCCTCCTTTGCTTGCTTGGTTGTTGCCACTCTAGGAAGAATACTTTCATGCATAGCTTGATGTATGTAGAAGAGGGATTTTCCATCCTTTTTCCTCTGCTCCCTCAAGAGATCCTTCTCAGCTTGCGAGAGAGCATTGTAAGTTTCCTGATCAGCTGTCTCTACATACCCATTCTCTACAATTTCCCACACATCCTGTGATCTAAATAGGGCTTTCATGGTTAATGACCAATATTCATAATTTTTACCTGTGAAAATGGGGGTTTGTAAACTTGACAAGGATGCACCAGATGTGGAAGCCATGGTTGTCGAAAGAAAAAACAATTTCAAAAAATATTAACTCAAGAGAGTATGCAAATAGCCTCTTTCAAATTTTATGTAAAGTTCTTAAAATCCACATACCAAAAATTTCAAATCAATTCCAATTCAACACCAAACCCCACATACCAGAAAAATAACCAAAAGCCACTCAAATTGATTGTCTTAGAGATTTGGTTCTCACTGCTCCTGAGATCTCCACACTTTGCTTCAAATTGATCTTCCCATCTCTGATACCACTTTGTAGAATCAAGATACAACTTGAATAAAATAGAACAAGTATGAGGCAAACAAAATAGAGCATAAAATAGAATAAGAAAAAATATTGGAGAATAGAACACCCAAGAGGAGAGAAGAAGCTTGAGCTTCACTTCTTGTTACTTACCAAACAAATTACAAATGCCTCACATATATAGAGGACTTAGAAACATGTAGAGAAAGAACACAATAATGAAATTACAAATTTCCAACCATTATTGAATAGCATCACTTTTTCTAGATCATGCTTTAATAAAGTAGCTTTAATAAAGTCAGCTTTAATAAAGTAGAAATAATGACTTCTAAATCCTCACTTTTTCTAAAGTGATAATAAATAAACTTTAATAAAGTCACTTTTATTTAAAGTAGAAATTATTTCCAATACTCACTTTTTGTAAAGTGATTTTAAATCATGCTTTAATAAAGCACCTTTAATAAAGTCACTTTAATAAAGTAGAAATAATGACTCTAAATCCCCACTTTTTCTAAAGTGATAATAAAACAACTTTAATAAAGCAACTTTATTAAAGTAGAAATTATTTCCAATACAAATTTCAAAGCATCTATGTTGATATATGAGTAGTGATAGGGCGCTGAATCTGTGCAGCTGAAGAACATAGAAAATATTGATGAGGAACTTGTATTAAATTCCATCTTCCTTATAAACACAACACTTTCCTTGTTTAAGGAACTAGATTACAAGTGGATTAGCTTTCATTCTGAAAATTTAAGGAACTCATATTAGATATCATTTGCTTTGTAAACACAAACTTTCCTTGTTTAGGAGAAATTTGAGAATAGAGATTCAAAACAGGGGAAGAATAAAAGCCATTGTAGATGGATGGAGAAAAATTTAGCACCCATAGACAATTAATTCAAAAGTGCTCTGACACCAAGAAGATTAAGAAGATTTGTATCTAGGAAGGAATGTTCATCTAAAACGTGGAAAACAATTTTTATCTACTCTGTTTTGAAGATTTATATATAGGAAGGAATGTTTTAACACTACTTGTTTCCTTTGTTCTTACGAAATGAAAATTTTCATCTCTTAAGTCTACGTGCTCCCTAGTTTTCAATTTCTATGCCTTCTCAGCTAGCAATGTAAAAGGACTCAAAACACACATGTTCAGGATGTGAACATCAACTGTCAATAGAAATATAAATAGGCATTGAACCCTTTTCAAGGAACAATCCCTTTCTCACCGAGAGTTACTAAAATAATATGGCAAGAAAAGGATGGCCATAAATAAAAATAAAACATGAACATGTCACAAAGAGCAACATAAATTAGTTCATATTTATCATAGTGAATTTCATCTGATGGAGAGGCCTAATATTTTCTCTTCTGTAAAATCATTTCATAGTATCACACTATGTTTAAACATTTAATTACATGTAAAACAGTGAATTTAATGTAGGTAGTTGTTCTCAGTAAGCGATGGAGATAGCGACGGAAGTACAGTCAATGCGGTTTCCGTTGTTTTGGCTGCAAAGTGTCTGCGTTCTAGGCCAATAATAGCTAAAGAGAGGTTGCTTATTGACAAGAATTAGACAGATGAAAAGCTGCGAATGGAAAAGGTGGACACGTTGGGATCCACACCTTTGGCCTGGAACAAGATTCTTCAAAACCCTAACAGTAAAGTGGGTCCACAGTTGGCTGTAAGAGGACAGTTCATGTGGGAAAAGGACAATGAAGGTGCTACCTGTCTAATGGTCCCAGATGGATGCATGAATAGGGCTTTGGAAAAAGTGAATCTCTCTCTTGTTGGTAAGTTTCTAGGCTCTAGACCTAATATTGATTTTATTAGAAAATGGGCTATTAGAAAGTGGAAACATAAGGGGGATCTGAGTATTACCATCATGCCACGGGGTTTTTTTCTGGCAAAATTTAATCAGCAAACTGATTTGGAATTGGTGCTTCTAGGAGGGCCGTGGTGGCTGGGAAATATGGGTCTATTTTTGAAAAAATGGTATCTAGGATTCGACCCGAACACTAAAAATATTAACACCATTACAATCTGGTGTAGACTCCCTGGGCTACCGCTACATTTCTGGGATGATGAAATCTTGTTAAACATTGCTAAATAAATAGCTACTCCAATCGGGCTGGACGGACCCATGAGAAATAGATCCAGACTTTCTTTTGCTTGATTCTACATCTCTTTGGAAATGGAGCAGGAGTTATCGGAACACATCATATCAAAATATAAGTATGGAATGTGGACTCAAAAAATTTAATTTGAAACCTTCCATTTAAGATGCAAGCAATGCCATCATATAGGGACATTTTTCGAATAAATGTCTTAATAAGGAGATCTCCTCAGAGGAAGATAAACTCAAAGAGAAAGAACAACATAAGGGTGATTTTGAAATGACAAAAGAAAATAGGGTGCTAGACAATGAAATCCGAAGAGAGGAAAAATCCCCTAACCAACCTGAGCTGAACTACAATAAAAAGGAAAAAAAAGGGGGGGGTTCAGAACTTCAATAAGGAAACACCTAGTCTCGCGTCCTAAAAACCCAATGATAGCATTACATGGAGCACCTATCAGAAATAAAGAAGAATCAGAAATGTAAAATCCAGTAAAGGTGACTCTGGAGGTGGATGAATAAGAAGGAATTGTAAAGGTGAATATCAGTCCCAAGGATCTAGCTAAGAGCCCAAATGACACTAAGGAAGTTGAGATAGATGATTCTCTAGAATTCATTGAGGAATTTTTGGAAAAGAACAACATGAGTTTAGAAGAAGCATTACACACTCCAAGGGATGTAACTAAAATATCAAACACAAGAGGAAACTCTTATTTCAGCAACAGATCTACAGACCTACCTCCTTGCTTCAGCAACAGATCAGACAGATATGTACTTGATTGATAGTGAATAGAAAGAGAAAGAGGAGGGAGAAGTAACACCAGTTAAAGAAGATGAGGAACTTACTTCTGGATTCAGAGAGGTCATTTAAAAAAAAAGAGAATGAAAGGATTTGAAATGATCCCAGAGTCGCTATATAGTGAAAAGAAAAAGAAACTTGACAATTGGGAAACTTCAACATCTAGAACTACTAGATCTTCTGCTAGAAGACTGGTAGATTTTGGAAGTAGTTCTAAAAGAGGAAGACCCTCAAAGAAAGCTCTTAGATCCAAGAGAACAGAGAGAGACATTGCAGATGGAAGTCAATGTCAATTGAACCATCAGGAAATACCAGTTCCCATTCCTATTTAATGAAGATTATCTCTTGGAACATCCGAGGTCTAAATGGAAACTCCAAACAGAGAACCATTAAGGAGTTACGGGAATCTAGTAGTCCTAGTATTTTGATTTTGTAGGAAACTAAGATGAAAGCTAAGATCCTTGAAACCAATAAATTTTTTTTTGGGAAAACTCTGATATGGCTGCGGTGGACTCTCAGGGAGCCTCTGGAGGTCTGGTTACTCTTTGGGATAAAAGACACTGCACTGGTATGATTCTTAATGCTAGCACTAATCATCTTGCTATTAAATTTCATGCTATTGAGAACAATAGTGAATGGATCCTTTCTAATATCTATGCCCCTAATACGGTTAGTGGGAGATGTAAACTCTGGACTGATCTTAAGATCTTTAGAACCCAGCATACTACAGCCAACTAGCTTATCATGGGGGATTTTAATTCTCCTCTAAACCCAGGTGAAAAATATGGAGGAATCTCCAGCTTTTCCACAGGTATGGAGGAGTTTGCTGATTTTGTTGCTGATCTCAATCTCTTGGATGTGGATCTCCATGGAAATAAATACACTTGGAACAACAGAAGGTTGGGAAAAGATCTTATCTAAGTTAGACTAGATAGAGCCCTGATTTCTACTAGTTGGATTCTCAATCAGGACTTTCATCTCTCTTCACTTCCCAGAATTGGATCAGATCACAATCCGATTGCCTTAAATCTTCTCAATTGGACTAAGCCCAGCAGAAGCTCATTCAAATTTGAAAAGATGTGGATGGAACATGATGACATTTATGAAAAAATTAAAGAATGGTGGGTTTGGAATGGTGAAGGCACTTCTCAATATAGATTGACTCAGAAGCTCAAAAATGTCAAAAAATAAGTTAAAACTTGGAATAAAAGAGTTTTTGGTAATGTGTTTGAAAAAAAAATAAGTTAAAGCAGAAGCTCCAAGATCTGGAAATCAAAATGAATACAATGGGGAGATCTTTTGAAGACCAAACTGAGGAAAAAAACATTCTTGCAGAGCTGCATACGATTTGCAGTAGAGAAGAATCCTTATGGAGACTAAAATCTAGGGCTATTTGGCTTAAAGAAGGAGATAGAAATACAAAGTTTTTTCATATGACTACTTTGAAGGATAGAGCTTGTAATAGGATTATGGAAGTCGCTAAAAGTAATGACACTATTATAAAATATCCCAACAGCATTAAAGAGGAAGCTCTCAATTTTTATAAAAAACTTCTTAATGAGAGCAGTATCATTAGTGAAGAGGTAATTTCTTTCATGTCAGAGGCTATTCCCCATAAAAAAATTGAGGAACAGAGATTTAAAGATATCACTAAAGTTGTCACACTTGAAGAACTGCAAAAATCTGTGTTTACTTTAGAAGGTGACAAGGCTCCGGGCCGGATGGATTTTCTATAAAAAAAATTAGAAATTTTGGGAAATATGCTCGAATGATCTTCTCAGAGTAGTGAATGAATTCTATAGAACTGGCAACCTTTTAAAAGAGATGAATAACACACACATTTTGCTTGCTCCAAAAAAAATGGATGCTAAGGACTTCAAAGATTTCATACCTATCAGCCTTGTGAATGCTATCTATAGAATTTTTACCAAAATCATTGCTACCATGCTTCAATTTATTATGAATGATTTAATCTCAAGGCAACAGAGTGGATTCATTAAAGGTAGGATTATCCAAGATGGAGTGATTATGGTGCATGAAACCATACACTCTATGGATAATAACAAAAAAGTGAATATGGTCCTTAAGCTTGATATGAATAAAGCCTTTGATAAGGTCTCTTGGGCTTTTTTAGACAAAGTTTTAATTAAATTTGGCTTCCCTGCTAAATTCAGAAAAAATTATTAAGGCTTGCATCACTACGGTCAGATTCTCAGTAGTGGTTAACGGTGAGCCAGTGGGATTCTTCACAAGTAGCAGAGGACTAAGACAAGGGGACCCATTATCCCCCCTGCTATTTATTCTTATGGCAGAAATTCTTAGTTGAAAAATTGGTCAAGAAATTATTGACGGTCTCCTGATAGGTTCAAAGCCCACTTCCATTAGCCACGCAGCTTCTCATTAGCAATTTGCGGATGATACAATTCTTCTCTTAATGGCATCAGTCCTTGAAGCTCAAGCTATCAAAGCTATTCTGAAACTTTATGAAGCTGCTTCTGGGAAAGAGATCAATTATGAAAAAAGCTCCATATTCTTCTTCAATACACCTGAGGAAAGACAACTGAAAATTGCAAAAATTCTGGGATGTAAAATAAGTGCACTTCCAGCCACTTACCTTAGGACTCCCTCTGGGCACTAAAAAAGTTTCTACCAAGGTGTGGAATGATTTGTTGGAGAGATTTCAAAAAAAAATGGCTGGATGGAAAGGAGCCATTCTTTCTAGTGCTGGTAAATGCCCACTCATCAAAAGCACTCTTCAAAACCTACCTATCTATATAATGTCTCTTTATAAGATCCCTGCTACCTTCAGAGAAAAAATTGAGAGGATTCAAAAAAACTTCTTATGGCAGGGCATGGAGGAGAAGTTTAAATACCATTTAGTTGCTTGGGATAAGGTTTGTACTCCAAAATCTATAGGAGGCCTGGGCATAAAAGACATCAAGAAAATGAATGAGGCTCTTATTGTGAAAATGGGCTGGAGAATGCTAACTGAGAAGCAACCCTGGATAGATTTAATTAAGGCTAAATACCTTAATCAACAAGTTGTTTCTTCTTTTCTTCAAGACGAGCATCTTCCTTATGGTTCCATCTTTTGGAATAACTTAGTGAAGAGTAGAAATTTCATAAAACAAGGAAGTAAGTGGAAAGTGGGAGATGGTAGTGATATAAAATTCTGGGAAGATAATTGGTTTAATGGTAGCCTCATGGACAAATTTGGAGTAGTAAAAGACATCATTGAAAGTAAAGTATGGCACTAGAATCAAGGATTATATTGTAAGAATGGGCAACAAGAAGAATTGGAAAAAACTCACTATGGATAGAGACGATTTGACCCAGATTATTTCCTCCCTGCAAGATCAGTTGGACCTTATCCCCTTAAGTCAGCTCAAAGTTAAGGATGAGTTGGTCTGGAGTAGTTCTATTAATGGGAACTACTCTGTTAAAACTGGCTATAATAATTTCTTTAACAATAATCAATCTGAGTTTAATTGGAATAGAATTTGGATGAAGGAGCTAACACCTAAAATTAACCTTTTCTTTTGGCTTGCTCTCAGGGGCAGAATTCTTATCACTGACAACCTGATCAGAAAAGGTTTTATAATGCCTAATAGGTGTCATTTGTCTAAAAAATACTCTGAGGATATCAGTCATTTGCTCATCCATTGTGAGTATGCTACCAAAATGTGGAGTTTTTACCTTTCTAATTTTAAAGCTTCTTGGGTGGTTCCGAGGGATTTCAGTCAGCTCTAGACACAATGGAGCCCACCCTACAAACATTGTGTTATGAGAAGGCTCTGGAATTTGGTAATGCCTCATATTATTTGGAGGATATGGAAAGATAGAAATGACATTATCTTTAGAAATAGTAAACAGAATTATAAGCTCAGCATTGGGAAAATTTCTAATGCTATTAAAGAGAATATTGCTAAATTTAAACCCCCCAAGAACAAGAGTTACCCAGTAAATGAAGAGCATATCTTGTCCCAATGGCAGATTAGAGCTGATAGTATCTGAAATATTTCAGGTAACAATATTGATAGATCTTTGATACACTGGCATCCTCCAAATCTTAACTGGTATAAGCTGAACTTTGATGGGGCCTCTAAGGGTAACCTTGGAATTACAGTGGGGAGAGGAGTGATCAGGGATCATAAAGGTAGTTTGGTGGCTGCTTATGCTGGTAAATTGGGAATACAAACTAATCATTTTGCTGAAGCATTATCTGCTTTATGGGGCCTCATAATTTCTAAGACTTGTAACATGTAAAATCTCATTCTGGAAGGAGACTCACTCAATAGAATCAATCATCTTAATCAATGTTTTCCCCCAAGTTGGAACATCAAAGAATTCGTCTTGGAGTCCATAAGTATTTGCAAAACCTTTAATAATATTCAAATCAAGCATACCTACCGATGAGGGTAACAAGGTGGCAAATGCATTGGCTAACTATGGCATAAATGTTAATCAAATTATATGGGATGATAGTGATCACATTCCTGAGTAAATTCAAAACAACATACAAGCGCGATACTTATGGACATAAAAATTTGAGATAAAATTAATGAGAATTGGGAGGGGGGTATTTATGAATAAGACTTGCACACACGCAGATAAGTTTAAATCAACGCTTAAACATATATTTATGGGCATTCAAGGTTATACAAAGTATAATGATGATTTAAAGTGTTTTTATCTTAAGATTAAAGCTGCACATGTGGGAAATATTATGCCTATAACGGCTATTAAATAGTTTTTAATGGATTCTCAAGTCCGTGGTAAGGATGATGATGATCTGGAGTGTATTTCAAAGGAGATTGATGCTTGCACATGTGGGAACTCACATGGTTAGATCAGCAATAATGCATTGCATTTGTGGGAAGTGCCATGATATCAATGATTATAGTATACATTTTTCCCATAGTGTGAGAAAAAATAGAGCAAGGCGGGTTGGAAACTGTGGGTTCTATCAAATTTATCAAAGGGATTTTGAAGTTTACACTGTCAGTTACTTCAAAACCAATGAAAATGGGATGAGCCCCATGCCGGATTGAGCCCAGTGCAGACCCGGAGTGGAAAAATAATGAAGAGCTTTGGAATCTTCTCAACCGGGGAGGAATCACTAATTTCATTGAGAAGATATATGGTCAAGACTAAAACATCTCCGTTTCAGTTTGCGAAGGACTGGAAAGACTCATAAAGTTGAGTATGGAGGACATACAGTTTTGATCAATGAAGAGTTAATCGCTGAAGCTACTGGCCTGGGATTGGATGGGTACTGATTTTTCAATAAAAGAATTGACAGGCTGGCTGAGGAGAGGAAGTTTGTGGAGGAAAATGAGAAACTAGTTTATTGTCATGACGGGTCTACAAGTCAAATCTATCCCTCCACCTTTCAATGAGGTCACCCGTATGATGGTGAGATTCATTTCCCTATTGGGGAGATTTGTCACAGTGCCCTTAAAGTATCTCGTGTTTCTTAACCACTTCCACATGTAAAATTACACGGTATGTTTCCCTCATTATTTACTTAAATCTCTTGAGTGCTCCATCTTGGAGTTTCAAAATCATGCTCGAGCAGTCTCATTGCATCAATGGCTCATTTTATTGTTGTATAAACTGTGTCCTTCTCAAGCTTCCCAGCTTACCTGTCCTCCCCCATCTCTGTTCCTTCTTTCCCCACCACCGCCGCGGATACCTCTCCCTCTATACCCTTCACCATGGCTGTTTCCCCTCTGCCTTCTTTCTTGTCTCCCCTTATCATCCCCACCACCTCTACCCGCACTCCTTTCACCTCCACCTTGAATAGGCCTAGAACTAGATCATGTAAAAGGTATGGACTTGGAAACCCCTGTTTCAGGGAATGTGCCTCAGGACTTAGAGGTTTCCCACAATATCCTACACATTAGCAGTATGGGTTCTCAGGAGAAACATGCTAAGAGATCCATTAAAAGGCTAGAAGCATTAGAAATTGACATGTTGCTACTAAAAGAGGAAGTAAAACAATTGTCTAAGCAAAAAGGTAAGAGAATGAAGGAGGAGGAAGCTAATATTGACAATAATCCGATGGAAGATATCTACAAAAAAACTTTACTCCCTAGACAACAGAATTGGAAAAACCAAGACTTGCCCTGATTATAGTATGGCTATTTTTAATGTAATTGAGGAGTTTATTGAGCAGCACATTCACTACATATCTAATCTCAACGGCATTCCAGCTACTCTTTAGGGAACGGAGAAAAGAAAGCAAACAAAGCATTCAACAGTTAGATACTACTTACCCTACTCACATGATGACATTGGCTATGTTCACCTCATTGAATAATATAAAATACAAAATTACCAAAGCTCGCCAAGAAATAATTGTGGATCTGCGTTGTTCTTGCTGACTTTTATAGTGGTTTTTATTGTTTTGTTGTTGTTGTTTTGTTACTCTTTTGTAAGTTTTCAAACTGGTTGGCCATGTTTTGGGATAATTTCTCTTTGGTTACATTGGTTTTTTATGTCTTATCTAGATCTTGATCCTTCTTATAATGTTTTTCACTCCTATTCTGGCTCCTATGCCCCCCATTTTGTTTACAAGGGTATAGTCCCTTTCAAAAAACTATTTACCTATAGTAAAAAAAAGAACTGAGTTACCAGCCACAAATTAAAAGAAATGAAAAACACAAGAGAAGCATCTACTGTAAACAAAGTATAAAAAACTGTAAGCAAGCACAAAATCTTAAATAAAAAACTTAAAAACCTTTGGTTCTGAATTTTTTTCCAGAGAAGCAACTACTGTAAACAAGTATAAAAATTGTAAGCAAGTACAAACATCTTAAATAAAAACTTAAAAACCTCTAGTTCTGAAAAATTGAGGGCAAACAGTAACAAATATAAAAACTGTACAGCACTTACCAAACTTAGTAAAGCAGAAGATCTTCCTTTATCCCCTTTATCTCCTCCTTGCCCTGTTTTATTCTGACATGGTTTGCTCCACCAAAACTTGTATATAACAGAAAATGTTGCAAAGTTATTTGAGAATCGAATACAAAGGCTAAAGGCGTCCACAGAAAACCGCACATAGAAATTCAAAACTAGAATGCACAGAGGAAAAATCTAAAGGAAAACACACAAAAATATATACATCGGACTGCAAACTCAAATTTTCGAATGGCAGACACAGACAAAGAAGAAGAGAGAGCATGGCCATGCGTGAACAAAACCAAGAACAAAACCCCTAAAAAGGGTACGGTAAAACAACACAAAGAACTCGAACCACAAAAAACTATCTGCGAGCTGTGACACCACAAAGCCTAAAAAAAATTCTTCCTCTGAGCAGCCTTTATGCTTCTATTCTCAAACGGCTAGTCCACCTGTAATCCAGCTGTCATCTTCAATGACTAGGCCAACGATAATATGTGGTCCCTATGACACCTGTCGCGAATTTCCAGATGTTATCTTCGATGACTAGGCCAACGTTAATATGTGGTCCCGATGACAGTTGTCGCGAACTTTCCAGATGTCATCCAACGGTAATATGTGGTCCCCATGACAGCCCCTCTCGCGAACTTTCTTGATACTATTTAAAAAGCTCGGGCTAAAAATGCTGAGAAATGCTAATTTGAATTTTTTTTTGGAAACCGCTATCTCCGCTATCTAAGTCGAGTATGGATAATTTCTCACACGTGAAATCCTCCCTCCTCTCTCTCTCTCTCTCTTTCTCTATTGGAGGAGGTTTGTGAAAAGCTTATTACTAGCAATTGCAAATGAGTTGCAAATTACGCCGGAGATAGTAGCAATATTTAGTTTATTTGGCAAATACGCCGGAATTTATTTAGGTTTATTTGAATTGTATTTCGGGTTGATATTGCATGGATGTATATATGTTGTTGCAAAGCTCTTATTTTGCTATTGTCCACATTTTTGTAAGACACAATTATGATAGTTGCCAAACTAAATCATGTTTCATCATTTGGTCAAACAACAAACATTTATCTATTAAATCTTTCGAATCTCAAAAACTTTGAACAAGATATATGACCAATATTATTTTCCAAAAAGTAAACTATAGAATTTACTTTATGAAGAATAAAATCAAAATCAGAAAACTTTTGAATCTCAAAAACTTTGAACAAGATATATGACCAATATTATTTTCCAAATAGTAAACTATATAATTTACTTTATGAAGAATAAAATCAAAATCAAATATCTAGGACTATAGAAAAATATCTAAAATCCGACAACCTTTAAAATATTTGAAATCTGGCAAGACAATAAATATTGGAGCCGTCAGAATTTGACACTTTCCAACAAGGGCATCTTCAAAATAGACGCCTACCGGCAAATTACTTACATTTTAAATACTTCATTAACAAACTCTATATTTCAATTGTATTTGTAAGTATAAATATTTACAAAAGAAAATATTTTGGATTTCAATAATTTTATTAAAAAAAATCATTTTTAAGTTTATCTGGTATGTTGAGTTAAAAGAATTTCGTTTACAAAATTCATTTGAGGAAAGGTTCCAATCTCATCCTTCATTTATTGATATTTTAGGATCAAAACTTTGGCGGATGGCTAGGCGATACCTTTTTCACCATCATACACAACATTCGACCATAGTCCGTTCGATCCTCTTCATATTTCTTAGTAGTTGGTGACAAAATCTTCTGGAGAAAATGCCCTAAACTTTGTCGTATACTCAAGATATTACTATTCTTTGATTGACTTTTCAAAGTCAAAAAAATCTTTTATGTGATGGTCAAAGGAACGCCAAATTTAGTATATAATTTAAAATGTCCACAATTACATCATTAAATGTATGTTTTTGTTGGTGGTGAGGTCGGTCTTCGTATAGTCCTCTAACACTCTTATAATCCACATCAAATGTGACATCATTTGAAGTTCTAATTACGTGGGAGTGATCAGACCAGGAAAAAATTGCTTCTTTTTTTTACTAAAGATTCTGAATGGGTGGAATTAGGTGGATATCCCCTTGACCATTACTTTCACGAATTGTCTCACCATTATCAATAAGAATTGATGTATTTATTTTACACATTTTTGCATCTTCATGATCATGTGTTGTATAAATTGTAGGATATGCACCACATGGGTTTACTAAAAAGGACTTGAAACCTTTCAATAAATTGCAATCACTAGGTGTAAATCTGGATTCCACAACCATTGCCAGAATGTACACAATTTTTTTTTTTTGAAATCAATCGAGTTCTTAGACATGAGGCATTATGAAAACGGGACTTTCAACAAATGTTCACGTTGTAAGTTCCCTGACAGATATGCTCTGCAAAATCTATAAGCATATGAACTATTCGTCAAAATTTCTGACAAATATGAAGCATCCTCTTGGTTTTCCAAAAATAATGTGCAAGAAAATAAGAATTTGTGCTTGAAAATTCAAATTTTGAGAAAATCAAGAGGACGCTTTAGACTGTAATGACATTCATGTTCTCGATGATCACAACTTCCAAGTCAAGTTACCAACTAGGGCATTTTTAGAGAGCTATTTAACTATACATGTATCATGTTTCAACATAATCTTCTTATAATAAAGGTATCAGTGGTCATTAGTGTAATTACTTGGACATCCGTTTTTAGAGAGGGAGGCTTTGTGCTCATGAATCCAGCACATGTTTAAAATTGACATCCATTTACATTGTTTTACGTGTTTCTAACTATAAATAATTACTAATTCATATCTTTCTTTGTTATAAGTTTCAGGTATTTCACCAAATGACGAAACATGATATCTTTTCATGGCATATCATAATTGCAGCTTACAGAAGACATGGTCATCCTCAAAAGTCATTGAGATTGTTTCACCAAATGTAACAAACAGATGGCCCTCCCGATCAATTCACCTTTGCCATCATATTCTAAAAATGGGGTTGTTGAAAAGGCCTTGTAAAATTGTAAGTGAATGCATTTGGAAGGTATAAAGCAAGACTCCAAACTCCTTTCCATTGTCCTCTCAGTTTGTGCTAATGTGGGAGATTTTCATTTTACATTGAAATTAAAAATAGACAAAAATTAAACATTGTTTCACCAAATACAATAAACAAATATTCAACATACTTGTAGGCCATGGAAGAAAAAGAGTTTTGTAGCAAGGTATGAACATCAATCGAGTCATAATAGGAAGCTTTTTTTTTAATGTTGTAGTTGCGCTACATTATATTTTCCTTTGTAAAGTCGATTTCATTTTTTGAATTTTCTATCATATCTAAACTCACACATGACAAAAATCCACTTTCCATTATGGTTTGATGCATGTCCATACCCTACTCTAATGCTCCCATTTTGACACATGCTGGGAGTATTCTCACAAATGTTGCAGAGTTTGGCTTTACACATGTCAAATGATTTTTCTTGAAAGTTTTAAAAGGCTTTTTCAAACAATATATTTTGTGTATATCCTTAATTATTTGTTATCTATGAGACCACATCTTTTTGAAGCATTTTTTCACATAGTTCACGTTTCTTGTATATGTTTCCACATTTTTCATATATGTCTAATAGAGTTCCTGCAACTACATCTTAAAAAATCATCTTTTTTAGTATACTATGATGGATATCCATGCCCTTCTTTAAAGCTCCCATTTAAAACAAAGGTTAGGAGGATGTTGGAAAAGGTTATGGAGCCTATATGTACACCGATGAATTGCATTTAGGTGAAATTTTCCAAGGCATTTTTAACAAACCCATCTTGTGCATATCCTACAATCATTGTAGTCCATGACACCACCTCTTTTCTAGGCATTTTATTGAATAGTTTACATACCTTGTGCATACTTCTACATTTTTCTTACATATCTATGAAGGAACTTACAATTGCAACATCTAACAAAAGTTCTTTCTCTATTATGATTTGGTGGATGACCGCTCCCTATTTTCAAAACTCATATTTTTTCATAGGCTAAGAATATGCCAACAAAGGTGAACTGATCGGATTGACCAATTGTTGGTTGCATTTTGTGAAGCATATTCAATGCATGTTTTTTACAGCAATTTGTAGCTATGGCATCTCTTGACAAGAAATTGCTAATAACAAAGGGATGTTTTTTACAAAATCCAAGTCTACAAACTGCTAATATAAATTTTTATCACTACCTAATGTTTTATCTATTTTACCTATAAAAAGGAACAAGTATTTTAAATTGGGAGAACCTAAATAGCACTGAGTTATTTTATTCCAGCGAAACCCCTTCGTAGCTATGGCAAACTTCTTGAATGAGATTTTTTGCATTATAAAAAAGGGCATGCCTTATTTTACAAACTATTTGGCATTAATTTATAAAGTGTCTTTTGTGGCTTTTATTAATTTTAATTTTTTGTTTTAAAACATAACACATAAATGAAAAAATGTTAATTTTTATATTTTAAATATATTTTTTGTTTTTCTTCTTTTTAGATTTACCTCATATTTATCATTTTACAGATGAGGTAGAAACTAAATAGTCGGGCATTGTTTTACTTTTGGGAAATTAGGTTTAATTTTTCAAATTATTTTACTTTTAATCTAGATATGAGTATTTTAATCATTATGTTTTTAAAATAATAATAAATTATATAGGTTGGTATTACTTTTTTATAGAATGTAATTGGTATCTCATTTATATCACTTTAAGATGTATTAGGCATGTTAGGAGTCAAGAAATTTTATTAGCAACAAAATTTCACTATAAATATATTATGTTAACTAAATGTTACAACCTATTAAAAGAATCAGCTGGAAAAATATCACATTCTAAAAAACATTAAATTGTAAAAATTAGTTCAACATTATAAAAGTGGTTTCACATGATTGATAACTGACTTAAACAAAGATTGTAAATGGATCATCAAGCTAAACATGAGAATAAAACCCAAACACATATGAATCATGATCTTCCAATTTTCCAATCCACTGAAAGCTAAGAAAGATATCAACTTTAGCTAAGGGATCCCAACATATGTTTGCATCATTTTATGTCTATAGAATTTACATTCACTTGGGAACTAGCCTACTTATAGAGTCATATCCAAACATTATTTACCAATGATTACATAGATATCACATGAATACAAATACAAATCTAAAAAATGTTATTACACATGAAGAAATGGTTAAATCCAACCTAAGAAAATTATCGTGATGGGTTGGCACAACAAAATCATGTCATAGTGTGATGAAGGAGGAAACCTTTTAGGTGGTGGATATCAAACAAGAAAAACTCCGAAAATGGCCATGCCCCTTTTAAGAACCACCATGGAGTGATGTAGTGGATGAAATATGGAGCATGCTAGAAGAATCATTTCTCAATGATCTTACTAATTTGGAGATGTACCACCTCAAGAGTCACTTTGTTGTCCTAAAATTGAATTGCATTTACACAATTGTTTTAACGACAACTTTTTTATATATGGAAATTATATGTCAACTATTTTTTTTAGAAAAAACCATTGAATTTATTTCTTTACAAATAAAATAGAGAATTTACACTCATAAAATATGGAAAATTTGTGTACATTTTGTAGGTAACATGAAGAATCCTTGAGAAGAACAATATGCCATGTGAAAGGCTCTTGATTATAGGGTTTGAAAAAACCATGTCTACATGTTTAAGCATACTGAGCTTATGGTAAAAACCAAAAATAATGCACATTCTCATGTTATCGATGAAAAGGACATTTTGTATGTGGAATGATCAAATGCAAAAAGTAGTTACTGAAGGAAAAATCTTGATAAACACATTATTGGAAAAATGAGCATTTTTTTATCGAGAATAATAGTCCATAATATATGATACCTACATGACCCCAAATGTTCTTAAAATATTGAAGTTTTGATCATATGTGGCATAAGATTCTAAAACTTGGATCGAATGATGGCCACAATATATGTTCATATTGCTTAAAATATTGAAGAAACCATATGTGGTTAAGATTCTAAAACATGGATAAATGATGATAAAGTTATTTATAACTACTTATTGGGGTATATTTGAGGAAGGGTTGTCTAAAAACCACTTTTAGTATTTTGAACATCAGTGACAATATGTGACCAACATAATAATTATTTATTGAATAAAATCCTCATATCCCTAAATCCATCACCATTTGAAAAGATGGAATGTTTGATATATTCCTATGTTTTTAATATTCTTTTACGAATAAAAGACACTACAACCTTAAGATACTCACAAGAGATAAGTAGAATATGAATACGTAAGTCTTTCCAACTAGTTTCAACCTAAGAACCTCCAAGTAAATAAAATGTATTATAAAATATTATTCTAAATTTCCACACTAGCAATCGAATTATATTAAACACCAAGAAAATCCATATAATAAACATCTCTTGGAACAAGAAATAGTACTCCTATACGCCAACATGATGGTTCAACCCATTCTCGCATTTTCAATGGTACCAAGGTACAACATTCTGCAAAGAATCTCGAGAACCATCATTATGCTTTTCATTCGAATGCAACCCAAAAGACATTCTTCATCATAGAAGAAGGTCCCTGACATGAACTGGTGAAATAGCATCTTGTGTCCTCGATCTTGCCCAAGATGGTTCAACATCGATTTTCACATTTCAAAATCACATCTGACCCATAGAACAACATTTTAAAACTCATTCTCAAGATTCAGGATTGTGGACTGATCAACATTAATCTTAACAGAAAATGAGATTCTACAATAGAACTTGTTGAAGCATCCCGCATCAAAGAACATAAGGTGTCAATCCGACACTGTGTTGATCTTGGTGCCTTCCATGTTTTATTTATACCCACGTGGATTTTATCTAGCTTTTGTTTTAAAGGATGGCATCTGACATAAACTACATTTCCACTCTATTAAGTATTGTATAGGCTATTAAGGATATGAATTTCTTCACTAACATGTTATACACCTTGTTGATATTACACATAAACCATGCATCATTCAACCTATGACACACTCTGGTTGGGCACAGGATCACACTGTGACTGTGTGAGGAAATAGTATTATTGCATGAACCTCACCTGACACGGGAGCTTTATGCTAGACCCTTTGTTGAATCAGAAGGAATAGTGCACGATTCAAACATTGTCTCGATGATGTACCCTATAGTTTTATATGGTATCATTTTTGATTATTTAGGAATCTCATGTATAAATGGCTTCAATAAGTAAAGCAGAACTCATTAAGCTATTCTTGGTTGTTAAAGGCACATGAAGCTCCTAAGAAGACTCAAAGAAAATTACTCATTCCATGAAGATTCACAAGCATTCATTGAGAGATAGTTGGTCACATTGAAGGATCCAGTGCAGATACATGGTTACATGTACACTTTGTTACACATGCATAGGAATATCTTATATTGTATTATTTTTTTATTATTGTCTGATCATGTTTTCAGATGTTGATGCAAATCACTTAGTGTTAGATCTTATTAGATCCAGCGTGGATGCCTTTGAGATATTGTTACTCATTCTTACAAATCCTACTAATGGATTCTGGAGGCATCTACATTTGCAGATTCACATGAGATCAGTGAGTGCTATTGTTGATTCATGGTAGGATGTATAGTAGCTTCCTAGGGGAAGTTGTCTAGCATGTTTTCAGATGTTGATGCAGAGGCATGGTTGTAGTGACACCTCACTTTGATCTGTTACTAGACATGCTGTACGGAGACCCTTCATGGTGGTCTGGATTTACAGTTTACAGTACTTGCAGGTAGAGCTTAGTTGCCGGTGGTGATGTAGATCTTTAGGTATGTGAGATTTGATGGTGTTTCAGAGGCATGGTTGTAGTGCACTCAGATTGATTTGGTTAGATATCTGTAGGATACACATATGGTGGTATGGAGGTACGGTTTAGTGTACTTAGGTAGATCCGGTTGGAGATTGTACTCTTGTAGAGATACATGTAATTTGTGCAGAAAATTTGGTTTGTAATCTCTTGTTATATTATATATATGAGATCTCTATCTTTGGTGGACGTAGCCCACATTGGGTGAACCACGGTACATGTTGTGTTATGTGTGTGTACTTTTGTGTGATTTGGATTATTCTTGTTTATAATTCCATTGTTGTAGATTTTGTGGGGATTGTTAGATCTGTATTTGCATGTTTTGGATTTGATATTCTATAGTTGCAAATGTTTCCGCATAGACCCATCCCCAAGAAATATTTGTAAAAATTGATCTATTATTGTAAAGGATAATTATCCTTCAATGAAACTTGGTTAAATTTGTGGGCAGTTAACGTAAAGTGAATGAATCTCTCCATACAATTTTTCACAATCATTGATACAAGACATAATATAGGTACAATCACAAGTTGAATCCGGTCGAATGGGAAATACTGATCTCTCCATTAATTTTTATTCATTGGAAAAATATTAACAATCCAAGTTGAATGGCGAATGGGAAATTTTATCCTTTCATAGATATAATTTTATGTACTTAGGAAAGGATTGTACCTAAAATATTTTGATTCTAGTAACATTGTTTTGCTTATGTAACTACACATCAAATTTTAAGGGGATGTTATGACGAACATCCTTGGGTTTGAATGACTTCAAGTATGAATACGACTAGGATAGAACATCTATACATATTTCTTCAACAATTCCGCAAAATTTATCTTCTTCTGGAGAACAACACTTGTTGATGTTCAAGATTTGAGGATGCTCTGCAGTTCCTAAATTTACCCATTAAAACTATGTAGAGGAATCTGGTTCATCTTATTACTTTTTGTTGATAAAGCGATCGTGTTTATCAAAAAATCCCTTAAGGAATACCAACCCTTTATAGATCTTATTACCTTTTAGTTGTAACAACTCCCTATTTCTCACTTCTTCTCATGTATCTAAGATGGATTCACACAAATCAGAGTCACTACCCTCAAAATATAAATCACTAGGGTTATCGTACTTCTCAAAATTCACTAGGGTTATCGTACTTCTTCACGAATGAAATTATATGCTAATCATTATTAAAAACTTGCCAAATTGCCAAATTATTACCTCAATGGTATATTTATCCTCTTTGAACTCTAGATGAGGAATAAGCAATGATGTAGATACTTCTATTGAATTAACTTTGTCATTATGTTCCCAGAGTATGGATTTTATGGATAATTCTTCAAATTATTTTATGCAATCCCTTACTTGGTTATGATAATGTTTCAAGAAATCATTCTTCACTTGATATAGGCTGTTGACTTTTTTTTTGAGAATTGTTCATTGATGTGAAGAGGATGATGGCATGTTTGATGTCATAGGTCACTATAGACACTAAATCATGCACTTTTGGTATCTATCTATTCTTGATCACATACTACTATTCATATGATTCCTAAGTAAGAAAAATACTAATTAACCCACTTATTGGGGTATATTTGAGGAAGGGTTGTCTAAAAACCACTTTTAGTATTTTGAACATCAGTGACAATATGTGACCAACATAACAATCATTTATTGATTGAAATCCTCATATACCTAAATCCATAACCATTTGAAAAGAGGGAATGTTTGATATATTATTATGTTTTCAATATTCTTTTATGAATAAATGTTAGGAAATAATTATATTAGTGCTCCATTATATTAATGTGTGAGCAATGTTATTTGTATTGTATTAGTTTTTGAGTTGTTACGATATCATGGATAAAACAGACTTGTATAATGTTAGGTGGAGTGGTTTCCTATATTATAGGAAATATAATCTCCTATATAATCATTTGTATGATGCGGTATTGTATTAAGGGAAATATTGATTGAAATAGAAGATATAATATTATTGTATGTTATTTCCTGTGTAAACCTATTGCTACACTTACATTTGGCATCAGAGAAACATGGGATTCTAGAGAATTTTTTTGGCGCTGATTTGTGTCTCTAACACTACTCATCCATCTCATTTTAGCTCTGTCTGCATCAATCCACAACTACATATGAATTCATATCAATTAGTTTCAAGGCATGTGTGGTGAGGATATTTCAATCCAATGACCTGAAGGAGGCTCGTATATTTGTGTTTTTTTGTTTGGGGGGATCAAATTCATTCATCGGCATAGCTATATTGTATCCACATTCACCCTACATCCATTTGGATCTGTACACTTTGCATTGATCATGAGCTCCTTGCCATTATTTTTTTGAGTTTTTACTAAATAAGCTATTTTTTGAAGGAGGTGAAACAACTCGTGGAAGAATTCATGTATATACATTGTTGCCTATAATCAAAAGTATAGTCGACCCAGTCTTCAGTTGTGTTCCATTTGCATCGGATTGAGATTAAATTAAAGGGAGTGTTTCTAGTATTGAAATGTGCCTTTCTTTCCAAATTTTATGCTCATGTAAATCGATCGTTGTAAACTTGAATATTGATATCATTATGGACTGATAAAGGCTTTCAAGATTCGGGACCATCAGATCTTTGTGCTATCTATTGATGTTCATTGTGCACGTTCTGATAGAAATACAACACATAAATATAGTATATCAGTGTATTTGAGGTGGAAACATATGCACAACGCCCAATTCAACTATATAGGGAATGAGATTCATATACATGTGCATAGCGAAGGTGTTTTCAAGGTATTTACATCATTAATTATCTTTTATATGTATCCCTGATAACCTGCCTAGGTCTCTCAATGGTTAAGAAATTTAGAAAATTTTGTCCATGTGGCCACATACTTCATGCACTGAACTACGTTCAACCCACTGTTGTTTACTTGATATATGCTTCAAGGAATTCATTTTCTATATCATAGTTATTGTTTAACGGTTGATTGGTTTTTTATGTACACGCAGTAGTCAACAACGAATTCCAACCTTGATATGGTCAGGCTGTCAACTCAAAGTTTAACAAAAGATAAAGTGTATGTCTTTTTTGTCAAGTCGTCACTTGATCAATGTCAACATGTCCATATAGTATCGAGTATTTATCTCCATTTTTCAAAAAAAGAGGCGAAACATTTTTTTTAATGTTATTATTATCATCATTGTTATAGTTGTTTTCATTTAAAAAGTAATCTCAGTTTATTACTTTTTAAATTTTTAGTCCAGTTTTCATACTGTCTTCCGGATGCATTTTCAGTTGAAACTGACGTCCATTATTTTGAACATGGCTAAGTTGAATCGAATTGAAAAATTCAAAGGAAAATATTTTTACACATGACAGATGAAAAATCAGTTGTTATTAATCAACAAAGATTTGTGGGAGATTGTGGATGGCAAAGAAAAGAAACCGAGAGATGCAGATGAAGCAGCAATATGGGACACCAAAGATTGAAAATTTATATCAATCATTAGATTGGGGTTAGCTAATGCGTATTTGCATCATATAGATTTATCAAAATCCTCATATATAATTTGGACAACACTAAACAAACTATTTGGATCACAAGTAGGAAACACAGTAGTAACACTAAAACAAAAGTTGTTCAGACTCAAAATTGAGGAAGGTGACAACATGGTGGAACATATAAGTAAGTTTTGTTATGTATTAAATCAATTAGCTAGAATCAAAGTAGATGTTCCTGATGATGATGTAAAATTAGTTTTACTTAATAGCATGCCTCCTAGCTATTCCAATATGGTCTTCACTTTGAGAAAAATCAATCCAAGTCAGGAAGACTTGATTTCTTCTTTGATAGAGGATTAAAATAGAACAAATAAACTTGAAACAAAAGAAAAAGTGTTATATGGAACACATGGTAAATATTTTAAAAAGAGATACAGTCATTCTTTCAAGAAAGGTTCAACCTCCCAGAATCCAAAGAAAAGGCTTCTTTTTCACTATTGTAATGTGTCTAGACATGGAATAATGTTTTGTAAACAATGAGCTAGGGATATGTTGGATGGTAAATTGAATAATAAAGATTTCATTTCTGAAAATAGAGAAGAAGAAAGTGATTGGGAAGCAAGATCCAACCATTCACATGATAGAGAAGTTTCTACTCAAGATAGTGAAGAAGACTTTCTATATTAAAATAATGCATCTACTGGAGGATGGAGGCATAGGAGGCTGGAGGTCATTCAACAACCTCTCATCAATCACCAATGATGGGGCTGCATGAAGCTGTGGTGATAGTGTGTGTGAGTTTGTTTTTTATTTTAGAGTTGCAGTTGATTTCAGTTGTGTGTAGCATGATTCTTTTCTAGTGTTCCTGTTATGGCTTAAATAAGTGAAATTTTCACATTGAGGGGGGAACATGGTCTCAATGTTCCATTTTCTCTTTTCATATTTGTTATCAGTGAGTAGTTTTTCCTACATAATTCCCTGAAGGAAAAGCATAGCAGACAGATGAAATCACAAAGAAAAAGAAACATCATGATATTGAGGTTGTTGGTTGTCCTGTAAAACCATCCCTGTTGAGGTTGTTGGCTGTCCTGTAAAACCATCCTTGAGGTTTTTGGCTGTCCTATAAAACCATCCATGTTGAGGTTGTTGGCTGTCATGAAAAACCATCCAGATCATGAGCACGCACGGGCGACACACTGCAGAAGGAAGTGTGATTGTTTTTCCCCATGTTCACACTAAGGGGGGGAATGTTAGGAATTATAGTGCTCCATTATTATAGATATTGTAATGAGAATACTTACATGAGTAATTATTCACATATATGGTTGTATTATTTGATAGTTGTGATATTTTTGTGAGTTACAACAATATCGTGGATATAGGTAGATTGTTATGTTGTTGGAGCAACTTCCTAGAATATAGGAATTACATCTCATTATATATTATATGATCTGAATGTATTGTATAGTGTGGGAAAGATTGATTAAATATAGAAAATATAATATTATTGTGTGTTATTTCAACTTTCTAGAATATAGGAATTGCATCTCATTATATATTGTATGACACTCCCCTTTTGTGCCTCGACATATAAGCACCCTTTATTACATTTACCTAGCCATGACCCCCTTCACCCCACTAATTTTAATTTAATTAATTAAATTAAATTAATGCATTATCCTCACTATATTTATTATTTAAATATCTTATTTAAATAATATCTACACATACAGTTCACTTAGACACCTCACCAAGCCAACTCAACCTAAGACCTATTCTTAGCAAGTTCCCATAACTAACTAAGACTTACCCAAACCCTAAAAATCAATGCCTACATTCCCTCTAACCACATTCCTGCATGCTCACAAGAAGCTCTCAGTCTAATCCACAGGATAATGACACGAGATCCAAGGAAATCAGGAGGATCTCCCTAGTTTAGTAAACCTATGAAATCCCACCTTGACTGACGTCGGTTGTACCCCTAACCATCGCCGGTTAAGCCAGACCGCCGTCGGTTACTCCTTTTAACCCAAAACAACCTTATTCTCAAGGTTGGAAGTTGGAAGTTGGAAGTTGGAAGCAAGAAAGTTGACGAACAAGAACACATCTCAGAGAGATAACACATCTTTAGAGAGCCAATTCCAATGAAAACTCACATCCAAGGAAGGAGCTTGGGCATCCTCTCCTGCACAGCCATCCCAACCATGATTTGATCTATCCAAGAAAAGAGGAGTGTGCATGCATCTCATGCAGAAGCTTTTCTTCAGTTGGTGATCACTTGCAACCTTCAAACCCATCATCAGCGCCTCCATCCCTCACGCATAGAAATTCAGGAATGAAATCCAAGTAAGTACAACATCATACTTTCCTAGTTATTTCATTTCATTCATCATTTTATCATTCATTGTTTATCTTGCTCCCTATTGACCTTCTCCATATTTCCACCTCTATAGACCCATTAAAACCTCACAAAAGCCTACTCCAATCACCTAATACCTCGTCCCGACCAACCAAAGTCCTTTGTGCAATCACAAAGGAGACCAAAAGCCTATTCGATGACATTTCCAGATCTCACAGTAACTGGCACCGGTTATACCTAACCGCCGTCAGTCACCCCTAACCGACACCAGTCTCTGTGTTTGCCCACACAGCCCTGAACAGAGACCTACCCACCTAATTATATCTCACCCTCATTCACCTGTGGCCTACCTGAGACCTTTATCAGACCTACAAAGACCCAAAACCAATCATTTGACCTTTGGATTCTATTCTAGCTTAGCCTGTTAGATTAGATCTGTTTTCTTATTGTGTTTTAAGTGAGATACCTAAATTATTTCAAAAGAGCAATATGATTTACTTTGTTTACAACATTGAATTGTTTAAAATAGTGGACTGACAGCCATATAGGAAGTATCATACTTCCTGGATCTAGCTTACGCTAGGCAGTTCACTGCCCATATTGTTTAATTCTTTCTGGTGGTCTTGTTTTCATTACAGGTAGTTCCTCCTAGCCAAAAGGAAGCTCTCACGATCAACTATGGATTCGAAAGTCATACGCACACAACAACCCATCAACTGACATTTGAACATGTATTCCTTCTATGCCCGTTACCTTATCTGTTTCGTCAACACTTCAAAGAAACAATCTAAGAAAAAGGTGAAACAATGTGACCATAATAAAGGACCAAACACTAAGTATCTACTATAATCACCTAAGGTTACATCCAAGAACATTCTAAGAGCATTCAAGCATCCATATAACTTCACACAAGGGACATGAGACTATTATTTCTGCATACACACATGGGAGGGGAAGTTCATTTTTCTATGTGTGCATCTATTTACATCTTCTACATCTAGTTATTTCTTGTTATTCAAGTGTGTTTGACACAAGAGACACCTAGGGAAAAATTCTACAGACACACACACAAAATAACATGTATTTTTAAATGTAGTGCAACATCCAAATCATAAGTTCACTCAATCATGTGACCATTGGGGTTAGTCTGAATCCCCATTTGCATATTTTTTAGTTTAAGATTTGATGTGTTTTGGTGTCTTGTAGGTGTTCTTTCTCTTTACATGTTTCAAACTGGTTTGATGATCAGACAATGACATGCGTGTGACCAAAGGAGAACATTAGAAAATGTCTTGTAACCATGTGAAGATCATTTTATGAGGTTCTAAGTAGTCATAGATGCCCAAAAGAGGTCTACAATGCCTAGCGCCCTTAACCTAGTCCATGTGCCCTAATACAACTTATTGTGACACTTCTACTTTTTTCTGGGATTCGTTGCAACACTCTGTACTTATATTTTATTAGTTCTTTAGGTCTGCACATATTTGGGATTATAGTAAATCAATTAAGTCTTCTTTTTGCCCGCTTGCACTTAGGGTTTTACATTTGTCTTGCTTATTGCTTAGGCCAAATATGTACTTCATTTCTTATTTATTTATTGCTACATTGCAATACAAGGTTTAGCATTTAAATTAAAATTTTGTTAAATCAATTACTTGTTGAGCTATATTTATTTTATCTTGCTCATAGTGATGCAAGAGTTTATGAGTTCTTTTGCGACATTGCATCACCCAAAAACATCTAAGCTAGGAAAATTTAGTAAAGTGTAGAATGTGCAAGTCATTTTCCTGAGTCTATATTGTTATGTTTTGTTTAAGTTCTATCTTGAACATATGTTTGTAATGAACTTGTAACTTGCATTCACATGAGGAGTCATTGTATTACTTTCTGTCATTAACATGCAATTTTTTTTTGTTATTTTGTGTCTACCTTTATGATGTGCATGTGTTTGTAAAAAATTTGCGTGTCATGTAATAGATTACATTTTCTTTATGATTATGGCAAGTCCTAAAGAATTGATAAATATTTGGAGTATTTTATTAAGTCTATAGTATCTTTCGAGAGATACCATAAACATGGATGTTTTTTAGTAGAGTTAGTTTGTGTGTGAAAAATCACCTTTTGTGTGTGGGGAATACTAGGAGAAAATTTAGAGGCTCATGTTACGAAAATATTTTCATTTTGTTAATGTGTATCTACTACCAAAACCGCGAGGTCATTGGCGCTATATTGCGATACCACACAAGAATTCAATGGAGAAGCTAGTGTGTAATTTTATATGCAAGGACATAACATGAAACATAACTTTCATAATTTCAAATATGTTTATAGTTAAAATGAATCAAATCTCCAAAATCTTTCATTTAACACGTGATATTTTCATTTTTGTTTTGTCTTACATCTTCAGTAAAAGAAAATAAAGCATGAAGGCCTAGAATTTCGCCTCTGTCATGACTGTAAATCAAAATTATGTGATTGTACGATATTTAAGGTCTAAAAAAATCAATGCATTTTTTTTCTTCAAATCAAGCCCTAATCAATCCGAATTGTTCAATGAAAATCTTTACCATCGGATCTAAACACTATCCAAATGTTATTGCCTAGCCACTGAGCTTTTGATAGAGGGAACCAAGCTAGATGTGCAGAGCACTGTGGCAGTGAGTCATTTGGGATATAAAGGATGGCGAGATTTGGGAGGCAGTGCAACACAAACCTCAGGAGGTGACAACAGCCGAAACGATACTACAGATCCAAAAAAAACATGAACAAACAACACCAAGTCTTAAGCTTTCAAAACCAAACCATTGAGACATCAAAATTTCCAAAACCAACCATGAAAAACATCAACTTATTTTTACCAAAATAAAATAATGAATTGAAAATATGAGCCAAAGATTTAGCTACCAACACCATTCCAATAGCCATAAAGTAAAGAAACAAACAAACAAAAACCTTACCTTTATTTTTACCTATTAAAAACTTGATTTAAATACCACCGATCCACAGATTGAATCCTCTTGTGACGATTAATATCATATATTTTACATAGATTTTGTAACGGGATCGACAAAAACCCTAATCTTAAGGTAGGGCAAAAAAACTGTTAAAACATGAAAATGTCCAGGCGGTCGTTAAACCGTCAAATTTAACTCAGTCGCCAAAACCCCTTTCTATTATGCTTTGATACATTTGATATAATATTAGCTGCATCAATTTGGCCTTGAGCTAAATGTTTCTCTGCTTCATGTATCCAAATGGCCACCATTCTGCAACAATTATGCATAAAATTCTCTATCATTTCCTTCATCATTTGAGCATTTAAATGAAAACTAATGCCTTCAACATAGCCACCTTGCAAGCCTTCCACACGTGGGCTCTTGGGAGTGTAACCACCGGTTTCTGCACTATCAGAGATCACTTTTTTTGTTTCAAATTGAGTCTTGGTAACCACATGATTGCTCCCCACAGGACTTATAATGAAAAATTTCTAACGGTTTGTTACTTCAGAAACTCAATAGATGCAGTGTATGGACAAGATATTCTTGCTCTAACATTATTAACCGTCAGAAGTCAGGGATGGATACTTTACTTATTAACATAATAATTTTGTCACGTCACGAAGCATTAGAAAACTTCTTTGTCAGAGAAAAGAAGTACAAAGAAAAATCGCTGATGAGTGTTTTGGCTCTGAAGCATTAAAGTTTGAACTAAAGTATAAGGAAGAAACAATCCAATAGGTAAGTACTTCAGCCTTGACACAATTGATCACTAGATGTAGGTTATATGGGTGACATATTATATGGCTCTAACAAAATCATATATTCTCCACAATGAATCATTAGAGAATCTTCCTGTGAATAATAATTTTGAATACAATGCAATGAATAAGCATATGAAGGAAACAAAAGATTTGTTGATAAGTATTTCAAACTTGATCTTAATGTACCAGTTGGACGAAAAAGATAAAAAATTTAATATTACTCTAATATTCGAAAGAGCATGGTTCAGTTTCAAATCCCTTCCCTAATTGGGGCAGACATGGGGTAAGTTTGAAGTTTAAAATTTTAAGTTTCCGTGTAACCATTATAAGGTGTATTTTATCCTGAAGGCTGATATATGTCACCAAATATTAAGAATGAAGCTTTAGCATACACTTTATTAAAAAGAAAGAAAGAAATTCCTATGCTTATAATACAAGTTAGCTTATAGGAAATGAGACCACCATGCACTAGGGTGTGCTTGGAGTACCAAAAATACCCCCTCCAGATTCAAGGATACCAATCCGCTGCCTCCCCCACTCAAGCATAAAATCTTCAGATTCGGGCCCACTCATATTGACCCACTACCCCAGCTGAGATTTTCCAAAGAATTAAAAAAGAAAGGGTATTTATTCAAAATGAGGCTAAAATCCTAAAGCAAGAAAAAATACACACTTGTTTGGCCATGTTGGGAAGATCCATCCCATTCTCAACAACAATATCCTCAGATTGGCCCTTAAAATCGTCCTCAACGATATGGGATCTTCATCAAACTGCAGATTTTTTTTCTTACTCTTGCCTCTGGACCTAATTTGTTTTCTTGTCTTTCAGACTCTCTTTTGTGCTGGAAGAAACTACATGTTTTGTAGGTCTGGCTGTTGGGTTTTGATCTTTCAAGACCACGAGTATGTTGTGGTTTTCTTTCAATTACTATTTAAAGGAACCTAGCAAAGCAGTCCTACATATTATAGTTGAACAAAGTGTTCATTTCTCATTGAAAGAATAACAATCAAGCAACCAACTGTCGACTGTTACCTAGAATAAAACAATCTTTATTCAGTGTTCATTTTGTATTGAAAGAAATGCAATTAAGAAACCAACTGCCGACTGTTACCTGGAGCTAATCAATCTTTATTCAAGTTAATATATATAGCCACACTAGTCTGAAGTAAGCTCAGAAAGAAAATTAACAAACAAAAATCTTACCAACTGAAGCAAATATGCCTCCTATGTTCCATGTCGTCACAAATACCCTGCAACCCAAAAGCTTGAAGTTAACTTCTAGGTTGCCATTTAGCAAGAAAAATGGTTTGAAACAATAGTCCAATTTTTCATAGGCTAGCATTTTAAGCTTGTTTGTTATCAAAACCAATTCAATGGCTAATATACCTTTTGAACATCTGTGACTTGGGATATGTCTGGCTCCACCTTTACATGCATTAGAGATTCAGTTTTGTTCAACAGTTTTTCTGTCGTGTTTGACATAACAGCTGAGTTTGTAATACTAATCAAATGAACAAATTTGTTTCTGTTTCTCAAGTATATTGAATATTTCATAAAATTAAAAACTCAATTTATGATTTTTATGGAGCGTGCACCTGATAAGCATGAGAATGTTGGTCCAAAGACGTGTTCCCAACCCAAAAAAAATAGGTGGCTCTGTTATTTCCCTTAAAAAACATATGGTTATTTCACATATCCACAAAAAAATTCACATACCCAGAAAAATTTCAAATACCCAGAAAAGGAAGCACCTACAAATCATTGAGTAAAGCCTGCGTAATCAAATATATCTGCATGCAGGGGAAGGCATATAAAGTCTGCAATACCCAAATCAATACTTGCATAGGTTCCACTTTCACCATATTGCTTTGTATCACTGTCTATAAACACTTTCCACTCCCCTCCACCATTTTGAAAGGAACTGCAAAACACCAGACATCTGCAATTTTGTCTTCCTCTTGTGAGCCGCTCTATCCGAATTGACCTAGGCCAACGACATTAGCGGCGAGGATTTCAGGATGGTGAGAATGCATCTAGCAGGTGGCGGAGGAGAATCCCTCTCGTTTGGATTTGCCTGTTCCTCGAACACCTCTCAATTTGCAGACGAGATTTAAAGCAGTGAAGCCTCTTGTGGCGGTTAATAACATATATTTTACATTGATTTTGTAACAGGATCGACAAAAACCCTAATCTTAAGGTAGGGCAAAAAACTGTTAGAACACGAAAACGTCCAGACGACCATCAAACCGTCAAATTTAACTCAGTCGCAAAAACATCCGCAAGTGCCTTTCCCATAGGGGGAACGCCTTCAACGTAAATATGGGTTGTCCAAAAAATTTCCATTGCCCTTAAATCTTCAAAATCTACCTTGGAGCAAAGTCTAATGGTACATTGAGATGTTCTCATGTAAATATTTTGTAATAATAATAACTAGCAATTGCACATGAGTTGCAAAGTATGTCAGAAGGGATGTCAATTAAAACCTAGTTTGTAATTTTATTTTGACACGATAATTGTGTAATATATTTGTTAATGTTATTTAGTTTTTATATTGTAATGGAGATGATTGAAGATTGATGTATTGAGAAGAACATATGATATGCAAATGTCTAAAACACTAAATATTAGAATTATGTTTAAATTTTACATGTTTTGGGAATGGATAGGAAGTTGTTTATTGGCAGTCAAGCAAGATGGAAAAGGAGAGTTAAGCGGGGAAATGGCTCGATAGAGCTAGAAAGTAACATGAGCTCAGTTTCTCGAGTAAATCAAAGGTACCTTGAGGTCTCGCAAAGTAAGCAAGAAAAATCAAAGAGGGGTGCGGGAAAACGATTTGATCGAGTTGAGAAACAATGGGAGTTCAGTTCTCTGAGCAAAGCTACTTTATAAACCCGAATGGCCATAACTTTTGACCGGGTGCTCCGTTTTTCGAGATCTTGGACTTTCTGGAAACGTCTCTTCATCCTTTGCACCATGGAATTTAAAAATTAGATTTTGGTGAAGGTAGGTGGGAGGAAAAGACAAAAGATAGTCTAGGATCAAAAGCTCACTTCCAGTTTCCCAAACAACCAAAATTTAATGCAGTATGGTCACTTTTCTTCTTCTAGAATTAGCTAGTGACCAATAATATCTACATTACAAACGTAATGATCAATTATAGGTGTGATGCTATTCATCATCCAAAAAACTGTATTGGTTGAATACTAATAAAACAAGCTTACATGATCGGGCTCATGCCCTGTGTATAGTTCCATGGTATTTGCAACTACAATACCATATGTACACATATTTGTGAAGTAATTTGTGGAGCTATGGGGAGTGTTGTGATCGGACATTTTTTTCTCGATCACAACAATTAAAAAAATATCTAAAATCCGGCAACCTGTAAAGTTAAGCCACCGGAATTTGACACTTTCCAGCAATGCCTTCTTCAAAGTAAACGCCTACCGCGAAATATTTGAAAGAAAGTCACTTTCAAATGGATATTCGTACCCTGTTCTAAAGCTCCCAACTTTTTTCAAATCCTCACGGTCGAGTCGAATCGATAGCAAAGGCAAAGGCAAAGGCAATTCAACGGGTCTGTTTTCTCGGGAATGCGTCCATAATGCCTCTATGCCATCTCAACAGTGCGCTTTCAACCAACAGGATACCTAAAGGATTTCCAATTTCGTAGTCAGCGACAAGGTTACCAAAATGTTCTATCTCTATGATTTACCCTTTTTTTTCTGTACACCGTACAAAAACACGAAATTTTGGTGGTTAAGAAAATATTTAATAGATTTAAAAAAAAAAAAAATCCAGAAATGAGGGATTTGAAATAATATATGTTATTTAATTAATCCACACCATAACATGCCTAAATGGAAAATTTTCAAGATTTTGCATTCAGCAGCGTTAAGAGTAAGGGTAGTTGGAAGGTTTTCTGCTCATTTTTCAGAAGCATTTACATGGTTTTCAACTGCTCAATAGTGCCTGGAAGATAAACAACAGCCTAACAACATTTGGAAAGAGTTGACAACAGCCAGATTAAGGAGTTGTATTGCTGTTAAACTGTATGATGACAAAAAATTTGGAATACAACTACTATGGAGATTGTTTACCAACTGTTTGACAAAATGTTTTGTTTAAAACCCTTAAACACAGCTGTGATTCTGCAAACTGTTTGACAAAATGTTGCAGAATACTATAAAAATGTAAGTACTGATGAAGTAGAGCTATCATATAGTGAATATTCAGAAATTATTATATTTTTTAGATATGTAATTTACCGTATTTTTTCTGTATTTATTGTATTTTTTGATGGACTGTCTTTTTTCCATATTTTAAGTCAAGACCGTGAAATACACTCTCTACGAAAGTTGCTACCTTGGGACTCATCAGGAAGGAGGGTTGGATTAATTGGGGAGCAGGCGTTGAGTGCAGTCTAGAATAGGCATGCGGCCAGTGAAACGGGCCAAGTTAACTATGGATCCCAAAAGGTCAAGTTTTAGTCCACCCACATAATACTACAGTGTTGTATAGTGCTTCAAAAAGTCTTCCTCAACCATCTTGGTACCAAGATTGAGCGAGAGCTACTAGAGTCCAATATTGAAGAATGGGCAGCAGGAGGAATTTTAGATCCCTGATTGAAAATCCATGAGCGAATGCTGTCATCTAGAACATGCTCAACAAAATCCTGAAAACGGAGCCTTTCAAATTCCAAGTGTATTCAAATAGCCTGTGCACATGGGTATTTGGTGGGGCTCTACAATGCCTTGGTTTGCTGATATAAGCAAGCATTTTCGAGCTGCTTGTGCACATGATCATCTAAGTGATAGGTAAAGGCATTCCGTATATACTGTAATTTTATTAATATTAAAATAATAAAAATAATTACGAGGCCATTTATAAACCTATCAAAAAAATGACGTGACCGATTTACTGTAAATCGTCACAAATATGAGTGAAGGCCGGGGATGAGTCCAGGCAGCTAGATGGCTGACTTTAAGAGCTTGTATAGAATCCAATGAGTGCACTCATAGCATATTCTTCCTATCCATGTGAGCAGGCTATGACAGGTCTCAGGACATGATAAAAGCAAGAGTTTCAATGTTCTCAACATTAAACTGAATGCTCCCATGAATGTTGCCTCACTATGAGTGGAGTGAATGCCACCCCAATTCCCATTACCATGAACTCCACCATGAGAAGCAATGGAAAAGCAGCGAAGCAGAGGAGTGCAAGCAGAGAGGAGAGGGAGAAGGTGTTGATAGAAGGAGAGACGAAAAAATTCCAAGGCCTCTTATAACTGTAGCTAATTTGCAGCTTAGGAAGATCAATCCATACCAAAAGAGCTAATTAAGTGGCAATTTTAAGATATTTACTTTAATGAATGCTATTGACATGGGTGGTCAGTAGCAGATGTATGTTTTTGTTGGTGGTGAGGTCTTTAGGTAGGTGGCAAGTGTAGGTCGGTTCTGAATTTGCAAAATGTAGCTATCACTGCCACGTCAGACAACCTCCTACCGACTCTTCCGACAGTCGTCAAACACTCTTAGAATCCGCATCAAACGTCACATCATTTGAAGTTCTGATTACATTTGAGTGATCGGACCAAAAAAATTTGCTGCCAGCAAAATCCGTTAAAGAGGCTGGGAAACGGACGTTTTCCGATGGAGGCTTCCTTATAGGTAGAACGCCGAATAATTATAATAATAATTATTATTATAAAAATTTAAATTCTGCTCAGAATTCTGAAAGTTGTAGCTGCGAAGTACAGTTTGAAAGCTGAGTTTCCTTTCCGTTATGAGAAAACATTTTGACTCTTCTTATTTTCCTCTTCTTCCCCGAAAAAAATGCAGGCAATTATACACAGTCACCCATTGCTAATAGGTTTGTAGGGATAAATTAAAAAAAAATCATTACGAAGAGTGGCTTGTAGTGATTTTAACACCATTTTAATCACCCGAAGCAAAAGAATTGAGTAAGATTCATATCATTTTGCATGTATTCTTGGCATCATTTTTTTCAACAATTTTTTTTAATGAGGTTAAATGATGCGTTTCTGCTGATTCTACACTTGTCTTATTTCTTCAATTTGTTTTTTTTTATCTCTTTCGATTTATAACTTTTTTCTGTATTTAATTACAGCATGCTTGCTCGGTCTCTATGTTTCTTACCAACGGTTTAAAATCCCTTTGGTTCGAACTTGAGACCCCTTGTTACTAATAGAATCAAGTTTAGAAATGTGGACGAGATTAGGGCTAGGGTTTAGGGTTTAGGAGGAAGAGAGGACGGGGGAAGGAACACACATGGATTTCTGGTCCTTCAGCCTTGAAAATAACATTACACCTATATTTTTGTGCTTTTTGTTAGGTCTTTTCTGATTTCCACGCTCAATCTGCAGTTCCTTGTGTTGCTTTTAGGTTTTATCCTATAGAGTGATTTTGTCTCTTATTTCGAGCTTATTTGTTTTATGGAACTTTATTTGTAGCTCAAATTTGGTCTTGAAATTGTTTTCCATAATTGAGAATGAGGTCTATGGAGATGCATTTGTTGATTTGGCATTTTGAAAAATGGCCCCATTCTTCTTAATATTTTGGTTATTTCTTAAGGATGCAAGCTTCTGTATACTGGATACTTTATATTCATTGATTCTTAGTTGTAGACACAACTGGATTCCCCCTTATTTACTTGGAAATTTATTCTTTACTGTGGACGCTTATTGCCAAGTTTGTCTGCCGGAGCCTGGCATTGCCACTAAGTAAATATCTTCTTTGTCTATCAATACTCTTTGCCACATTCTGTTTACTGACATAAATGTTGAGCTTCGGAAATTTCTCATCACTCTTGTTACATGGTTGTCCATTGGCATAACACATGGAGCTTACCACACCAAGTTTGATAAGATTTTTGCTGCAAGTGGGCTATTTCAAAGGATAACGACCTCCATGGGTAGCATTGAGCAACATGAAATACCTCGAATATGCTTGGGTGATTGGACCAGAGAACTTTGCCAAGCTCGTGGTATCACTGAAAAGGACAATCTGTCCAAATAACCCTGAGAAATGCTCTCCATCACTAAAATGTACAAGTAGATGGAGCTGGTACCATAAGAACGCTTTTAATCACTGAATATAGATTACAACTCTTTGTTAACTGAGAGAGCTTAGGGTTACAACAGACAGTTTTCGTTTGTCTCGTAGCAAGGATCGATTTTATTTGCCTAGTCTATAGATGCTTCATGTTTTACATTGTGTCAAACTTAATTTGGGAAATTATAGATTATAATTTTAATTAGGTTACACTGTTTACGTGTGTTCTTCCCTGCATATCCTTATGTCACCCAACACTTCAACGTTAATTATATTCAGACAAACATTTATACAGAGGAGAATAATTTTGCATACACATTCCTGTACATTATCATGCCGATATTTAAAGGTAGAATGCATTTCTCTCTTGACATCTACGAAGGCTCGTTACTATTGCAAGAAGGTGCAATATGCTTTTGTTTCCAGAATCCAGGTGACGTGCTCTGCTGCGTATTTGTTTGGAGACTACATTTTAAACTTCACATGTTCCATGTTTTATTGACTACTAATAAATGTTTTGACATGCTTATGAAGCTATCTTTTTGGTTTATTTGATCTAATATATGGGAATCAGCTCATAGTTTCTGGCAATGCCTTGGAAGTTGGTGTTTGTCATCATTTATTAATATTTACAGAAAGTTGAAACATTAACAAGTTATAATTTCAGAACTATACTGCATCAAAGCTATCAAATATCTTATCATTTTGTATAGGAAAAAACTTAGTGTATGAAGGTAATTGTGTTTTTTCCCTTTTAAATTGCAATGTTCACTATGTTAATATTTCTGTAAGCATCTCCATTTAGTTTCATTCTTCCTTCCAACAGATACCTTCATCCACGTATTGGATTTTTTTTATTAGTTATCTATTTACATTAGATGATTTTTTTTTAGCAGAAAAAATGGGATGTTGTGTGTCACCCAAAACAACTAAAACTAGAGGTCTTAGGGCAAGTCGATGAAGCAAACTATATGGAAGTCTCACTTTCCAAGAGGAAATTGGTGACACTTCATTAATTTGGCATTCCAACTGGAATCAAGGTTTTTCTTATGTAGATTATGGTTATCTTTAGGAGGGAAGAGCCATTGGCATTGGGCTCCTAAGGTCCTTGAAGTTTAGGTTGGGTGGTGTAGTTTTTGTGGTCTTGAGCATTTGAGGCTCTATTATGAGTGTGGCCTAGACTAGGAACATTATTGCCCACATTATCAAGTCCTTGTGTATAGGGTGCATGTTTTTGGTACAATGAGTACCAACTACTGATCTTGAGATGGTGTGTACCAGGTACCAATTGTGATCTGGTTCAACATATGACCCTATGTGGATGATGGTGTCTTCATGAAATTTTGGACATTGTTCTTTTTTTTTTATGTTTTAATACTTTTTTAATTTATGGTAGGTAGGGAGAAACTGGGTGGAGGGAGGATGGTGTTGGGAATATGATATCAAAAAGGAAACGTGATTACAATTAGTGTTACACATGACCATATCAACAATTAGTGTTATGGTTAGTATTAGGTGATTAAACCACCAAAACTATGTGTTGTTATACATATTTAGTTTGAAGTTAATGTAGGTGAGAGATTGTGATGTAGTACACGTGGCAGCCCATCTCGGGTTAGCTATATCTTGAACATTTTATTTAGTACTTAATATGCTATTCTGTATCATTGAACATACACACACCTTGAATTCGTTGCAAAAAGCTCATGAGTGGAGATGGAATAAACAAGGTTGTTCATGGGGGATTACATTCACCATTCACCATTCGTCCCTCCCACTAACAAATTCTTAGAGTTCTTGTGTCCCAAGTGAATCCCTTGGCCTTGTGATTATGTAAGAAAACAATGCCATTATGTTAATGATTACTTGTGGTGGTCATCTTTAGATAACTTAAATATACATGAGTAAAAATCCCACGAAAATAAATATTCCAAGCTTGGTCATGTTCAATTACCAGCCATTTGACACACGAGCATAAGAATATGGGTGCAACTGTAGGGACATGACGGGAAGATATTCGTCATTTGAAATCAGGGTAGGGGGGTAAATGAATACGGGTACAACTATATTATATATTTACATGTAGTCAGCAAAAGATAAAAGATACGGGGATGAGAACTGAAGCCTTGTCCCTATACTTGAGAACCAGATCAATTTTTTTTTCTCAATTTTGAGCTTGTGACCCTTTTTGTTCAGCTTCAGTTCTCTAAAGAGGTATTGTAGACCAGTTGTTGATCCCTCATATAAACAATTAGTGTTATGGTTAGTCACTTGAAGGGTGTAAATGATAGTCTCCAAGAGATGCAGGTACAAATGGTTGTTGGGATAGGGGCATCGATCTTCAAAATTGAAGTGTAATGGAGGTGCATGGGCACATGGTATATCTAATACACATGGCTAGTTTCTCAAAAATAGAAATTTTATTTCATTTACTTTTTTTTTGGGTTTTACTTTTGTTTTTGAGGACTTAAGTATGTCTATTGAGCCTTAGAGGCGCTAAAGGATGACCCCTCCCCTGCCTGCTAGAGATGTCATTGCAGAAAAGCTCACGAGTGGAGATGGAATAAACAAGGTTGTTCATGGGGGATTACATTCACCATTCACCATTCATCCCTCCCACTAACAAATTCTTAGAGTTCTTGTGTCCCAAGTGAATCCCTTGGCCTTGTGATTATTACAAAAAATGCATAAGCAAACAATGTCATTATGTTAATGATTACTTGTGGTGTCATCTTGAGATAACTTAAATATACATGAGTAAAAAATCCCACAAAAATAAATATTCCAAGCTTGGTCATGTTCAATTACCAGCCATCTGACACACGAGCATAAGAATATGGATGCAACTGCAGGGACAGGACGGGAAGATATTTGTCATTTGAAATCAGGGTAGGGGAGTAAATGAATACGGGTACAACTATATTATATATATACATGCAGTCACCAAGAAGATAAAAGATCCGGAGATGAGAACTGGAGCCTTGTCCCTATACCCGAGAACCAGATCAGAATTTTTTTCTCAATTTTGAGCTCGTGACCCTTTTTGTTCAGCTTCAGTTCTCTAAAGAGGTATTGTAGACCAATTGTTGATCCCTCAATATAAACAAAGTTTTGGTTTCACTTGAAGGGTGTAAATGATAGTTGTCCAAGAGATGCAGGTAGAAATGGTTGTTGGGATGGGGGCCCGATCTTCAGAATTACTGTATGGAGGTGCATGGACACATGGTATATCTAATACACATACTAGTTTCTCAAAAATAGAAATTTTATTTCCATTTTTTTTTTGCGTTTTACTTTTGTTTTTGAGCAAAAGTTGTCTATTGAGCCTTAGAGGCGCTAGAGGATGACCCCTCCCCTGCTTGCTAGAGATGTTTTGTGCAGAAAGGAGATATTTCTTGCAAGCCTCAAGACACATATCATGGCTATGTGTATTCTACCCAAGGGTACGTGTCTCGAAAATCTCCAAAATGTTTCTCTACTAAATTAGTGAATTCTTTTCTTCTTCTGAACTTTATGGTTCTCTACAGTCAACTCATTGCTGGTTTATAATTGAAATGACTGAAAGTTGTTAGCTTTGAATGTCTTTGATGTTCAAAGTTTTCTCGTCAAAATTTCTGTGTGTCGAGTAGTTCAACATAAATCTATCATAACCACATGCTGGAGCCTTGAGAATTTCTTCAAATATTGTTTGTTTTGAGATCAAAGCTTGTAAGTGTAGGCATTTGCACAGATATCATAAAAGTTACAATCTCTTAGATGTATTTCAATGCATTAGCAATTAAATCTGAGTTTGTAGTTTCTCACTTTGTAGAATGCCCTTCACCTTTAGGCAAAACATATTTATTGCAGATTAACCTGATCTCTTAGATGTATTTCTTTGTTAATACCAATTCCAAACCTTATGAGTTCTCATCATGTTTAATGGCTCGGTGTAAATTTGCGTCAATATCCTCGCGATCTCTCAGGTTAGAGCTAGAATCCTTTGCGCTTTTCGAACTGGTAGCAAAAGCTTCATCCAAGACCAGACGAACAATGTCTTATAACAGTCGGATGACTATGTTGCAGTATATATCAAAGCCGAGACCTAGGGCACACTTCCTCACAGGTCAATTTTTATGCTCATGCTCGACACTTCCGCATAATTGCTTGTTGTTTTTCGTTGCTGTTTTTAAGCCGAAGTTCTGCTATGATTTTTCCCTGCGTTTTTTAGCCGAACTGTATCAAACTTTACGGACTTTTTTTCCACAGCCTTAAAAAACGGCGAATTTGAACTTCGGTCCTATGGATAAAAGCATCACATGTAGCCAGTGATTCAAATATAAAACAAGTTTTTCTTATCTGAAGCTTTTGTTTAATTTTCTATCTACACTGAAGCTAATATTTTAAGAAACATTAGAAGTTCATACAATGAATCTAGTAAAGAGGCAAGCATTATTACATGTTTAATTTAAATCCCTATCTCATTTCTATATTCTCATAGTGCTTTTTTTCACCCTTAAATTCATCTTTGATGTATTTTATACGCTTATTCCACGGCCATAGTGATATGGTAGATATTTCCTGTCAACATCATGCGCATTAATGGTGCAATATTTGCATGTTACTAGTATTTTATTGACTGCCAAGTTTGTTTTTTTTTACCAAATTTTGATACCTGAATTAATTGTAAATTTTGAAGAAGAGAATCGGTAATATTATTTGCAATTTTTTAATCCATAATTCTCATAAGGAATGGGTACATTGCAATCTCACATCACTCTTATTTTGTACAGCGTAGGTATGGAGATCAATACAACCGAAACATGCATGGATTCAATGGAGGACGACCCACTTGCATCTCAGAAGTCCAAGAGACAACCATTCTTTGCCTGCTACTTGCTTTGTTCCTTGAGTTCTCGTTATAAGGGTTGCACTTATATTGGGTATGATCTTTTTGTGTCCTTATTTTACTTGAAGCATTAAGCCAAACTAGCTACAGTGGAGTTAAAATAAACTTGAAGAGTAGAATTTCTTCACAGGAGGTTATACTATTTTTAATAAAAGAACCTCAGGTGATTGAATAATGTTACAAATAATGCAGGAACTTGTTGGAATTATTGATTGTATGGATTAGAAAAAGAATACATTGGCAGAGAGAATGTTTAAATGTCCTTGAGTGCAGATGCATTTAACAGTAGTCAACTTTTGTCATAATCATGATTTAACCTAGTTGAAATATTTTCAATTAATCTACAAGAAAAGTGGGGTGACCTCATTTGGTTTACAAAAACTCATTAAACATTTCATCTAATTTCTGATCTGGACTGCATAGCTTTAGATCCACATGAATATCAGTACTAACAAAACTACAATGGTTCAAGCATGAATGTGTTACTTTAAACATCAGGCATTACATGTTATCTCCTTCCTTTCTTCCTGTATGCTTGCTGGTTGTATTGTGTTTTAGGGCTTCTGAGTTTAATAGCTGCATGTAGGGATATATAGAAACATAGGGTGCTCAATATGATAAATGTAATGGACAAGTGTCATCTAAAATCACCACTAATCAAATCACCAGCATTTAGATTTTGATAATTATGCATTTTGGTCTTCTGGGTATTTGCAGCTAGAAAAAAATTGCCCTTGTAGTTTGGTTATCTCGAAATCAAAAAATGTTGCTCATAAGATTACACTCTGAAGGACATCTCACCTCTGATTTGAACTGCTTTTAGAGGATTTTTTAGTTTTTTGAACTTTTGTGTTTCCAATCTTACCCAGAGTTCTTTTTACTATGTTCAATCCATAGTTACCAAGTGCAGACATCCCGGCACCATCCAGGAGGGCCAAAATAATGTGAAAATACAATGGAAAAAAGTAATAATGTAATATAATTATAACTAATACTAGACAAGAAAATAAATAGTTTATATATCAAAGAACATAAATCCTATAAAATGTCAATATATTAATTTTTTTATACTACAAAAAAATTGATGATTAAAAAAAAAGAAAAGAGAGCCGACCCAGACCAAATTTATTTAGGTTGTCCAAAAAATTTGGATCCAGCCAGATATGGTAACTGAAACATAGAGCATCATTCATATGCAAAAAGCATGAGAAAAAAGTATTGGGCGAATCAGCAATTTTATTCATAAAATAATTTCTCTCTCGGTACAAATAGTAACAGCACATAGCTGGCACCAATATAACTAAATCTCTAAGCTGGAATGCTCAAATAATACACACACACACACACACACACACACACACACACACAAAGTAGTTAAATCTTTAAACTTATGGTTTCCCAAGAATGCTGCCAGTTAGAAGAAACAGACATCAATGACTAACAAAAGTCTATTCAGCCAAATTCAATAGAATTGCTGCTACCACATGGTTGGATGTGCAGCGGTTTCCAACACTTCTTGTACAGTGAACATCGATCCAGCTACTGCTCATGACCATTGAGCACCATCAAATAATTATTACATCAGATGAAGCCTTACACAACCAACTGCAATCCACATGTACACCTTCTCTTGCATCAAATCGATGAGGCCTTACAGAACGAGCAACCATGATCCACATGTACACCTTGTCTTGCATCCAAAGCCCAGTTAGCGCTCACAATTGGCACGACATCATTTCCAGTGATGGAAGTTGCAATTTGCAGTTTGGCCAAAACTACAAAACGACCTTAACAAACCTTCAAGAACCCTAACATTTCCAATACTTGGAGGTTTCCTAAACCAGTTTCAAATGTGTGCCCTTGGTTCCTTACTTTCATTTCTGTAGTCCCGACTCCCAATATGTGCTACACCATTTCCTGTAGATGCCAAATATGCTTCATCAAGATTCAAAACTCGTACTTTGCAATTCAAACATATACTTTTTGCCATCCAAAATAAATCACAAGTGCAGCACAAACTAATAATTGCTTGACCGTTTTGCTGCAGAACAACTCCAAAGCCTATGTTTTCGTTGAATTTTGTCTGGTTATTGTGTATTTTGGAGATATTACGCAAAAGAACAATATTCCAACTTTCACCTCCTAACATGTGGAGTGTACTGCATTATCACCCACTTGAATGATGGATCCTCTGTACCACCGAGTAACACACGGTGAAGTTGACAAATTCTAGAAATAACTTTAATTTCCATTTTTCAAATTCACAGAAATTCGGCTGTCAAACTTGTAATTGATAGCTGCAAACTTTGAGGTGCTTTGGAAGTCTTATCCATGGTTCTAGAAATACCTTTAATTTCCATTCTTCAAATTCATAGAAGTCTGACTGTCAAACTTGTAACTGATAGCTGCAAACTGTGAGGTGCTTCAGAAGTCTTATCCTTAGAGGTTAATGCAGAACTCCAGCTGTTTTGCTTTAGCACTCAAGGAAATTGCTGCCAGTTCCTTTGTTGTAATTGGAAATGAATCTTCTATGAAAAAGTTTTCTTGTTGTTCTACACCTGGCCATTCAGCTTCTTGGCAAAGTTTAGCCATAACTTCGACCATTGGAAATTCTGTACATGTGGTGAAAATGTCACTCAATGGTGGAACTATGATTTCTATGTCAGATACAAAAGAACCATGTATGAAAACTTCATTTTTGCCTCCATTTCATTTTACAATACTTAGCTAATAAAGTAACATTATGTGTTACTTGGGTAGATTATTATCCTAGGCTAGTTTTAGCCATATTTGTGGCATTGATCTTATCATGCTGAGGTTAGCAGATTGTTGTATGTAGGCTAGATAGGAGATAGCTAAAGCTTCCTAGTTTGTAGTTACTTTACTTGGTTATGTAATCAGCCACAACAATGTAATGTAATCAACAGGTTGCATAAGTAAATAATATGGTATCAGAGCTCTGGCTGTGAAGAGCCTGGAAGCAAGCTGGGAATTTGCTTGGAGGAATCTTTTCTTGGTAAGCCAATTGGTGAAAGGAAGATATTGGCAAATTGATTTTGGCAGAAGAAAGCATTTGCAGAAGCTTTTCTTCTTTTGCTGAGAGTGCTGTTTTTTTTAATATATGCTCGGTGCCATTCTATATAGATCTACAAGTGCTTGAGCTAATGTTATTAACATCTGGTTGTCTCTTTCTTATAAAGTGCTGTGAGTATAGATTCAATCTGTGAGCTTGGAGTAGCTATAGAAAAGAAGCAAGTTAAAAATTCTTAAAAAAGAGAGAGGGAGGGGTGTAGGAAAGAAGCCGGGCTCACCTTTGTTACTTGTTTGTCTTTTATTCTTTTTTTGCCTCATGCTGGCACGAACATCAAGCACTATTTATTCCTAAAACACTTTGTTGTGAGCGCTAAAATGGTGGCCTCTTGCTGGTATTTGAACCGCTATTGTTTGGTAAAAGAAGGGGTGAGGAGCAGAGGATAGGGGTGCCAACTGGCTGAGAGAGAGGCGTGGGCAGGTGGGCAGCAGTAGAGGTGTGGGCAGTTAGAAGCATGTGAAACCAGGAGGAAGGCACCGTTATTGCTGGTGAGTTTCTGTTGAACTGTGGCTATTAGATGATATTGTATGCATATCTGGGCGCTGCTGTATATTTTCTGCTGAAATCGCTTCATTGCAACTCCATTTACCTCGTTCTTCTGGTTGAAATTGGTGTCTGGTATTGTTTCCTGTCATTTGTTGTGAATAGAAGCAGCCATAGAAGACAGGCTGGTTACCTGGAGGATTCCCAGGGAGGAGAGAGGCGCCTGGTAGAGGCATGGCCCAGGTTTGCAGGCCATTGATTTGCAAAAGAATATAGATTTTAAGCTAAAGTCTTATAACTTAGTTAAAAGCTAGAGCATGCAGATTTAAATGTTATTTTATGTTTTTCAAAGTTGATTAAATTGAAATGTAGAAAACTTTTTAAATATTTGCCTAAGTGCCTGGAAAAAGATAATTAATTCAGTACCAGGAAAATGGTGAGTAGTCAGGAGCTGAAACCTGACAGCCATGTCCAGCTTAACGATGTACACCATTTAGAAAAAGAAATTTTATAAAATCCCTCATAATTTTCCTAGAACAATTGTTTTAGTGAAAGTACGGGGAAAAATGGCTAGTTTACGACATTTGTTACTGCCTGATTTGCAAAATATGACTGGTAAAAGCTTCAGTCTGTGGGGTCATGAGATTCTTATGATATTTGAGTATCGGAACATTGAAAAAATTGTAAAGGAACAAGAAACTAGACCCAAAACTGACCCATAAGACTATGATAAAAAAACATAGGGAAGCATAAGTGTTGCCGAAATTTTTTGTTGCTGACATTTTGATTCCAGATGTTAAAAATGTAACTTATTGACCCATAAGACTATGATAAAAAAACACAGAAGCATAAGTGTGGCTGAAACTTTTTGTTGCTGACATTTTGATTCCAGATGTTTAAAATGCCACTGTAGCAGGTAAGTTGTGGATAGATTTAACTGCAAGATACTAGGCTTTAGAAGCTGGAAGGGTATTATTATATTTGAAATATTTGTTATCTGCTAAAATGCAGGAGGGCGGCTTTGTTTCTGAATTTTTGTTGCAGCTGAAGGACATCGGTGAGCAATTGAATCAGTTGAAAAAGCTTGTAGATGAGCAAGACTTAGTTGCGTTGGTGTTGTAGAATTTTCCACCATTGTATGATGCTTTTGTTGAGTCCTTGCACCTAATTGCAGAGACTTGAGAGCTGAAGTTTGAGCAATTGTCAGGACTTCTATTGCAGAAGGAGAGAAGGCAAGATTGGTTAGGCACAACAATACTAGGTTTTACTAAGAGTGCATTTAAGTTCAAGGGAAAAGGAAGACGGTGCACTGGCAACATTTTGTCAAGTGAGATGGATTTCAAAAGTGGTAACAAGTCACATTGGAAATGCCATTTTTGTAAGGAACCGGGGCTTTTCAAGAGAGATTGTTGGAAGAGACCATGTGATCTAGCAAATTGTAAGAAGTCACAATATGCAAATATTTTTGAGGACGATGAACAAGGATCAACAGGTGATTTTGCGTTCATGGCATCTCAAAACCAGTCAACAGAGTCGCGAACATGGTACTTGACTTAGGAGCATCAGGACACTACATGTGTCACAAAGATTGGTATGTAAATTTCATTGAAGATGATAGTTGTAATGAATCTGTTTCCTTGAGTGATGGTTGGGTTCACTCTGTTAGAGGATATGGTGATTTTCATATAGCATTGGACAATTCTATTACTTACACTCACAAAAGAATGTTCAGTATGTGCTTGATATGAACAATAATCTTCTATCTAGAAGTTAAATTATTGCAAATCCTAACCTTTGTGTGGAGTTTAAAGAAGCAAACGTATGGTTATTGGTCTTCATGATAAGAAAGTAATTGTGGTTGGTATAGCAGCGGTAGACATCACTAGTGAACTTTGGCACGAGAGGTATGGCCACCTCAATTACCATTATGTAAATCTCACACGGTGAATGGACTTCTCTCTATTTAGGAGAGACAAAATGTACATTGGCAATATTTTGTCAACCAAGGAGGATTTCAAAAGTGGTAACAAGTCACATTGGACATGCTATTTTTGTGAGGAACTGGGGCTTTTCAAGAGTGATTGTTGGAAGAGAAAATATGATCTAGCAAATTGTAAGAAGTCACGATATGCAAATATTGTTGAGGAAGATGAACAAGAATCAACAAGTGATTTTGCATTCATGGCATCTCAAAACCAATCAACTGAGTCATGAACATGGTACTTAGACTTAGGAGCATCATGACACTACACGTGTCACAGAATTTGGTATGTAAATTTCATTGGAGATGATAATTGTAATGAATTTGTTTCCTTGAGTGATGGTTGGGTTCACTCTGTTAGAGGATATGGCGATGTTTGTGCATTGGGGAATGTTCGGTATGTGCTTCATATGAACAATAATCTTCTATTGAGAAGTGCAAATCCTAACATTTGTGTGAGTTTAAAGGAAGCAAATGTATGGTTATTGGTCTTCATGATAAGAAAGTAATTGTGGTTGGTATTGGTAATAAGGGATAGTATAAACTAGTGGATCCCAAAACAACAAAAGAACATGCTCTAGCAGCGCATAAGACTAGTGAACTTTGGCACGATATGGTCACCTCAATTATTTTTGTTGACATGGTGAATGGACTTTTGTCTATTCAGGAGAGTCAAAATGTAATCAACAAGTGAGGAGGAGCCAAAGGAGCATGGATTTGGTACATTCATGGTATTAATTTTTGATAGTAGACAACTTGTCAAAACTCACTTTGTTGCAAAGCTCAACTATCTCAGAGGAGACAAGTTCAACCCTCAAGAAATGTTATAGAACATGGGAGTACTTAGATGACACTTAGGGTAGCATCATGACACTACACGTGTCACAGAATTTGGTATGTAAATTTCATTGGAGTTGATAATTGTAATGAATTTGTTTCCTTGAGTGATGGTTGGGTTCACTCTGTTAGAGGATATGGCGATGTTTGTTTAGCATTGAACAATTCTATTACTTACACTCTCAAGAATGTTCGGTATGTGCTTCATATGAACAATAATCTTCTATTGAGAAGTGAAATTATTGCAAATCCTAACATTTGTGTAGAGTTTAAAGGAAGCAAATGTATGGTTATTGGTCTTCATGATAAGAAAGTAATTGTGGTTGGTATTGGTAATAAGGGATAGTATAAAGTTTAAACTAGTGGATCCCAAAACAACAAAAGAACATGCACTAGCAGGCATATAGAGCACTAGTGAACTTTGGCATGAGAGATATGGTTACCTCAATTACCATTCTGTAAATGTCACATGGTGAATGGACTTTTGTTTATTTAGGAGAGTCAAAATGTATGTATAGGGTATCAAATGGGTAAACAAATTCGACGTCCATTCGATATTGGTTGCATAGAGAGCCAAAGGAGCATTGGATTTGGTACATGTGGAGTTGCATGTTCCAATGAGGACACATACAATATCTGGAGGTTAGTATTACTTTTTGATAGTAGACGACATGTCTAGGAAAATGTTGGTTTATTTTCTGAATAGAAAGTCATATTGTTTCTCTCACTTTGTTGCTTGGAAAGCTATGGTAGAGAGTTAGGTTAAGAAACATGTACAATATCTCAGATCGGATATGGAGACAAGCTCAACTCTAAACTGTCCAAGAAATTCTGCGAGCAAGAAGGTATAGACAAACACTATATTACTATTTGCACTCCGCAGTGAAATGGAGTTGTTGAAAGAAGGAACTTGACAATCATGGAGATGACATTATGTATGGTGCATAGGCGTAATGTACCTTATTGGTACTGGGAAAAAGTTGTGAAGACAACGGTCTATATCCTTACCAAAAGTCCAACAAAAGCCTTGCAAAATGTTACACCAAAAGAAGCCTGGTTCGGTAAAACACGTGATGTATTTAATTTTGTGTTTTTAGATATGTTACTTTTGCATTGAAAAAAGTGTATATGTTTGTTTGCTATAGTGAGTAGTCTAAGGCATACAAATTACTAGGTATCTCTACAAATGAACTTGTGGTAAGTACGAATGTTGTGGTAGATGAGAGATTGCCAATCTTTTATGATAATGGTGAATCTATTGATAGTATTATATTGCTTCGTGTTGATGATATTTATGGAACAATTTTTGGTACTAAAGTTGAACAGGGTTCAAAGTTGGAAGCATAAGAGGAATCAAGTTTTAGGGAGGGCTCTAGTGATGAAGCGAGTGTTTCTTAGTCTTTGGCAGCCGGATCAAGGAAGTCAACACAAGAGGCTGAAGTGGTATTACACCACAATGAAAGATGTACGAAAAGATGAATTGCCTAAGTCAATGGAAGGGAAATCTACAAGGTTAGGAAGAGGGTGCAAGGTGACGAGTAGGTAAATTTTTCTCTTACCGCTCTTTTCAAAAGCATTGAAACCAAGCACATCTACAAAGACTAAAGTCAAACCTGAATGGAAGGTTTCCATGAAGGTTGGTGTAAGTGATAGGGGCATGTAGATAGGGCACAAAAATGCTGTGCACAATATATTTTCTAAAATTTTTCAACAATGGCAAGTAGTAGGCATCGGACCTTCAACAACTTGATGCAAGAATATCCTTAGGGGATATACCATGTTGTTTAGTACTGATTTATTATGAGTTTTTGTTGGAGCTGATCACTCTAACAAAAAGGTGAAACACAACACATTCAAGACAAGGCAACACTTCAAGAAGTAATAGAGAGAATCCAGTGAACCCAGTACGCAACATCAATTCCTACTCGGTGGTTGCAGTGGTTAATTACCCATTTACATCAGTGAGATGGATTGGCAATAATAAGGGACATTTGGAGACTTTGGTTGAGTTCATGTCTAGACATAATTAAGGGTATTATAGTATTTAGCTAATAAAGCAACACATTGTGTTACTTAGGTAGATAATAATTATTATCCTAGGCTAGTTGTTAGCAATATTTGGGGCATCGATCTTATCATGCCAAGGCTAGCATATTGTTGTAAGTAGGCTAGATGGGAGATAGCTAAAGCTTCCTAGTCTTTATCTACTCTAGTTGGCTATTTAATCAGCCACAATAAAGTAATGTAATCAACGGCTTGCATAGATAAATAATCTTTCATTCAAATATGGTGTGATCAAGTGCATATGTGTCATTTGTGTTTAGGTTGCTCATACACTTTTTTCCTTTCTTTGCCCAGTCTGTAAAAGAATGGTGCACAATGGTGGATCGCGATCTTTGCTATAGTGCATTGCTGCCTCGACATTCATCAAGGCTGTCATTATCAGAAGGATCCTTTGTAGCTTCATTGATTGAACCAATCCTTTCTTTCTATGCAGCCTTCTTTGGGGCATTGATCTTATCATGCCAAGGTTAGCATATTGTTTTAAGTAGGCTAGATAGGAGATAGCTAAAGCCTCCTAGTTTGTATCTACTCTAGCTGGCTATTTAATCAGCCACAATAATGTAATGTGGTCAACGGCTTGCATAAATAATATTTCCTTTGGGGCATTGATCTTATCATGCCAAGGTTAGCATTTTGTTTTAAGTAGGCTAGATAGGAGATAGCTAAAGCTTCCTAGTTTGTATCTAGTCTAGTTGGCTATTTAATCAGCCACAATAACGTAACGTAGTCAACGTCTTGCATAAATAGATAGTATTTCATTCAAATATGGTGTTGGAACAAGCACACATGTGTCATTTGTGTTTAGGTTGCCCATACACTTTTTTCCTTTCTTTGCCCAAGTCTGTAAAAGAACGGTGCACAATGGTGGAACACACTCTTCACTATAGTGTATTGCCGCCTCCACATTCATCAAGACTGTCATTATCAGAAAGATCTTTTGTATCTTCATTGATTGAACCAATCCCATCTTTCCATGTAACCTCCTCCAGTTCCAAGAGGTATCGTTTTGATCTTCAACAAAAAACATGGAAAAGAGAGGTATTAATGTGAAATTTATTATAAGATTTATTATGTCCAGATATTGATCATTGAGGGATAATAGAATCTACTTCTCTGAATTCTGTCATTTTTAGTGCTTCACCCTCGAGGCTAGGAGAGTGGTCTTGATACCAGTGAATTATGCGCCCAACCGAAAAACTTGTTATAAGGCTACAAAGTAGAAACTTGGGTCTGGAAAATAAATTCTGAATCTAAAGCTTTGAATGCTTACAATGTTTTTTTTTGTTCAAGGACTTGAAAACATAGAATTTTCTTGAACGATCTAAATGTTTGAGGTGAATTAAAATAGAAATGTAGAACTATTGAATATTTATTTCAAGGCATTACATGGAAGATGGAATTTGTTGAGGATGTATGGGCGCCAACTCAGGCCGAGAAAGTCTCCAAACAGACCATCGTTGCTGTGCTTGACCAAGTCATAGTCTCCATAGATGTGTGCAAAAATTACTACTAAAATTTTCTATTCTTACACACTGGAGCATATTTCCCACCTTAGTTCCTTTATCTTTTTGCACGTGGGGGAATTATAAATTTTTAACAAAAACTAGACATCACCATTATTAAAAATATTTTCAAAATAAAGATTACAATAGAAATTTTTGATGGGCCTACAAAACTGGTCCTATGGACCCACACAAATCCTAATTGACACACAAGGTACTGATATGTAGAACTGAAGCTCATTATCCTCAAGCATTGTAGAAGTCCCTATTATTTGGTGGGTATAGATACTAGCCTTTCTTTTGAGCTAGAACTTCTTTTGTAGTATACTCAACCGAAAGTTATGGTTTGAGTATGGCTGTGTCATTATTTGTTTCTGAAAGTTCTAACATTGAATCAAAGCCTTGCCTAGAAACTGTCATATTGTCTTCAAGCAACAAGACAGAACGATAGTGATCATGACAACTATTTGTTTCACCCTGGCATCTTTCGTGGAATTAAATAGGGATAGTTTTACAATACCCACCAATCCTAGATATTTCATGGTATAGCATAATGATATATTTGATATGCACACATGTATATAATTGCCATACACATAGAATTCACATATTAAAAGTCCTCCCATAGGCTTCCAACTATGATGGTATACCATTATATTTCAAGATGAGAGAACATAAACACCCCTACATTTTCCCTCAATTTCCAGCTGCATGCCTCGTCATATAAACAGTATCTACACAACCTTAAGATCAAAATTGTAGTGGTAAGAGGTTAAGGCACTAAACCAATTTTAGCCAAAAATTGGAACTGATATGGTAAAAAGATTATGGTGATTGCTGGAAATAATTTTTCCCGAGCATCCTTCAATAATGCAGAAATACTTGAATAATGTAGCACACGTGTCATGTATAGGTTCATTCTCCTATGGACAGTCATCTGACATTAGAGGTAGAAACTAGTACAAAATGCCATTCAAGAAATTTCACTTGATGTCCATTCCTCTTTAGTGTAAAGCAGTTCTCCTTAGATAAGATCAGTCTTCAAACATCAATCACAAAAAGTACTTATTTCATGTAATTGGCATTAATTGCTAAATCACGAAGATGGCTTATCTGACTTTGTTGACAGGTATGTATAATTTCCATGCTTGTAGAATCTCTTGTAAACTATGGTTTAATGCTTTTGCAAAACTATTGGTTACTTACCCACATGGACGCCTAGAGGTGTAACTGTGGCTTCTCATCTCGATCTGAACCTTTTCATTGGAGTCTAACCCAGGTCTTTAAGTATTTCAAAAAACTTAGTGATTACTTGGGTCTAAATTAACTGGCTTACCACTTGTAATTTCCATTTCAATGTGCACAAAACATGGCTCTGACATTAAATTCCTAGAGATAACACACCTTTCATCAAGTTTTCAAAGTTATTGCATTATTTGCTGATCTCCTTCCTGTTGTTATGATTTAAGATGTTGATGGCTGTATGTTGTGTGTTGAGCTGTTTAGATTCACTGTAAATCCTCGTCGTCGAATAAGACAGCATAATGGAGAAATAACGTCTGGGGCACACAAAACTAAAAGGAAGAGGCCGTGGGAAATGATTTTATGTATATATGGATTTCCTTCACAAGTTTCTGCACTACAGGTACTTATCTTTTTATTGTATCACTCATGGTATTCAATGATTTATGAGAACTTTTTCATTTTTTTGTGATTCCATGCGATTGTTTTTAGGATATTAGAAACAAGGAAATCATTGATACAGTTAGCACTTTGGATTTAAAGAACATCATTATTAACTTATGCCAAGACACTTTCCTTTTTTCTCTACATGCCACTAGAGAATGATCAACTCGATAAAGACAGCTTCCGGAAATACCCGTGTAAGGAGGGTTTTTTGATAAATACATCTCCTTAAACAGTTATTTCCAGAAGCTCTCTTTATCATCTTATGGACTATCAAAACATTAGATCTTGAAAATAATCAGCCTGTACACTTGAAAGGTTGGTTGACCAACACCCAGTCATAATAAAAGATGAGAAGTGCATAATTTATACTATTAAACTCATTTTAATTCTAGTTTCGTTTTGCTCCCATTTAGAATTACAACTTAGTACCTAGTCTAGGGATGTTTGCAAAGAAATTATAATTTGCTGCAATAGAAAGCAGAACAGTTACTATTACCAAGAAATATGAATAAAAGGACAATATTAAAGCATTTGATTCAATATAATAATGTTACCAAGAAATATTACAAAATTTTTTCATATTAGACAGTTACAAGGGTGAAAGATACAGAAGGTACAGCCTACAGGCAAGGAAAAATGCATAAAAAATACAATAGGTGCAAAATTTGTGTGATGTCCCTTTTTGGGGGACCTTAGGAAACGGCTAAAAGCTCTACAGGTAAGGATTTGTACAGACTACTGTTATAAACCCTGCAAAAACTGGTTTCCAAACCCTTCCTAAGGCAGCAACCTGATTTGGGGTTTTCAACCCACTTAAATGCGTTCAAAACCCTTTAGATTAGCTCTCTTTAATTATCTAAATTATTAGATATCACCAGCAACCATCTCATGTAAGAAAACTGATTTTTAATGATCCAAATCTGGAGATATGAATTTCAATAAAACCCTTGTCTCCAGTGTTATTTTAAAAATTCATAACTCAACATTGGAGGCTCCAAAATTTATGAAACTTAGGATATTGACTTTATAAAATGTAAAGAACAAGAGGATAAGATCAGATTTGCCAAAAAATCACTACGTATACCAAATTACCACAACAATGTAGGTCACTCCACTTGAAATAAAATATATTTTGCACTAAAGAGACAACACTTGCAAGAGAAAGATACTTTATTTCTTTTCAAATCACCTTGCATACCAAAAACCCCATGAAGGGTTTTTCGTTCTTAAAACGTTTTCTCAACCAAGGGTTTTTCGTCCTTGGAAGAGATCCTCAGGCCAAGGGGTTTCGTTCTTGATGAGAGAGTAAAAGGGCTATGCCAACTTTCACCAAATTAAGAATAATCTCCAAAACACAATTCATTAATGCCCAAGCGACCTCCTTAAGTAGGCATAAGGAGTGTTTAAAGCAATCATTACATCATGGCCGACCCCTTAAATAATTACATTTTAAATATTAAAAAGGTTATTGGAGCCTACATGCTCACAATACCATTAATACTTAACTACTTAAATTCCTCTATTGGAACAAAAAGGCTTCCAATAGGATAAATGGTAATACATGAAAGCAACTATCTAATCAATAATACAAATATAATTCAGATTTCCCCTTGCTTTTCTCCTTAGACCCACAGGGAAAGAATGGGTTAAAGTCTTCACAATTTAGCCTCCAAAAGGGGCACGACAATTTGATTTTAAAAAGTACAAAAAACAATGGCTGTATATGCATAAAAAATTCCGAATAGATGAAAATAAAGCTAACTAGTACCCTCCAAAAAAAACTTTATCATGTTTCACATTTGCACCCTATAGAATATGTCACATCAAAACAATTACCCATAGTTAAATGATGAAAAATAGGTTTAAAGAAAATGTCATGATCTTGAACAACTACAAGTGATAGTTTTTCTACCTTTGTAATTTATTTCTATGCCATCAAATTCTTTATAATGGGGAGAGCATGATCTATTAAGTAGTATTTAATTCTTGTGTCACTTATATGGTATTTAGGTCTCTATGTTGCTACTCATAATAAGTAGGGTGCACCTGACATTGGCTCGTCTCCCTTAATGCAGGGGAAATTTTTTTTGGGTTGAATGGGCATGAACCATTTTATCTGTTTGATTTTTCAAGATCTAGGGCTAAATAGATTTTTTGGCAACTTAAGAAGTTGTCGTGTTTTAGAAGATAGTACTTGTTGATAATTTTATTGTAAGGTGCACCTTGAATTTCTTTCTATTTCAAATATTTATAATGGGGAGAGCATGATCTGTCAAAGGGAATTTTATTTTTTTCACTTATATGGTGTTTATGTCTTTATCTGCACTCATAAAATTAGGGTGCACAAACATTGTCTCCTCTCCCTTAGTGAACTCTTTTTTTTGGGTTAGATGGGCATAAACATTTTGTCTATTTGATTAGTCTATCTATCTACATATATTTTTGGTAGCTTGAGAAGTTGTTGATTTTTAATAGTATCGTTGATAATTTAATTGTAAGGTGTATGCATATACATGTTGGTGGGGGATGGATAGATAGTAAGATAAATGATGTCAAGGTTAAACCATGCTTGACGTAAGATGAGTGTTTCACATTATATTTTTCTAGATAATAGTCAATAAAATTGTCTATCAAACAATTATACAGATCCCTTTTTGCTTTGTCATATTATTTGTATTTTTTAATAAATATATAAACACATAATTTAAAGAGAATGTAGAAGCATTAAATTCAATAAGAATGTGTGGTAGAAGAGACAAGCATAAAAATAAAGAAGAATGTGTAGAATAGGTAGAAAAAGGGTCTTTAAGTTATTTTATGTAAAGAGTTGTTCATAATGTTCGAATATAGATTTTTTTTATAAATAAAATTATGTAGGTATTATTTGTCTCTTTATATTTTTAATTATAATATATATTTGAAAATTGAGATTTATAGAACTTGTTTTTAGGTTACCTAGGGAGAAGGCCCTAGCCCTTTGTGCGCATCAGTCTAGCCCAAACTGATCGTGGCTACCATCTAAGGTTGGAATATTAAGCTTTTGTGTGGTCGTAGCCCACATATTAAACCACATTTATTGTGGTCACCACTATCGACACAGGGTATCTGAACAGTCTGCGAATCGGATGAGTAATTTTCTCGCTCGTCTATGTACTTTAGGGTTTGCATTGCTGATATTTGACTTAGTTGCTTGAGACCTTTCCATCATTTACTAGGTTGTTACCCACTGCTTTGCGTTACACCATGACTTAGCTTGGAATAGAAGCATAATTTCATAGAATTACTATGACTATACATACAATCATGATAAACATGTATGTCAGCTAATCCATCTAAATCATCCATTTACAATACCTAAAATATCTAATAGATCATTATCATCATCATATCACATATCCCATGTTCTTAATTTCAATATTTAACATTTAAATGAATCATCGAACTTTTGACTACAACAATAGTTATCCATCATAAAAACATATCACCACCAACATCATTCAATACATCATCATGTAGTAATAGCATCAATTACAATCTTCCATTTATTTATTTTCTAAACTCTTTATCATCCATTATTCCATGGTCATAAGGTATATTGAATTTTTCTAATGTATCAACCATCACACATGGCTAATGTAATCAAACAAAATACTATATGCCAGCGTCATCATAAATAGTAGTGTGTCTATAGCATCATAATGTTTGATATAGTGTTACAATGTCAATTATTTTTTTCTAATAAAGTAGTTATTATGGCTTAAACTAACATCATGACACTAATATAAATTAGAAAAATGCCTATTGGATTTTCCAGACACTGACAGAAGTATCAATCAGTGACCCTATACAATATTATAGACCAATTCAAAAAATTCATAAAATCTAGTGCTCCTATTAGTCCTATTTTCAATATCATTCACTCCCCCTAATCTATACAGAATCATTACATCCTTGATAAAAGATTTAATGTGGGAAATCCAAACTGGTGGGAAAATCATCATGCTTTGTCAACCAAGAACTATTTTCCTTTGGACATGAATTGACAAAAGAAAAAGTTACATTTGATAGTTATAGTTGATTTTTAACTTAAGCTTCGAGCTGACATGTCTCTAAAATTCAATCAAAATACAACCTGATCTTTAGGAAGCCATTTTCATCATTGCAAAAAATCATTCAATTGTGAAATTTAGTAAACTGACTTGTCGATATTTGCTTGCAACTTACAAGGAAGCTTCAACTCCCTTAATGCTTAAACAGATAAATTTATGAGAAAACTAAAATGTTTTGATCTACTCAGAATCACCATGTCTCACACACCATAATTTTGACCACTAGATTATGGGTAAAACAGGGTTCTTTGGGGACCTTACCTCATACAATGCTGCAGGTACTCACCTCAAAGATGCCTAGCGTTGAGGAACAAATGAATTTGTCCTCTCAGACATCTACTACTTGATCACAACAAGAGTTAAAAAATAACACAGTCTGCAAACCCATTTCATTATAACCAATAATTTTCAAACTCCCTTTCAAACATCAACATATTCTCATCCTTGGGTCAACAAGCAACTCATCCCATGCTTAGACATCTTAAGTGTATGTCTAAAGGGAGAATTAACTTCCCTTTGCACCCTTTTATTTTTTCACAATCATCCACTACTCTCTCATATTCGGATAATCAGCATTTTCGTTTTTAGATGGATCAGAATCATAATTACAAAAACTGACCATACTTAGCAATTATTACATATCCTTGGATGTCTGAATAAGAGGAAATGTTCCCTTTTCCAGAATCTAGTAAAGATCCACAGTAATAAGAGTTACAACACTAATCCTCATTCACATATTCTAAATAAACATCCTTCTGCAGACTCAGAATCATGAATCAGTATCATTCGGTTTCATTTACAACCAGGTGGCTAGGGTTTTAATTATCTCACCAAGAGATTGCTACCTACTTTTTGTCATATTTTCCCATTTCCAACTCGATGAGCTTGTCTTGAAGCTAAATGACACCAGGGAAAAACATGTTCATATGCACTGGAAATGTGTTACCCTTCGTAGTCCAATTTTTGTGTCCTTAAATTTTGTCCTCAACATTGAGTTCAATACCCGACATAGTAGAATCTAAAAAAGAATCCATATGGACCTTCAAATTAGGGACATATGTAGTGTGCTCATAATATTTAGTCCTTGGATCAATAGATAAACATTTTCCTAAAGTGTTATGTATAGCAGATTAAGCATATCTCCATTCCAAAATTCAAGGAGCAAATGAAGGTATCGATGAAGTCCAGATACCGACTTCAGACTTGGAAAGTATCAGAAATCGGGTTGATCACTAATTGATGAACCATAGGTTATCATAAGAAGTAAATGGTCCATAGCGAACTATCCCTAGTGTCGGACCTTCCAAATATCAAATCGTTTGATTTCGAGAACTTAAGAAAAAACCACTATGAAAAACCTCACTTATGATGTAGGGTAAATTGATGCAACAAAATTAGTTGTTGGTTGACCTTGAAAACCTGTCATAATCTTGAGCTCTGAGTCATCCGAAATTCTGCAAGTCCGTTAGAATTTTGTAAAACCACATGTTTCAATGAGATGCCTATGCACTAGTCAGGCAGTCCACTAAATCGAGATTCGATATATTTGGCACATTTAATATGGGCCCAAAATCTACCATCTTCAGGCCGAAAATAATAGGATAATACCAAGAGTCTGTAGTCCTAGTTTTTTCCTAGGATAATTGAGGGCACGATTAGAGTAATTTAAGTCTATTAGTTTCATTATCGGAACCGTTGTAAAGTTTGACCGGACCGGAATCGGAACCGGACTGGTTCTGAACTTTATGCACCGGTTTACTAATATGCATGCAAATTTTTTCATGTTCCCATATGAATAAGCAATATGTTTGAACCTACTAAGAATAGCAGGATTCTAGTACAATTACACACAAAATATGTAAAGCTTTCTGCCACCTAGAGTAGATTTTGTCAAACTTAGTTAGATTTTTCTTGGAAACTTGAGTTGGGAGTTGTTTTCCTATTTAGGAAACATTGTAATTCATTGTTCAATAATGAAGGAGTTTTTTTTTCTTTTGGATTTCATATCATTTGTAGTATATTGAGTTTGTTTAGAATTTGGCTACATTATCTTGTATCAGAGCTGGTTCGAGTTTAAAAAAAAAGTGAAGTGCCCACACTTTACACACACAATTACAACAGTAAAATACGAGGATAAATTTTTTTTTTTGACTTACATTGCTCACTACACACAACACAGCATGGGCTTCAAGTATAGAACTTGACACGTAAACGACAATCACATAAGTCATTGACTCACATAGACACATGAAAACAACGAAGGCATGTCGATGCTGCACTGTTCCCAGTGAACGAATACTAGTAATGCCCCAACCACATAAAAAAGACTCAAGGATAGGAAAAACCACAACACATCTTTTCTTTAATTATATTTTAGTTAAAATTAACATTCCAAGAACATTATTTAGCAAGGATAACTTTCTCGTTTGTCCACCCTCATATTCTTGAGTTTATTTCGCAGTTAAATTACCGTTCGACCCTTTTTAACTAACTTCTTATTCTTTACAAAAGTTTCCATAACTTGCATTCTTATTTGACATAATTCAAAAACATATAAAATACTTAATTATCTTGTCCTTATGTTAAGAATATTATTCTCGAACATATATTCAATGTCTACCTTTTTTACTCTTACAACTCAAGTGAGTGTGACTTGGTGTCCATATAGCAATATTAGGATTTAACGGAGATCTAGGTGCGAGATAGCTTATTACCAAAAACATACCTCGATCACGGGTTAGTTATTTCCCTACCATAGTTATTAAAGTGCAATATCTTAATGACTTCCTTTTATATTTATATATCTTTGGTTTTCTCGTAGTTTGATCACAATAATGCAATACCTATTCTTTGAAACACATAAAGATATTTAAATGAGTTATAAGGTCTCTAAGACTGGCAGTATCCCTAACCTCAATTCTCATTTTTACTCTTATATACTTTATTTTCTACGTCACATTATGGTCTTAATTTTTAGCATTTTCTTGTACAATTAGCTACGAAGTGTTTGACTAACCTCTTGAAGGCATAAAAGATTAGATGACTTGAAGCTTCACACGAACCCAAGTTAACATCCAAATCAACTGAGGTTTAGATTAATTCCAACTTCACCCAAGGGTCTATCCCTCGACTCTATATGAGTTTTAAGTGAGAGGACAAATTTATGCTAAACCACCTTCCAGAAGGGACCAAGGTGTTATTATGAGAGAAACCAAGAAAAAACGTTTGGCCAAGCGGAGTTAAGGGGTTCATTAACAAGCATTTAAGACCATGAACAACTAAGTCACCACCTCCATCCATGTCATCTGGATCCAATAGGGTCTTCACTCGATGAAGAACTTTAATTTTAAATCTATCCTTGGATGAAAAGGTAGTCCGCTAGGCTACAAAGGAGGAGTTAGCTCTACACACTCCAAGAAAACTTTGACCGTGTCACTCCTATCAGACGAGTTTAAGACAATGTCACTAAACATACTGACTAAGACGATAAGCCCATTCCCGGGTTCTTCTTACTCAAACTAGGAGGTTCCATCGAGTGTAGAGTTTAAGTCCATCCTACGGTTTTCAATGTCTTATACGGTAAGGAGAATCACACGTGAAAAACAAGTTTTGCTCCGATATTGAAAAAGGGTAGAGTGTTTCATTTAAATCTCTTTATTACATTTACAAAGTGTGAATGCACAAGATGACTCATTAATCATTTATTGAACACTAAATATGCACTACAAGATATTACTTCATATTCATTTACCTTATATAAATGTCAAACCTTTTTACTAGGTGTACTATTATTTAATTGACCTATGATTAAATGCACATTTCCTAGATGTCCTTGAAACTAGCATTTCACGCATATCAAAAAATTATCAAATATAACCTTCAGTAACATGATACTATATTATACATTTTTTCATTTAACAATGAACTATATAAATTACAAGATAAATAAATGAATTACACATTGCCCTTTCATCGTCATTCTTTCATCCTACAAAACCACGTGAGCATGATATTAGCGATAATTCGCTGGCATGGCATCCACCCTAACCTAACATAAGTATCATTTTTTGGTTTCCCATTTACATATGATAATAATTACAATTTGCAATTGAAATAAAAAGGCCTAAAGACATGTATTCATTACATTTCATTTTACTTCATTTTGTAACATTGGAGAGAGAAAGAGAAGGGAAGAGAGAGAAAACACCGATTTGTCAAAAGTTCTAATGCGCACAATAAGTTACACTATGGTGTTTTAAATAGTTATTTACATGTGTCAAAAGTAACTATGGTTATTTGGCAACCCAACGAGGGTCCCACAGCTTCCTATTTTTACATTTTCCTACTAGCTACAAAACGTTCAAAACGGGCTCAGGGGCTAAGAAACCACTTCCAAAAGTTATCTTCCAATGAGAACACACACCATGATTAAATTTCTACGTGCCCCCATATATACCAAGAGTTCATAGCAACTGACAGAATTGGGAAAAAATGAACGGTTTGTGTTTGGCGGCTAGTTTTTCGGGGCCACTGATCGTAGTTGGCCTAGTTGCAAATGAACAAAAGTTAGCTCGAGGGCTCAGAAAACTAGATCCAAAATTAACGTTTGATGGATGAACAAACAACAAAGAACTTCCTATAAATTTCCCTATACAAGGAGAGTTCAACAGGGTCGAAAAAACTTAGAACTGGAAAGCAGTCTTTGAATGACGACAAGTCTTTTGAAGCCACAGGTCCTAATTGGTCCCATTTGACCTTGATAAACTACGACCAGAGGCCTAAAAAATGTCATCATCAAAATACGTAGAGAAGCATTTTTCCCTAAACTGAAAGTTCCCTACAATTTTCTAGTAAAAACACTAGAGGTTTACGAAGACGGATATTAATTTTTCTATCCAGGTTTTAAATGGCAGTTCGAAACGAAAGCCAACTTTCTAGATTCAACAACATTCTACTGCTGTAAACAAGTGCAACAGGGATCCTATAAGAGCGTCAAAAAGATCAAAAATGTTTGTTTGGGGTCAATTCAGAGGTCAAGGTGACTCCTCACATAACAAGGTACACGAATGAAGCTTAACATCATGTTTTTAGGGTTACGAAGGGTACTTAATGAGTCTCTAAAAAATGCAAAAATTAACTATTTACACAGGGAGAGTCAACATTATTACTGGGGAATCGATTTCATCTGGTCGATAAAACAATATTGAAGCAATCTCGTGGGGTAAGAAGTTTTCTAAATCACCTTAGAAAGAGGGTGGAAGTTCATGGTTTAATGCAAAAGAGTTATTTGATTTCGAGAGTTCTGACACGAAAATTTCATTATTTTTGCAATGAGTTGATATAAACATATAGCTATATTAAAATCCTAATATTTTAAAAATTATACTAAGTTGCAAATGAGAAATAAAGCATGAGAATTATGAGTGGTAAGGGAAGATGAACCATGCCTAGAAGGAATGGAGTTGGTCAAACCCACAGGCTTTGGTTCAGCATCTCACCTGGGCACTTCGACAACCAGTTCGTGAGCCTCGATCTAACCTCCACAACGTCACCCATACTTCCCGATCACTTGAAGTTATCCAATATAATACATTGCCCATTATGTTCTGACAATTTTCTAGGTCCTGCACAAGGCTCTATTCTTGCGCACGGGCTGAGAGAATGTTAGTAACAGACAGGAGGCTCAATACTTACGAGTGTAGTTACTTGAAAGTTTCTCAAGCCTTTTGAACAAAACCATTATGAGCATATCCTGCAAGCCCTCAAAAGCAACCCCTCAACTCTACTGCCATTTATCTTCTATTCCCACACACACACGCATTTAACCTCACAAGTATTTATCTTTTTGTTCTTATACCCACATCATACACATACATATTCACTACAGCCTTGTTGATTTTCCATGCTCACAACTGCACATACACAACACATTGAACATCAAACTATTACTAGTTTTTTTTAATCTTCGACTCCCACAGACATGACCATTAAACCATACTGATGTTTGTATTCTATGGCCACACACTCATAAACATATTCAATTTTTCATTTAACAATTCAACTACAACACTTGTAAGAAAAAAAACCTACAAAAACCAGATTCTATTGTTCATACCTTGCTCCAAAGCTTCCATCTTGGCACAGGATGGAAGCACGCTGGAAAAATCCATAGTAAAATCATCAGGTTAGAGACCTGTTTTTTGCATGGTGAAACAATGTGACTACCTTATGAGGGACCCACGTCCTTCCATGCATAGTAGTAAACATATTCCATGAGGAACTGTCTCGTTCTTTCATTTGGTCAAACACTTAAATAGCACCCCCAAAGCATTTACGACTACAACATCTGACATAATCCCTCTAACTTTTATGCTTTGCTAGATGTCACGTAGGTCTAAGGGGGGATTTATTTTTGACACAGGCTCAAAATATTTTTCCCCCACGCATTTCCCTATGCGTGAATAGAGGAAAATGTTTCCAAATGCCCCTCAGTCTAGTCCCTACCACCGCCCCCCCCCCCAAATTCAGCACCCCATCTCCAAATGCCATTTGTGACTACAACACCTGAACAGCAAATCCCTCTTTAGAGCCTCCTTTTATTCCACTGTCAAAATCCCTTGCAGGTATCTAGAACGTAGTATTTAATTTTACATTAAATTGTAGGATGTACTGGCACAGGTCAGAAATAAAAAAATTGGAAGAACCAGTGTGACTGTGTCCTAATGAATCTCCACAATCTCTTTTTAATAGATAACAACAAGTCCATAACAAGTGTACGATCATTCTGGATCTTCCTTCCCATGGCGGTGGCGCTCGGCTTCGACTCAACATAAAGATAGATAATAATAATATCACTTATTAATACTTGTTAATCCCCCCCATTAACAAGGAAAAACTAACGAGCTTGCCCCAAATCGAGCACACCGGGTCTAACGCTTTGGATCCTAGGAGGAAAACATAATGGATGAGGCGGGGCAAACCGTAGAAAACAAAAACACTGCACTAGAAGATAAGACGCAGTGGGAGCTATTCCGACTCTGTAATCTCTGTGACAAGGGCATCTGCCAATAAAATGTGTTGACAAGAGCACCAGTGGACGTTACAAGCTTATTACATCAGGTTCATCAAGATAGGGACTTGGGAAACATCGAATGGGGCATTACATCTCTCCTCCCCTTAAGAAGAGTATCATTCTCGATGCAAAATACAATGAAGAAAGCAGAAATGGTAAGTAACATAGGGACAAGAAAGGGAGAGGGTAATGCTCTACAGGTTAAGATTTAAGATACAAAATCACTTGTTGGTAGGGTGCAACCACTAGGAAACAAACTAATTTTGGTAGAAATCTTTAAGTTTCAAGGTTCTGTGAAGATTATCAGTTCTCTCTTATTCGTTATTTCTCAATTAATCTCTTTCCATTATAGTATTATTCTTAATTCTCAAAATCCTTTAAAATTTCATTGTTTATTGAATTCCAGTTTTATTCATGTCCTGTGGGTTCCCATCATGAACTACAGTCACATTGGCCTACCAAGGTTGTCACACAACACTCAACACAACACAAATGACCCACTAGAAATTTTACTACATACTTTCATGACCATATCCACCTCACAAGGGTTCTCATTCACACCATGGATTGGCAACAAGTAGGCCACAGAGAAAATAATTTCCAACAATTATACGTCACTAGACATGGATCTAGTACACACACTAGTGACTGAACAGCAAAAGTCAATCGTGACGTTGATACATATAGGTAACGGGTATCACAAGCCCCAAAAAAACCATGACTGTACCAACATAGTTCCAAGACAATATCCAATAGTCCATACCAACCAAGGGAAGAGTCAAGCCTTAATACATAACAAGGTGTCAAAAAGACTCATACAGAGTACACATAACTCACTATACCAATCCCCGCACATCACAAGGCATCATGAAACAATCTTCCTATATCTCCAAAAGCATCACAGAATATAACTCCATATATATATATATCCTTAAGCATCCCAAACCAAATCCATATACCTCAGATAATCTCCATATACCTCCCATCGAGGAAGGAAACATAGTTCCAGAACCAAGTCAAGTCACTCAACCATAGAGCCCCATCAAGAGTATCAAGTCACTCAACCATAAAGTGCCATAAAGAATAACAGGTCACTGTACCATAGAGGCTCATCTCCTTTCTCCTTTTAAATGAGTCTAGGTCAGCCTATTGCCCTAGGCACATAGAGCCCCATCACCCCCAACCCAAGTGACATAATAACTCATGGTTCAACAACCCACTAGTTATCTATAAATCCTTGGGGCATACCCCCATACAATGAAGTGGGTCCATAGGTTCGACCACTCCATGGTTAATCCCATGGCACTATTCCAATAAATTACAACATTAGAACTAGCATAAAAATCCAATCAAACGCTAAGTGGAAAAATCAAAAGCCTTGGGCTAGGCTACAAAGCTTTTCAAATATGAAAAGAATGTTTTAAAACCAAGAAAAACAAATGTCTAATTAGCCTTGGTTAGTGTAAAATCCACACTGTTAATGCAACAATCAAATATATACCTGAAATATAAGAACATGTCAATCAAGAAAACCGCTGGTTCTAGCTAAAAGAGACAAAAATTATTTACGAATAAAATACGTAATGATAAAATAGCACATCAAAATCACTATGTGGCCTCATACCACCACCAAAGGGGTACTCATCGAGTTGTTGGAACTCAGACATTGAGCCTCAGCTCGTGAAAATATTCATGTAACCAAAAATGATTATGTCAAATAACGTAACCGTCATCATATCTGCCTGAATCACTCCTCCATACTCGCACAAGGATCAACATAGTCAAAATTACATAGGATTATTCGATGAATAATCTAATAGGAAAGAGAAGGGAACTCAAGGTTGCATAATTTGATCCTAAGGTGGCGTGCACCCACAATATACTAAGAAAGCTCGAAAGTAGACTAAACAGATAAAAGTGGGTTTTCAGTCTATATAAGACTCCACTTTCTCAATTTTACTGAACTCAAGATTATGACAACTTGGTCCACACCTCCTCTCTCCACACATACACTCTTAACAATTTATCCCCTTAGGGTCATCTAGTGTAAGGTCCACAACATACACATAACTACATCACAAACACAATGGTAATTCATGCATAACAACCATAACGTCTTGCGCATGATTTAAATATACAAGGTATATCACAATCATTACTTTCACGAGTTACGATACATCGCATTACCACATTCTACAACCAAAGTGCAATCACTGTACACTAGGGATCACACTCGCCATATGCCCCTAAATCATGATGTCAACCATCACATATTACATGAATTATATGTATGAGGAACACAATGTCTAACATTATGACATATAGTCAATTGCAAAACAACACGAACGATGAACACAACTAATCACAATACGGTGATGACATCACGATGAAACTACAATTTACTTTACATAAATTTTTTCATGTAATACATCAATACATCTTCACATCACATAAGGCCAAAATGTTCCAAAACTTTGCAGTCCACAATAACATTCCTGATCCCAAAAAACAAGGTGGTACATTACACACCGAATTCCCCCACTGGGTCAAAGAACATAGGAGAGTCAATAATTTCATCACAAGCAGTAATTCACACGTGAGTTCTTCATAGAATCCACATGAAGGAGAGAAATACTCCCACCCCCAGCACATCAACATGATAACAATTGCGCACTAAGTGACATACACCTCATGTGCATTCACACTATCACAATTACGACATAGATCACATCACTCTTAAAACACATTACTCTTCCAATATTTATCACCATCACCATCATACAGAATCATCACAACTCCAATCCATCACAGAGGTTTGAGAGCATGAACCTTGCTCTGATACCATGTGAAGTGCCCACAATTTACACACATAATTACAACAGTAAAATACCAGGATAATTTTGTTTTACTTACATTGCTCATTGCAAAACGCCATAACAAGGACTCCGAAGTACAGAAAACTCGACAACATATACAACACTTACATCAGTCATCAAATCACATAGACACATGACAACACCATATACCTGTTTATACCACACTTTTCTTAATGAATGAGTACCATCAATTACCCAACCACAAGACAGAATGACTTTAGGAACGACGAACCCACAACACATCATTTATTTAATTACATCTTAGTTACGATTAACATTATAAGAACATTATTGTGCAAGAATAGTTTTATCCTTTTTCCATCTACAAGATCTTAAGTTCATTCCACTTTTAAATTATAGTTCGACCAATTTAGGTTGGTTTCCTTTATGCATCATAGAAATTTCCATAACTTACTTGCTTATTTGGAATAATTCAAATAATATATACAATACTTAAGTATCTTGTTCTTATGTTAAGAATCTTCTTCTTGAACATATATTCAATGTCTACCTTTTTACTGCACAAAGACAAGATCATTTAACCGTTGTTCCAAACAATTTCTCTTCTTCGTGTGAATCCGCTCAAAGATGGACCAATTGCGCTCACACCGAAAAACATTGCAAGTTTGGCTTAAGATCCGAATTGCAAACTTTTGCAATTGAGGACATTGACTATTAAATGAATCCCACTAATGTGTTGCAATAAAAAATGTAAATGTTTAATTATTAAACAACAATGATAAAAAACAAAGTTAAACTTATAACTTAAAACGTAATTCAACAAATTAGATTGTGTCTTATGCTAAAAATTTATGATTATTCATTATAATGTTTAATCAAATGAACTTCAAAAAACTTAGAATTTCTTACCTGGTTGGTCCACATCTCTTGCAATCTTTGCAAGGTTTTTCCCAAAGGTATTTGTGGCCTTGTTGAAGAAATTGATCTGTCGGTGAATTTGAAGTTGTTGCCTCTCATCAGGGACCATGCGCTCTAGGCACTCGTACAGACCATATTTGACTTCTCCTGTTTGATCTTCTTCAAGCTGAGCTACCATATCTTAGCTACCATGTCTTTGTATGCTGCCCTTATCTACTCCTTTCACTGATCCATAGCCTCATAAATGTAACCCATGGCTAATTTTTCCCCATTCACCAACCTGATTAACTAAAATTAACTAAAATGTGGAGTAATAATAGTTAATCTAATCTAGAACAACATGTAAATACAGTAAATAAATGTAATAAACAACTATGGAAAATGACCCAAACGACTAAGCTAATGGAAATAAAAACTCTAATATGCAAGAAGAGTGAGGAGGTGACTCAGCTGATTAGAGGAGCTCGCTGGACTGTGTCGCAGAATAAAAATAATAATCTGAAAGCAGGAACAACTGTGCAAAGGTCCTAAAAAGGACAGATCTGGACTGGGGCGCTTAGAGAAGGACTGGGGCGTTTGTGGGCGCCCTGGTCTGTAGTATGGGCGCTCTAATCTGTGCGAAAGGTCCGGAATTGAGTTTCACAGGTCCTGTAAGTGGTTTGAAACCTTCGCTTTGTATCGCATCAGGTTCACTGCACTGCGCCAGGTGTCGCTGATAATCCAAGATGAAAGAAAGATTTGCAAAAAACCACAAGAAGTATCAAAACCCAAAAAAAATAAGAATGCAAATGAATAGGTCGGACTAACCTCAGCTGCCACAACAATGGGCTTACTAATTGAGCGCTGCACTACATTCAAGACCCAAATGTAGTTCTAGTGTGTGTGTGAGTCATGTGCCCTATGTGCTCTTGTGCCAGTCGCACTTTGTGAAGTAGCAAGCAATAACTAGATGTAAAAATTGTAGTAGAATGGTGGATAGAATAGAATAGAATCCCCTCCTATGCTTGTGTGATGCAGGTGAACCAACCTTGTCGTTTGTGATGGAGCTAAATTAATGCAAATGGTCTCAAAATGCCTTCGATGAATGCAACCCTAGGTGGATAATAGTAGTGACTAGTGCTTGGTCTCTCATTATGGTCTCATAACTTTATATTTATAGGGTTCTCTTGATCTAATTTCATAATTAACCCCGAAATGGTCGACCACCAAAAAGACAAGAAGCTAAAACGACTAAGTGCCCAAAAAGGGGTGGGAAAGTTAAAAAAGGATCGGGGCGCCCTAGTACTAGCCTGGGCGCCCCAGTCAAAGCTAAAATAATGCGAAACGACAAACACTGACTGGGCATACGGGTGCTAGAGGTCAGGAATGACGAAAGAAAACAAAGTAAGATGGCCAAAAGACAGGTTGATTAGTACTTTTTTCACTCAAAAACCTTCGAAATAGTACTATGAGACTGGGACTAAATAATGTCTGAAGTGCATGATTTTGTGTCTACACAACTGCAACACCTTAATAAGAGGCTCAACAATTTTCACAACCCCTGTTGTTTTTTTCCAAAATAAATTGTCAAAAACTTTATTTTTTGTGTCTTTCCCATCTTGTTTGTGGCTCCACTTTGATGCATTCCATTCATCACTTGAAAATACCCTTTTGAAGTTTTGTGCTTGGGAAAGAAGAGATTGTAACGTGAGGAAGTTTGTTGCAAATCTCGTGATGGCTGGCTTAACGAGTTTTCTGCCTTCATTGTTTTTTCTCATTAGGTTCAATACCCATGAGTGATTTTAGATGTATTTTGTGATGCTTTTGGCATGCTCTACAATGTTCTTGATCCAATCTTGTTTTCCTATATCCTCAAGCATGAGGTCTATGCAATGTGCAACACATGAAGTCCAAACTATTGTTTTATGTTTAGTCTCTAACATCTTACCATCAAGAACATAGTTAGAGGTATTATCTGTGATGATTTGTACAACATTTTCCACCACCACCTCTACAACAACTTCATTCAAAAGCTCAAACAACAAATTTGCATCTTTCACCCTATCAGATGCATCAACTGATTTCAAAAACATAGTTCCTTGTGGACAAGAGGCAAGAAAATTTATTATGGTGCAGTTTTTGCCATCACTCCACCCATCTGACATAATAGTACATCCTGTTTTGGCCCATGATAATTTACAACTCTTCGAATATTCATCTATGGATGCAACTTCTTTCTGCAAAAGAGATCCTCTCAAGTCATGCATACTAGAGCCTTTGAAGCCCTTACTAACAACAATGGAATCAAACATAGGTTGGTAATAAGGTGAGCAAACAACATTGAAAGGGATATCTGCATCATACAACCATCTAGCAATGTATTCGAAAGCAACTTTATATTGCTTCTTCCAATGGTTATCTATGGTGGGCTGATTTTCTGTTGGCATGTAGGCACCAACAAGTGTGGAAGATGGAAAAAAGCTTTAGATGTTCTTTCTTTTTTGAGGTTGGTTTTCATGACTATGAGTGGATGTGGGAGGCATATACCGAAAGGGGTCTCTAACATGGACAAAGGGGTTAGAGCAAAAGCCTTCAACACTTGTTTGGGCCATGGCATGTTGCCTCCTTATTTCAACATCCATCTCTTTTTGGCTAGCCTTCTCTTCTTTACGTTTCTCAAGCAAGTTTATCATTTCCAATCTAATGGCATCAATATCCGGTGTATCACATGGGGGAACTTGGTGTCTTTGACCAACCAAGTGTTGTTTCAACCTATGAATGCCCCCCCGATGTATTTCTCACAATATTTACAAATTACTTGATTATCAACTATGTCAACATGGTTCCATGTAGACTCTTTAACTTGGGGGGCCATTGCAAATGCAAAGAAGTCTGAAAATGCAAATAATTTGTTTTTTTAAATTTCCTATTTAATAAGATTTAAAAATAGGGGCAAGTTTAAAACTTTACACACCTTTCAATGTGCACACAAATGAGGTCAAGAAATACTCCAAGCTTGTATATGGGCTGCACCCTCCAAATGTAGATGTCAAGACCACCACAAAAAGCTCACAAGCAATGCCAAACAAACTTCAAGTCACTCCAAATCAACACTCTTCAATGCTGTTCCAAGCCTCCAAATCCTTACAAATGAGAGAGGTGCTCACAAATAGAAGTGAGGAAGTCTCTATATGGATGCCAATATCACCACAAAGAGCCCACAAGCAATGGCAAACAAGCTCCAACTTCCAAGATCACTCCAAAACTAAACTCTTCAATCTTATACTCCAAATGCTTTTGCTCACAAATGCTCAACGAAAGAGGTGTGAGGTGAATAGGGGGCCTATATAGTAATAAATTAGGGTTTAGGTTTTAAGAAAAGTAGAAATTTTAATTAAAAATTGATTTTTTAAAAAACAATGCCATATTTTTGTGACAGGATATGACTCGGTTGGTTCAGGTCGGAACCAGACCAGTCGACCGGTTTGGTACTGAACCGGCCGGTTTGGTACCAAACAGGTTGACCGATCCGGTTTATCAAACGGTTCATGAGAAAAAAGTCGAATCGATCGAACCGGCCGGTTTCGGTTTAACTGGTTCTTAAAACACTGGCCATGACTGAAGTTCGTGCCCTAGGTGATTGGTTCACTACTAGAATTTTAGCAGATTAAAACAATACTTCAGCCCTTAGTGACTGTAAATTCACTACTACAAGGCTGCAAAATCTGCGACTAAGACTATAAAAACCATGACCGGTCTTTGTAATAGTCATTCTTCCCTACTCAATTGTGTAAAAAACTTTCGCCGTGCGCTAGCATAGTTTGCATATCAGGGAGGATCACTATTCGCAACTGGAGGATGACTCAATATTTGCGACTGTATATTGCCCTTGAAAACCGGTATTTTTGCCCTCGAAAATTAGTAATCGCGACTGTATATATATGTGTGATTTTAATGGCTCCGAAAATCGGTTGCGAACTATAATATCCGTTGTGACTTGGATTGTATATATATATGAATAATGACTTTTAAAATTCGTGATACACATAAAAATGGAACCAGCTGGTTTGGTGCCAAACCTGTCAACCGATCCGGTTTATCAAGTGGTTCATGCAAAAAAAAGTTGAACCGGTCAAACTGGATGGTTCCAGTTCCAGCCCAACCAGTTCTTAAAACACTGGCCATGGCCCATGACTGAAGTTCTTGCCCTAGGCGATTGGTTTACTACTAGAATCTTAGTAGAAAAAAAAGTACTTCTGCCCTTAGTGACTGTAAATTCGCTACTATAGGGCTGCAAAGTCTATGACTAAGACTATAAAAACTGTGACTGGTCTTTGTAATAGTCGTTCTTCCTTACTCGACTGTGTAAAAAACTTTTGCTGTGTGCTAACAGAGTTTGCATATCAGGGAGGATCACTCTTCGCGATTGGAGGACGATTCAATATTTGCGATTGTATATTGCCCTTGAAAACCAGTATTTTTTCCCTCGAATTCCCTAGAAAATCAGTACTCTGGACTGTATATATATATTTATATGTGATTTTAACGGCTTCGAAAATCCGTTGCGAACTAAAATATCCATTGCGACTTGGACTATATATATATATGAATAATGACTTTGAAAATTCACAATACACATAAAAACAAATTTGCGATTGCGACTTGCAGTGGCTTCGAATCTAAAGTCTGTGACTATGCATGAGTACGGATTTCGATTGCAGAGTTTTATTTTCCTCCAAGTCTTCTTCAGCGATTGAAAATGAAAAACGACTACAGTTTGTGCCCTATCAGGGCTTCCTCAAACTGCTTCACTCTCTCGTATGCTTCAGGGGCTTCTTCGGGCTCTGATAAGAAGAGAAATAAGAAGAAAACTAAGAGAGAACTAAGAAGAGCGAATCTACACACTGCCCAGAATGGACATGACAAAATATATTTATAATAGAGAGGTGGTTACATTCAGTTTTCGGTTTTCATACAGTTAGAGGTAGTTTCCAACTGTCTAACTGATGGCTTTTAGTATAAATATTCAATAACAAGTAAAGTAGAGTAAAGAAAGAAGCAAGTGAGAGCTTGCAAGAAACTAGTTACGATGCTTGCTAGGAGGTTGCACTCTCGAACTGAAGCAAGACTATATCTAGTTCATTAGGGATTGTGTTGTATTTTTGTTTACATTTTATCTAGGTAGCTGGTACATGGGTACAGTGCGGGTACGGGTACGGGGATCCGGTACGCTAATACGACAATTTTTTTTGGGGGCCCGGGTATGGCACTTGGGTACGGCAGTACAATAAACATATAAAATATAAAAAATATTTTGAAAAGTAACAAGATAAGCAAAATTCCAGCCTTACACATGCAAAGATTAAACAAATTTGAAATATACATAAGTGAAATAACGACAAAAGTTAAAACATATTGATAATTCATTGTTCGAACTTATAAACAATATATTGTTCAAATCAAAATGTTACAATGTATTATGTAACATTGTAAACACAAAAATGAAGATACATAAACATTCTAATTAGTAATAGTCTAATGGCTCTGCATCTTCTCCAATGTCTTCAATGAGAGCATCACTACCATCACGTGGTTCATTAGAACCGCACGCATCAGGAGTACAACCAAAACTATCAACAATGCCACTCCCGCTAGCCCCACTTTGCAGCTCACACAAAGTACTATCTAGGTCCGGGTCTAGCAATGAAAGTTGGGCAATGGGAACATCCAAGTTTGGAGTCTCTGGGTCTATATCCCAACACTTTGTTGGCCCTTTCTTGTACTCATCCTTCTTATGTGATAGAAGACGCAGGTTAGAATGCACAAAGACCAATTCCTCAGCCTTTTTTGCTCCCAACTTGTTGCGGTTAACCGAGTGGATAAATGAATATGTACCCCAATTTCTCTCAGCTGAAGAAGAACTCGCAACCTATTGATGCAAGCCGCATAGTCAATGCAAACTTAAAATTTTAAATTTATAAAAGTAAAAAAGAAAGAGTTAAGAAATTAAAAAAATTAAAATCTTACTTGTGATAAAACTTTTATTGCAAGTGGCATGAAGTAGGTGTATGCTTGTCCATGGAGGTACCACCATGAATAAGCATCCATCTTGTATTTGTCATGAAGAGCGCTAATGGAGTGATCCTTGGAGGATATGAAATTCACAAACTCACCTCTAACCATGTCTTCTGCTTCTGGATCTGGGAAGATTCTAGCAAATGCTGCCTTATACCCCTCACTAACTTCAACATCCCTATATGGTGGGACCCTCCTAGGCAAAGAAAGGATCTCTGGACTACAGTATTTTGGAGTCAAGGCAAAAGCAAGAAGATGCAATGGAGTAGTCATTTTGTTCCACCTTTCAATGAGATGTGACTGCACTTCCTTGAAGAAGGTCTCTGTAGGATTTTGCTCTTTGGCATTTATGATGGTCTTAATTGACTCAATCATTGAGTCAATTCCGTCATAAATCTCACCCATGCATGGATGATCCATATCAACAAATCTCAACATACTCATGATGTGCTTAGTAAAACTAAGTAATCCACACGATCCCACCATGCTTCATCCAGGATCAACAATTTCACATTTCTAGCCCTCTCACTGTTTGCTTGCCTCCATACACTCTAAAGGTCACTGATAACCATGCCACTCAATGCCTCTCGCACCTTCACAAGCCGTCTCAAGACGAGCGTGTGCGAGGCAAATCGAGTCTCAATAACCTAATAAGAAATCAAAAGAAATAAAATTAAGACAATTAAATTTAAAACATTCAAAATTCTACAAATTACAAACTTATAAAATTAATTTAATGAATTTATAAAAATAAATTTTAAAAACTAATAATTAATTATTATTTTAAAAAATTAAAAAGAATGTTACGGGTTACCTTCAATAGCTGCAATGTCGAGAATTTACGAAAGATGGCTTGGGACATGTGGTTGTTGCTGACGAACATTTGAATCTCACTTGCATCCTCATATACTTGTTTGATCCAAACAATTTTTGTGCCCAATTTTTGTAACATTAAGTTGAGGGAATGAACAACACAAGGTGTCCAGAATATGTGTCCATACCTTGTCTCAACCCCCTGCAGCTCTACAATTTTTTGCATTGTTCGTTACAACTTGGACAACATTTTGAGGCCCCACCGCCTCAATAGATTCTATGAGGATGTTGGCAATGAATTGGGCATCCTTAACTTGCCCCTCACAATCAATAGCCTTGAGAAACATTGCCCCTTTAGGACACACGACAACCGCATTGATCAATGGCCTATTTGTTGTATCTTTCCATCAGTCAGAAACGATGGACACTCCTGTTTCGAACCATTGATTCTTGATGGGTAACAATGAATCTTCAACTTTTTTTCTTTCTTTTGACAATAAGGTGGTGCACACCTTTTCATACCCTGGGCTAATGTACCCTTTAGGGGCTTCATTAATACATCTCACCATATCTTGCCAGTATGGTGATCTAACAACATTAAATGGGACACCACATGCATAAATAAAGCGTCCAACACTTTGGTCAGCTATGTCCCTGCTTTCATTCTGGAATGCCCTTTCCAATGGGCCTACATCTTTTGTTCTTTTGTGAGAAAGAGATGAATCCTCTTCCCCTCCAGTTGCAATAGGTGTAGACAAAAAAAAGTGATCTGGGGCCACAACATCAACAGAAGGAGAAACAGGTGGCTTGCTAATGCTATGTGATTTTCCTTTTCTTGCCATAGGATGATTGGATTTTAATGCAATTGTTGCATCTGCTTCCTCTTGCTCTTTGATGTATGCAAGGGTCTTTGCACGTGGCAACCCCTTTCCATCAAACCCTCCACATGTTCTAATTCCGTGGCCAATAGCCCCACACAAATGGGCTTTCACCCGACTGTAGGAGCTCTTAAATTGCATATTACATGGAGAGCAAACCCAAATAAGGCCCCCTCTACCTGGTAATTGTTCCAGTTGTTTGACATGCCTCTAAAGGGGGAGGATGGATCACTTTTGTTAGGGAGACCTTTACTACCTTGACCCATAGAACTAGAACTCGCAGCCATTTTAACTGCACAATGCATTTAAAAAAAAAATGAAAACAAATTTAGTCTTGAGAAAATGTTGAAACTTTAAAATTAAAATTTAAATGAAATCAAATGTAGAAAAATGAAGCTTAAAACAATAACAATAAACAAACAAAAAAAAAAATTAAAAAATAATAAAATATTGAATACAATTATAGTATTATACAAACTAAAATACTTTTAAAAAATCACAAAATACTTACCTCAATACACCCAACACCAATAATGCAAGCTCCTTCAACTATATGGCACTTGAAATCAACCCTAAGCAATTGAAAATAGTGGAAAAATTGAAGGTGAGAGTCCAGTAAAAAGTATTGTGTAAGTGCATGCGCGTGCATGTGTGTGTGCAATTTCTGCAATACTGTCATGAATTTAATGAAATGTGAGTTTTGTTTCCAAGTCTGAGAGTGTCGTGTTTGAGAGAGTGCGTGTCCGTGGATGGGTTTAGAGTCTAGGCTGCAGGGAAAGGCTGTTCTTTATTGGATCCCCTCACCTAGACCTGCATCATTAAATCACAAGATGCAATCTATAAAACGACCAATACCGGTATTACTAAAGCGCTTAAATAGAAAACATTCCTACTCAACCAGATTGCTTAAGTCCTCAAATGGGCAGTTTCCATAAGCTCAACCCTTAGGTAACATTCTTGAAGATTGAGCCTCTCTAAGTTTTAAGCAAATATACACATTCTCGTGTTTGAGGTTAAAATCAATGCTTATGCGTTAGATAACTAGATAGGTCACTTAGAATCATATTTTTGTATGAATAAATTCTTTGATGAAGAAAAGATCAAGATTGCACTTTTGAGAAGTTTCTTTACTTGCCAAGAAGTGGTGGCATGTTTGTGGGAGAAGGAATCTTAATTGATTTGGTAGCAGTTCCTAGATGCTTTCAAGGATGAATATTATCATGAAGTTGTATATGGTGATCGCTATGTTCAATGGAAACAACTGTGCCAAGGACACGAGCAATCTGTCCAAGACTGTAAAATGCCTTCCATGACTCGTATGTAGAATTGGGCTCATTTGAGTTTGGGGAGCATAGAGTTCTCAAGACCACAATTGCCTACATCTGTATAGCCAATCCAAATTAAAGACTATGGCTATGTGATAATCATTGAGGAAGAATCTGAGATGAAGGACAACCTAGACACATCTTTTGCATCGAAGAAATCACCGTCTTCAGATAAGAAGCCATAGTCATTTATGACAGGTAAATGGTATAAAAACATAAAATCAGCATCCACTCAGACGTGAAAGGCCTTGCTTAGAAGATGTTGCTTACATGAGAAGAAACAAAGCACATGCTCTCTATGGAAATCATTGATGTAAAGCCACATGTTACAATTTCCATTGTAGCAACTACACTCATAGTACAAGGTGTAGAACGCTCATTCCTTTCATAGATGTGGGTGCAAGGGTAATCTATTTAAATAGAATCTTGTCTTTGCATTAGTTGTCGAGCAATTGAATTTGCCAACCATGCCTCAACCTCAGCCTTATAAATTGGAATGGTTAAGTTCCTGCAACACTAAAAGTTTACACATCACTCATTAAAGCCCGTTATTCTATGCCATGTATTCTTAAGATGAAATAAATTGCGATGTAGTGCCAATTGGTGTTTGTGATGTAAGCCTCAGGCATTCATGCATACATATTCACCACATTGTATATATAACCAATCCCAAGAGTGTTACCATATTAGTAGGAAAGTAATAGATATAGGATTCTTGAAATAATTCTAGTTTCTAATCCTGCCACACAACTCCTAAAAATATTGTGCCATATATCTAAGTGTAATCTCCCTTTTTCGGGACTGAAATTGAAAATGGAGGAAATCACACAAACCCAAACTTATTAATTTCAGACTTTAGACCAGCAAACTGAATTTGATGACCGCTGAAATCAGCAGTCTGAAATTTATAAGAGCAGTTCGGAAATGAGGAAAAACTACTCAAATATCATCAACAAACTCAACCAAAATGCAGATACGTATTTTAGGAAGTATTTAGCACACTTTGTACCATCAAATCTGATCACACATGCAAATGAAAATTAATTACGAACAGCAGAAGTACAGCTCATTAAAAATTATGAAATGAAGGGTTTCCAAACCCCAACAACCATAAGAAATATAGATTCCGGCTTTAGAAATTATGCCAATTCAGAATATGCAATCATAATTGCAACTTGTGCCCACCTAAATGCTATCAAACCCTAGTCGCTCCAACTAGGAAGGGCTCATAAATGCATGCAAACACTTTTAAATATCTTCTTTGATCTCCCAATGCCCAAATCTGCAAAAGGTCTTCAAGATGTCTTTAGTTCACCCCAAGAATGAAGTGTTTTCGTCCTCCAACCAGCCACAAGGAAAGTTTTCGTCTTCCTTGGAAAAAGCCACACAATTGGATTTTCGCCCAAAAGTGGAATGAACTAAGAGCAATCAGCCCAAACATCAAGTGTGAATAAAATGCGCCAAGATAGATGATGAAAATGAAGTCATTGATCTTCCTTTATATCCTTTGGCGCCAAAAGCCAAAATAGAAGGACCGACCTCATAAAGCTTCTTTGGGTTCTTTAATTTTCTTTTATGACCTCCAAACACAACCGACCTGCTTAAATAGAGGAAAACACTAAAAGAAACATTAAAATTAAAAAAAGAAAAAAGAAATGGAATGCAATTCCTTCCCTAGCTCATTCAAGCTTCATTGCCACATAAAGGAAGTCCATTGGTAGGCTCTCAAGTTTAAAAAGGGGACATTGCAGTAAGCATATTTTGCATTCATAAATCCAACTTCTACTGTAGAACAACCTCAAGTGGTAAAATTAGAAACAATGCATGCACAATTGTTTTATGCCATTATTTAAAGTTGTTAGAATGAGTCAACTTACTCATCAAGGCTTGAATAGAAGACAAGCTTCCCTGAATTAATGCAATCATGATGATTTCTTTTCAAGGTGGGCAGAATGATCCAAGTGGATTCGCCAATTACAACTCTATTGATATTGTCAATCCCATTCTCACGGCTTGCAATCATGGCAATTTATGTTTTATGTTATGGAGGGTAGTGCACCACCTCTAGAGGCCCATGATATTTCCAAGATCATCAATCCATCTTCATCAGTTACCGCACACATGTTTATAGTGGCATAAGACATTCTAGGAAGATTGAACGTGGTGCCACCCAAATGCGCACCAAACCTTAGCAGCCTTTATTATTGGTGCTGTCAAGGTTTCAAAGATGTACAATCCAAACTGCTAAGGCCAATTCACAACATGTGGTACCTTGGAGCGATGATGGTTTATTGTCTTTGTCGTTAGAGGGTCGGAGCTTCCCATATGAATTTTTAAGGTATGACGACTTTTTATTGTCTTCATCCTTAGAGGGCCAGAGCTGCCCATATGCTCTACAAGCACAATTTGACTGCTACATTGGGATGGGGCTCAACAACTGTTGGAAGGTGCAGAGTCATATATGCAACACCAATCGTTTTATCTTCCATAATTGATCTTTAGCATTCAAGGCTTTGTAAAATTATGTATACATAAGTAGATAGATAGTTAACGCCTTATATTAGAACATAGACATGGCTAGTGGATGATAGACAACCATCATTTCTATCAAGAGTATGCCTTGTATAGAATGCACCAATTAATAACGTGTTTTTGTTCCATTTCTATTATCTTTTTAATATTGCTTTCGCATATTGATATGACATAATCTAGATTGTAAAACATTTAGAGTGCTGCCCCCTGTATATCTTTTGTGATCAAGATCATTGAACAGGACTGGATAGGAAAGGGTCTAGGTTGACATGTTGAGATATAAGGCGAGGGAAAGGATAAGGGTTATTGGGAAGTGATCTCATCGTAGCCATGCCCTGCCCAACCCATGATATGTCATGCAACGGGAGGCAAGCCTGCCACCACTATAATATAAACAAGTCAGTAATTATTCTCGATATGTACATTTGTCTCTTCAAGAAACTTAGCTTGTCCACTTGTGAAGCAAGTTAAGATGTTTTTAAAGAAACAAAGAAAAGTAAAAGCTGAATGAAATGAAGTGATGAAAATGAGGAAATGGTGTGCTGAAATTAGTCTATTTGATTGTCTACATGCATTGGAAGCAGGCATCGAAGATTCCCCATGTCACGGATTGAGCATAGCGGTACATTGGTCTTGAGTTGTGCTTGCCTTGTGCTTTGCATGCTGTCTTGATCTTGCTTGAAGTGATATCTAGGTTTTAAATAATCACAACAAAATGTCTAGGGAAGGCCTATTATGCAAAGAAATAAGAGTTTTTTTTATCATTGCAAGTCATTTATGATTAGTATTGCATTTTTGCAAATTTTTTGATTATATCTTATGATTTGATTAATGGATATTTTCTATTTGGAGCTATTTCGAATGAATTTGGCTTGAGACAAATACAATATGTTTGGAGAGACTAAGCTAAATTTTGCATTTACTGCTTGAGATGCATCTGAAGTGGCGTAATTAGGATTTACTTTGAAAGTGTGAGCCTGTGCCAGTTGCCCCTTGCAAATTTTATGATCTATCTTGTCGAGTGATTGAAAGATTGTGCTTGCATAAGAAAATGTAGGAGAGCTAGTCTATTATGGTGTGTAATGTAAGACATTAGACTACATGTAGAAAAGCAGGTGATGATGCTAATTGCTATAAGTTGTAAGCATTAATGTGCATGATATACTTGTTAGTTTAGCTCACAAGGCACAATGGAAAGGCTCTAGATAATTGAGTGTCATCTAGTTAACAATCCAATTCGCCTAATTAGTATGATTTATTTAATTACTCAACATGAAAGACATGACAAAATTTTAGTTTTCCTAAATGAGCGATCTATTTAGCCACTTGGTGCAAAAAACCTGCTAGAGAAAAGTTTGTGGGTGAGACACAGTTTTGTGGTGTGATCAAGATGATGGCAGTAGATTGTTGAAGTGAAGGGCGCGAAAAATTTGGACTTATGCCTCAGTTGGGCCTAAGGGTGCTTGTATATGCATTGGGAGACAACTAGTGGTGTATAATGCAATGTCTATATCGAAAGAACAAACTTTCCTATGGATCAGGCTTGAACTGAACTCATCTGATAATGTGCGGTTAGTTTTTTGCCCCAAATGGAACATGGTGTGTAGTGTATGTACTGATCTAGAGTTTGATATCGAGGTTGCCGAAAGTGAAGCAATGTTTGAGTAGCACATGGATTATTGGTGTAATCGAGGAAAGTGCCTAGTGTTTTGTGCTTAGCATGGACAATGTGCCTTTTCTAGTTGAATAGTTTTCCCATGCTTGCATGTTGGATGTTTTTTTGTTAATCGAGTCAAGGTAATGGTGAAAATGGATGAGATCGGGTTATGAAAAAACTGTGGAAATGAGGGCAGTTATATTGCTATATGCCTCAGAATATGCCAACGAGTCTCAAATGTAGTGGAATAACAAGGTATGACCCCCAGGGATGAATTTGGCTTGAGATGAAACCTTGCAAGAGGGAGATAGTGTATGGTTATGTATAGTGATGCATGTTAGTAGGGGCTGAGATGGATTTTCGAGTGTTTGGTTACTACCAGGAAGGTATTGTCAAAGGTTATTTCATATTTGTCTTAAAACAGATTTCTGCCTGGAGAGAATAATGAGAACGCACGATGCAAAAGAGACTTGAGAAGTTATGGTATTGAGCTGTCAAAATCATGATGCCACTATGTCGCATGGAGCCGTGAGCGTGATACAAAAGAAGTTGAGCTAGCAAGGCACGCGGCCCTGAGAATATGCTGTTTTTACATGTCTTGTTGTAGGCATGATATGCAAGATATATAAGATAAGGCATAGATATGTCAAAAAGTTATTGTCTTTATATTTTATGGTGTTATAGGCATGATATGAAAGATGTAGAGAATTAAGCATTGAGCCACCAAGAAGTTGTATATATTTGTGTCACACAATGTGAGGGGGCCAGATGATGATGGTTTGTCTTGTCATCACCAATCTGGCACTATGATAATTCTTTACCGGGAACTCCTTGTGTTATGATTATTTACTAATGCACAACTTTTAGTTTGGTGGATGGAATCTGGAAACACAACAACAAACATAACACAAAAATAACATAGACTATGATAAGAAGAAATGATGATAAATTTGAAATATAAGTGTAAATTATAATATCAACATGAAATTGTTACAATCTCACCTATGAGGTACTTCAAGTGTTACTGACTTCACTTGCCTTCCAACAATAACTATGGAAGAAACTTCACAATTACACCTCTTAATGGTTTCTTTAACACACCTTCAAAATGATGGCTTCCCTTACACACTTACTCATACAATATTTCTCACTACTTCCTTCTATGCTAAATGAGAGGGGTGGCCTCTCTATTTATAGAACTTCCAGGCTTATCCATCTTATCTCTAAGATAAGATAATAAATCTACTCTGAATAATTATATTCCATACCTTAACTCTTATCTGTACATGTAAGCTTATCTTTTAAGATAAGACAAACCTTATCATTTCATATGGGCTCCACATTTTTAGACTTTTTATAAATAAAATACACAAAATATTTATGACCTCACTCCTTGCCCTTATTACCAATATAATATTTCTAATTCCTAATCATGTAGACCCTACTTCTCTACTTACCCTAACTTTGACATTTTAACATTACCGAACCACTTACGACAAATATTTACTTTTTACCACAACATTCCTATTGTACTTTTGACTATTACTGTACTATACATTATTGGCGGCGTCGTACCGGTAGCGCCGTTATCTTCTATCGGACACTACTACTAATTATACTTAACAACATCCTATTCCTAATACATACATTAATGAAATAGAAATTACAGAGAAAAATTTTAGTGTCGACAGTACCCCATAAAGGAGCTCACATGTTTTGAATCCGAAGGGGGTAAGGTTGTACATCTTGTATATATTTATATATAGTAAATGGAAAAACAATCCCCTTGTGGAAGCTCATACACGAAAGTGACGTCTCACTTGGCAGTGACCTAAAAAACTACCTGTAACTTTACCTTTTATAGGTATGGTATGAAAGATGTAGAGAATAAGGCATAGAGCCATCAAAAAATTGTTGTCTTTGTGTATCTTTGATGCTATGAGAATGATGCAGAAGATGTAGAGAGTAAGGCATTGAGCCATCAAGAAAAAACTTTATCTTTTTGTTTCTACAATGCTATGAGCATGATGTGAAAGATGTAGAGAATTAGGCATTGAGTGTCAAGAAAGTAGTTGTCTTTATGTATCTATAATGTTATGAGATTGATGCGAACGGTGTAGAGAGTAAGGCATTGAGCCATCAAGAAAAAAGTTTTTCTTTTTGTTTCTACAATGCTATGAGCACGACTGCAAAAGATTTAGAGAGTAAGGCATTGAGCCGTCAAGAAAGTAGTTGTCTTTGTGTATCTATGATGCGATGAGCACAATGCGAAAGATGTAGATGGTAAGCTCATAGAGGTGTCAAGTGAAGTTGTCTCTGTATCCAGTGATGCTATGAGAAAGGCATTGAGCTGTCAAGAAAGGTGTTGTCTTTTAGTATTTGTGATGCTAAGACCATGATGCGAGAGATAAAGAAACAAAGACATTGAGCCTTCAAAGAAAGTCATTGTCTTCATGTATCTTTGATGCTATAAGCATGGTACAAAAAATCATTAGATAGAAGGCATTGAGCAATCAAGATAAAATTCTTGGACTATCATATTATGTTCCATAGAACTCTTAAACTGGAGCAAGAAGTATGTTAGATATATGTACCAAACATATGGAAAGGTTGAAGATACTTAGGACTGACCATGTTTGATAGTGCATGTCCGTTCAATGTTTGTAGTTCGAATGTCCCTTTGTTTGACCAAGCTAAGGTTTGTTTCATTGCAAAAATTGAATGCCCCTAAGCTGTATGAAGTACTGTCAAATTATAGTATCAGAGATCCAACCTTCAATCCTGCTTTGTCTAGCCACTGTCTTCTGTGTCTGGTTGTTTTATGCTTGGGAGCAAAGCTGTGGGCTGTGAGGTGTCATCTGTTAACCTGCTTGATGATTTCCATTTGAAATTGTAATTGATACTGGAGAATCTAAGCCTGACCTTTGCTTGCAACAAGAAACACCCCATCATGTGAATATACATATCAGGGATAATATGTATGTAAAGATTTTGTAATACCCCTTTTTGGGATATTATCCAAATATGCAAATTAATTTATTGAATCGACTCTAGAAGGACTAAACCCTCCTAGTTCGACCTCAAATAATCCAATGTTAGCTTTAATACAACCCAAATAGGGTTGGAGTGAGCCAAGGTGGTAAGGCATTAGATGGGAGAACCGGTTAGGAAATTAATCACTTCAAGGTCAAATCTGAAATTAATTACAGCAATAATTAATTAATAAATGCACTGAGACTGCTGCAAACTTAAAAAATGTATAACTCCTTCACTATCCAATGTTTTTCTATCAAACCAATGCCAAAAAATTCTTCATATTTTTAGCTTTCCAACAAGCTATAGATCACAATTTTTATATAAGTAGAAGGTATGCAAATCAACCCACGAAATATGAAATTGTGTAGATAAAACCCTGGCACAAACAACTGAAACTTGGAAAATTCATAACTTGCTCAATCACTTCATCTTTTGCCGTGAAGTAAAGTGCATACTAATCTATAATTCCAGAGCTTTCCAAAGAACTAAAGATCTGAATTTTTATACCACCAAAAACCCTCACAAAACAGCCCCCAAAATCCCCAAACCAGTTGTTATGGTTAGCATAAAATATGTAAATTATTTTCAGCTCTTAGAACCCTTCAAAATCATCCCAGAATGGTTGCCCACACTCAGAAAATTAAGCCAACTCAGATCAGATTACAAATATCACTTATTCACTCTTAAACACATGCCAAAAGATGCTCAAATAAAGTCACCATAATTAGATTAAAATCAGCAATAAACAATAGATTGATAAAGCACCATAAAACCCTTCACAATATTCAATAACTTGCAGATTTTACTCTCAATAAAATGTCACCAATACTCCAGACAAGTCGACCAAAGCTAGAAAGGGAATTACCAACAAGTAGATTTGCAAATCTGCATAAAAATACTTCAATTGAATATCAAACTAGCACAATAAGCTCCCATGCAAGAGAGGGAGAACATTATAGTGGGCAGAGCATCCCAACCTCCAAGCATGGAGTAAAAATCAAATGATCAATTCAACATCCCCTCTAAAGAAATGTGACCTTCTTTTTATAGAACTAAGGGGTGCAATATCCAATAAAGACCGACCTTTCCCTTTTGGAGGGAAAACATAAACTCTCATTAAAATATTTAATACTAAGACCATGATGTACTTTCCATTTGATTTTTTAATTAATACTGGAGAATAAAAGTAACTAACCTATCTGCACATTGCAACTAACTAAAGAGACTCCCCACTTGTAGTGCTAGGCATGCCAAGGGGTTACATATGCATGTGAAAAAATATATTAATAATGTCTCGAAAAAGGGGACATTATAGCTTCTGCTTTCCTTGGATTATAGGGTTCTCATAAAGTTAGCTGTATGTCGATGAGTGAATCTATAAATGTAGGTTTATGATGTCTCTCATTTGATATTTCAAGAATGATGTTTTAGCAGAATTAGACTGTGTTACATGTTCTATTACCTCTTTTGAGCCAACTTCTGACATTTGTTCCAGAATTCATACTGAAACTCGCTTCTGAAAAGCCATGTATTGTTTCAGCTTTGTCAAATATGTTTATGTGATTTAGTCCGACTGATAATAATCCTAACACAAATTCTTAAGTGAATTGGTTTCTGAGTTATTGTATTCTGTTATGTGATCTTCTATGTTGCCAGGATACGGGTACGGGTTCAGATTCGGGTTTGATACATGGATATGTCAATTTTAAAAAACCCTTGGGTGCGATACGTCTTGGATACGTCCGTACACACATAAATTTTATTCATATACTCATTTTACTCATTTTTGAGTCCATAAGAAATACAAAACTTGAAAAATATAGTAGGATCAATGTTCAAAACATTCAATATACTTAAAATTTTACATTTTCATTGATCATGGATTCATGTGGTTGCCATATATTTGATATCCGAATATCATGTCAACATGAATACAAATAAAACTTGAAAAATATAGTAGGATCAATGTTCAAAACATTCAATATACTTAAGATTTTACATTTCGTTGATAATGTGACTGCCATACATATGATATATGAATATCATGCCAACATGAATACAAACAAATCTAGAATATATCATCTAGATTTTCCTCAAAATCAAATTCTTGCATGCCACTCGCGCTAACTCCACTCTCATTAGTTCCGCTCTCCACTCCTTGTGAACTCCCTTGAATGTCATCTTCACCATCAAATATTGAATGTTGGGCAAGAGTGGTTGTGGAGGCATCCAAGTCTATGATCTCTGGAAGAAGACCCCAAAGTTTTTGAGGACTTCTAATATAGTCCTCAAACTTGTGTGACAAGAGGCACAAATTGGAATGCACATATACCAAATCCTTAGCTTTTTTAGATGCCAATTTGTTTCATTTAGCTAAGTGGATAAATTTATAAGTACTCCAATTGCGCTTTTCGGAAGAATTACTAGCCACCTATTACAAAAAAGTTCATTAGAAATTTCAAATTAGTAACATACTAGGGTTGTACAAAAAATATCGTACTTAATAAAATTTAAAATTTTTGATAAATGTTATACATGTGAAAGAATTTTGATGGCAATAAGTCATAGTTCCTCGGCATCATGGCCATGTACACTCCATCATTTGATTGGGCTCATGGTGTACTTGTTGAAGAGAGCCTCAACCTCTCCCATGTTGCCTGCTGAAGCTACAAACATGCCCATTTCTTTGCGGACCACACTGGCTATAGATGGATCAGGAAAAAGTCTTCTGAATGCTGCCCTGGTTCCATTTGCAACTTCGGAGTCAGAGAATGGTGGTTTCTTGTTTGGTAGCCAAAGTATTTCAGAGCTATAATACTTTGGGTTCAGTGCATAAACAAGGAGATGTAATGGGGTGGTCATTTTATTCCACCTCTTCATGACCACATTCTTGACCTCATTGTAGGTCTCTTTTGGATCTTGCTCTTTTGTTTCTATGACCTCTCTCATATGAACCTATTCCATCATATATCTCTCCCATGCATGCTGCATCAGTATCTACGTATCTGATCATGGAGAGAATGGGCTCTGTAAAATTGAGCAAGTACTCAACCTTGGCCCACCACTCATCATCAAGGACCAATGATTTTACCTTTACAATTTTTTTTGTGTTTTCCTTCCTCCACATTGTCCAAACATTATTGGTCACCATACTGCTTAAGGCCTCTTTCACCTTCACAAGTCGTCTCAAAACGAGTGTGTGAGAGGCAAATCACGTCCTTGCAACCTTCAACAACTCCAACCTCGAGAATCTCTTGAATATGGCCTGTGATATATGATGGTTTGTGATAAACATCTGAATATCATTTGCCTCTGTCATGTCCCTTTTTGGAGACTAGCCTCACTTGAAGACCTTGACCCATTCTTCTCCCTGTGGGTCCAATGAAGGGAGCAAGGGGAAGATTCTGTTGATGTCATGATGATAATTTAGTAGTTTTTATTATTATCATGTATTGCTATTGAGAAGCCTAACACTCCAATAGAAAAACTTATTTAGTTAGAAAATAAAAGTATTTGAGCATGTAGGCTCCAAATACCAATTAGAAAACTAAAAGTACTTTTCTTAAGGGGTTGGCCATCATTTGCATTGTAAGCACTCCTTATTGTTATAAAAGGAGGTTGCTTGGCCATTTGAGGATTATGTTTTGATGAATTTTCATATCTTGGTAAGGTTTGCTTGTGAAGCACCTTTCCTACCTTTTTCAAGGACGAAAACCCTTGATGAGGGCTTATGGAGGACGAAAACCCACAAGGATTTATGTATGCAAGCTGGTTTGGAGAGCATTAAATTATCATTTTTTGCGTGATTATCTCTTTTGGATCAATAATCTATTTATTGGAAGTGGAGCGACCCACTTGAGAGAACTATTTAGTATGTGCTAATGATAAGTTGATCAATCTAAACTTATTATCTTATTCGCCATATTTTTGAAAGCCAAGATATCAAGTTTCATGAATTTTGGAAGTGATTTACTATTTTTCCAAGCTTGTTGAAGTTCGTTGGTTAAGGGCTTCCAAAATTAATTATTTCCAAGCTCAATTCTGATTTCTAACTGCTGATTGTGTTTGCTGAGGGTTTTTTAATATTTTTGGCATAAGAATCAAAGTGCGTTAACAATTTTTAACCCACCTTTGAAGGGTTTAACTTTTCCAAGGTGGTCGCTGCCCTAGGATGGGCATAATTTGCAGGTTGCAAAGCTGTTATCAGTCATCTACAACAACTCACTAATATGATTTTTAAGTTTTACATCTCAGCTCCTTGGTCATTTCCCGAGTCCCTCTAAAAAGGGACATTACAACCTCTTTGTAAATTTGCTAAATTCGCAAGATTTTCCCAATCTTTTAGAACGTCAAATTAAATGAGTGGACAACACAAGGGGTCCAAACTATGTGCTCATATTTGCCCTCTATAATCAATCCCATCGCTCTACAAATTTTAGCATTGTCCTTGATGACTTGGACAACACTTTGGGGGCCTATCGACTCAATAACCTCTATAAAAATTGTCGACAATAAATTGTGCATCTTTGACTTGCCCTTCACAGTCAATGGCTTTTAAGAACATTGTCCTTTAGGGTATACTACAACAACATTTATTTCGAGTTTTTTTCCATCCATTTGAAATGATGGAAACCTCTAAATTCCTCCATGAATCTCTAATTGGCTACAAAGAGGTTTGACTTTGAATGTGTTCTACTTCCTTTGCCAAGAGTGTGGTTCAAACCTTTTTGTAACTTGGGCTTTTGTACCCTTGTAGAGCTTCATTGATAGCCTACACCATTTGGTGCCAATATGGAGACTGTAATATTCCTAAAAAATATTTTCTAACAAATTTGGATATCATTGATAGCTAGGGATGAATTCATTTGGGTTGAGTCTTTTGATGGCTCGTATACAGTCAAAACGGGATATCATGTTCTTACAGGGGACTTCAGTTGTGTTTTTGATTTGAGTAGAATTTGGCATAAAGAGCTAACACCCAAAATCAACCACTTCTTATGGCTGGTTCTCAATAAAAGTATTCTCACTATTGATAACTTGGTTAAGAAAGGTTCTACCATGCCAAATAGATGCTATCTTTGCAGGAAAGAAGCTGAAACTATTCACCATCTCTTTCTTCACTACCCTTTTGCCTCAAGCCTTTGGGACCTCATCCTTTCCAGATTTGAGGTTGATTGGATTTTTCCGGATGACATTTTTCATGCCTGGGAGCAGTGGTATCTCCCTTTCAAACATAGCATGCTCAGAAAACTTTGGAGGATTACATTCCCCCATGTCATTTGGAGAATCCGAAAAGTGAGAAACTCCCTCATTTTCAGGAACACTAAAAACAACAGAAAAAGACTTCTGAAAGAGATCACCATTGACATCAAGGGAAACATTAAGAACTTAGACCCCCCCCAAGAACCAAAGCTTCCCTAAAAAACATGAGAGATCTCTGCACAACTGGAACATAGACATGCAGAACCTTCAAGATAGGCATATCAGTATAAATTGCTCTCTTGTTCAATGGATTCCTCCGCTTGAGAATTTGTTCAAACTAAATTTCGATGGAGCCTCTAAAGGCAACCCTGGAGCAACGGGAGGAGGGGGAATTATTAGGAATCATCTTGGCAATCATATAGTTGCATATGCTGGCCCTATGGGAACTCAGTACAATCATTATGCAGAGGCTCTTGTGGCATTATGGGGTCTAAGAGAAGCTAGAAGTCATAAGATCACTAAGCTCATAGTGAAAGGTGACTCTCTTAATATCATTAACCACCTTAATGATAACAACCCCCCTAGTTGGACTATAAAGGACATCATACATGACACCAAAAGCATATGTGGTGATTTTGCTAATGTTAAATTTTGCCATACTTATAGAGAGGTCAATAAGGCTGCAGATTCCTTTGCAAACTTTGGTGTGATTTGCAATCACTATAATTACTAGGTCAATAATTATGAAATCCCACAAACTTCAAAGGAGATCATTAACAAGGACATTTTGGCCAGCTGTCCCAACGGTTAGCTCAGACATACGGAAGGGGCAAATTGCCTCTCGCCAACATGATTATTCCGCACGCTTGAAATGTGCTATTACCTTGCGGAATAATCAAGTCTTTCTTATATTAATCTTCGACATTGTTCTCTGTGCTGGTTTTTCGCTTAAGGGTTGCTTTTTCACCTTGCGGAACCCCTGTTTTCACCTTGCAGGATTGAGCCAGTCTTCGACCCAGCTTGGCAAGCCAATGTGGAGCTTTGGAAAGCTTTGGATGTGGATGGTTTTACCACTTTCATGCAGTGGATTAAGGGTTTCGACAAACACATTTCCATAATGTTTGCTAAACATTGGAAAAATAGGGTCCTCTCTTTCAAAGGTAAAGAATTCCAAATCACAGAGAATTTGATATCTTTTGTCATAGGCTTGGGCACTGAGGGCATTAAGTTCTATAGGAACAAATTTGATAAGGATGCAGAAGAAAGGAAATTTCTTCAGGGAGTTGAAACCATGCAGATTAATAAAGCGGGCATTATTGGTTCGTCTATCCCAGCCCCCTTCGATGATGTAGCAAGAATGGTAGTCATGTATGTTACCCTTGAAGGGAGATTTTCTACTCTGCCTCTTCACCATCTGGTCCTTTTGAATCATTTTAGAAGGGCTCCCAGAGTTAGCCTTGCTTATTATATTTTGCAATATCTTGAGAAATCTATTTTGGAGTTTCATTCTCATAAAAGAGGTCTACCTCTCCACCAAGGAGTTACCCTACTCCTACATCAATACTGTTATAATATGGTGGTTAATAACTCTTCCTATTCATCCCCTTGTGCACCCCAAAAAGACCAAAAAACTTAGGCCACGATCTGGATGTTGTTGATCCAGTTTCAAGTCTAGAAAGTTTGTTGACCATTAGTAAGACTAACTTGACTCCCTCAACCGACAGGGATATGAGAGCTTTGATTTAGGAACAAGTTGAGAATATTAAGGTTGGAAATCAATGGGGGAGGAAGTGATCCTTATTTGTCAACAAGGGTACAAATAAAAGGCAAATCCCTGAAATGGGCATTGAAGAAAGGCTGGAAGTTTTCAGTCAGAAGCTCAAGACCATGGAAGAAACGCTGGAGAGAATTGTCAACAAATAGGTCAACCATCTCATCATGCAAAAGGCCCTTCTTGATTTTCTTCAAGTTCAGGTTAAGCAAATCTATGAAATCAGTGACATTCCAGCTGATATTTGGAAAGGAGACAAAGTAACAAAGAAGATTATCTCCTCCAGTAGCAAAGACCCTACAAAGCAAACCACTCTGAATCTCTTCAAAGCATTGGAGGAAGTTCAAATTGTTTTTCACAAAGCTTTACAATAAAGGTTACTTGGCTCCTTTTGTTTTTGTGTTTTTTGTTGTTTCTTGGCGGTTTTGTAGCAGTGGTTAGGCTGCAATTTAGATGTTCTTTGGCTCCATTTCGGCAATTTGTTCTCTTCTTGTGTTTTTTCTATGTTTTATTTGGCCGTTAGGCCTTTTTGCCGGGGTGCGGTCCCACCTATCAAAAAACCACTTTGTATCTCATGTTTATCTGGCCTTTGGGCTTTTTTGTACTACGGGTTATGGTCCCTCCCAAAACCATTTACCACTAATAAAAAAACAAATCTAGATATTTTTGTTAAATCCTAGGAGCAACAATATTGCAAAAATGAACTTTTACAACAACAATAATCTGAATTATAACAATGAACCAATATGGAAAAAAACAGTCTTTTATTTATTTATTTATTTCTAACCAGATACAATAAAACAATACCAGTGTCTGAATACAATAGCCTGAAGCTCTACTGGCGGAACACTTACACCTTGAATTGTTACTGCAACCCCTGAATGGAATTGCTAAGCTCAAATGTGAGGGTTTCCATCCTCAAATCTATATGTAAATGAGGGTTTTCGTCCTCTATTACAGATGCAAAAGCAAAAGCCACTTGCAGTCAAAGAACATAATTGATGAATTTCAAGATGTGTTACAATGAAATCCCAAGTCTACTTTTAATACTCTCCAAACACTCGAAAGTGGGCGCTTCATCCTAAAAATAGGATTAAACACTTTAAATAATACTTTTTCCAACCCTTATCCTAAAATTAGGATTTACAAAAGCATGTAGCTCCCTTTTCAACTTTGGCGCCCCCTCCTTTATTTATTTATTAAATCTAATTAAGAGCCTAATAATAGAAGTCAACCTTCTATTATTAATTTATTCTAACAATGTTTTTTGGATTAAAATATAATTTAAGTGTCCTTTTCCAATTAAAGTATTAAAATATCCTTGGACCACTTAAATTAATTTATTTTTCTCTTTTAATTTCCACTCAGCCCTACGGAAAATAATAAAAATAGGCTTCAGGTATCCAAAATTAATTAACTTTGAAAAGGGGACATTACAATCTGCCCTTCCCAAAATTGCTTGCCCTCAAGCAATTGCAAGTCTCTTCTGCAAATACCTGGATCTCAAACTCTCATGTTCACACAATTTGGAATTTGTACGAACAAATCTATGTGCCCTTTGCCACTCAAAGTGTTCTTCAGTCTATTACCATTTCCACTATGTTGTCTCTAATGACCACACATGTAATGACACCATAACAACAAATCCATAACACTTTCATACCTTTGGCTGTCCTCAACTTGTTCACCTTCCTTTGTTGAATGAAGTTTGGTTGAGATATCTTCAACATCCCCAACCTTGTGACTTGGAACTTTTTGTTTAAGATCAACATTCTTCTTCACCTTGAACTGTTCACATTCAACAAGTGAATCTTGTTGATGCATGCAAACATTAGAAGTCAATAAAACATCTTCATGATTCTTACTAAAGTCATGAACACATTCAATTTGCTTCTCATAGGTTGTTTTGAAGATTTCAACAAATTGAAAATCAACATTAGCAACTAGTAAAGCCCTTTTTTCATTTTTATACACCTCAACATGGTCTTCTTGGAACTCCACCCCAAAACCTTCTTCCAGATTAATATAATTGCTGAGGGAAATGACATCTCTAATCTCACTGGGAAGTACCTTGTACTCCTCATAGTTAGTAGCAATATCATCTGCTATGGTAGGCCGGATTTTTGCCTACCAAATTGCTTCCTCTTTACGTACGAAGTTTGGTTGGAAGGGCCTAACAGTAGAATTGGTGACCATTCTTTGAGTGAGTTGGTTATTGTTCACCCTTAAAGAACTTTCCTCATTGTTTGGAGCCCTTTGCACATTCGTGCCCTGCATAGCTTGGATCAACTGACCCATCATATTAGCTAACTTGTCTTGTCCCTAAACAAGCCTGCCAAAACGTGCATCTTTTGGGTCCCTGATTTCCATGACTTCTGGTTATTCTGTACCTTTCTTCTTCTCCCTTTGTTGGTACCCGACTTCACTATCACAAACCTGCATGAAGTTCAAAGCTGCAATTTTTCCCTCTCTTTATTTTTTTCCTTTTCCTTTTTTTTTAATAAATTTTCCATCCACAAGCTGAGAGGAAATTTGCTCTGATACCACTGTAATATCCCTAAAAAGAGAAACTTCTAGCAAATTTGGATATTTTTGTTAAATCCTAGGAGCAACAGTATTGCAAAAATGAACTTTTACAACAACAATAATCTGAGTAAAAACAACGAACCAATATGGAAAAGACAGTCTTTTATTTATTTATTTCCCACCAAATACAATAAAACAATACCAGCGTCTAAATACAATAACCTGGAGCTGAACTGGCGGAATAATTGCACCCTGAAATGTCACTGTAACCCCTGAATGGAATTGCCAAGCTCAGATGTGAGGGTTTTCGTCCTCTATTACTGATGCAGAAGCAAAAACCACTTGCAGACAAAAAATAATTGATGAATTTCCAAGATGTGTTACAATCAACCCCCAAGTCTGCCTTTAAAACTCTCAAACACTCCAAAGTGGGAGTCCCATCTTAAAAATAGGATTAAACACTTTAAATAATACTTTTTCCACCCCTTATCCTAAAAATAGGATTTACAAAAGCATGCAGCTCCCTTTTCAACTTTGGCACCCCCTCCTTTATTTATTTATTAAATCTAACTAAGAGCCTAATAATAGAAGTCAACCTTCTATTATTATTTTATTCTAACAATGCTTTTAGGATTAAAATATAATTTAAGTGTCCTTTCCCAATTAAAATATAAAAATATCCTTGGACCACTTAAATTAATTTATTTTTCTCTTTTAATTTCCCCTTAGCCTACGGAAAATAATAAAAACAGGCTTCATGTATCCAGGATTAATTAATTTTGAAAAAGGGACATTACAGAGACCTCAATACATAAAATGGCAGCCCACATGCATAAATGCATTGATTAGTCACTTCATTAACAATGTCCCTCTTGTTATCATTGAATGCTTTTTCCAATGCTCGTTTTTGCTTTTTTCGTGAGGTCTCTTGACTCTCTTCATCAAAAGGGGTATCAAGTGGATGAGCATGAGTGTGACTTTGAGTTTGGATGAAAGCATGAGTAGCAAATGTAGGTGTGGGTGGTCTTGATGAAGGCCTATTCTGCAATGGAATTGTTTTAGATCTATTTCTTTCTTATTGTCTATCAACCTCATCTTGGTCTCTCAGGTACTTTGCCATTTTCTCTTTTGATAATTTAGGGCACTTCTTCAGCCCCACACCTCCAACCCCACTCAAATGAATATTCAGTTGACTATATAAGGATTTGTATTAAACATGACAACCATGACATATCCAAACACAACCCCCACCACTAACAAGGTATTCTACCACTGTCACATGTCTCTAAAGAGGAGAATTAGGACTCATGTCTCATAGAAACTGATGTGTTTTCAAAAGCTTCTTGGCCTTGCACTCCAACTGAAGCAGGACTTGATGCCATCCTAATTTGGTTTTGATCACCTAGATCACCATACAGATGTGAGGTGAGAGCATACACAGAGTTATAATGTTAAAAAAATTAAAAATATTTTGCCTTTACATAAATAATATATTAAAAACAATGACTTACTAATTATTAATTTAAAATTTTCTAAGTGATGTCATCCTAATATGTTTTGTTCACCAAGATCACCATAAAAGTGTGAGGTGAGAGCATACAAAAATGTTAAGAAGCCAAAAAAATTAAAAACTAAATTTATTAACATTGAACAATGCATAATAAAAATTAAAACAATGATTATTAATAATTATTAAATTAAAAAATCCTAAACCATGTCATCCTAATCTGTTTTTGATCACCAAGATTACGACAAGGATGCAAGGTGAGAGCATACATAGAGTTAGGATGTTAAAAAAAAAAAAACATTTTGCCTTTAATGTTTAAACATAAAAAATAAAATAAAAATAACAATGACTTAATAATTATTAATTTAAAATTTCCGAAGTGATGTCATTCTAATATGTTTTTGATCACCAAGATCACCATGAAGAGGTGAGAGCATACACAAAGGCTATTAAAAAAATTAAAAACATTTTTCCTTACATAAATCAAATGATAAATGATAAAATATTAATTATTAGCATTGAACAATGCATTTAAAAATTAAAAAAATAATGATATTTACTAATTATTAAATTAAATAACTCTAAACCAATGCCATCCTAATATGTTTTTGATCACCAAGATCACCATAAAGGTGCGAGGTGAGACCATACACAAAATTAAGATGTGTTTTAAAAAAATACGAAACTAGAAAAAAATGTAAAAAAAAAAATAGAAAGCTGAATTAAATAAAAATACTTGTAAATAAGGGTAGCAACTTAAAAAAAATACTTGTAGTGTAGATCCTTGTTGCAAATGTAGATCTTTGTTCACCTTGCAATACAAATGTTACCTCCAAGGACCAAATGTGATGTCTACCTCTTTTGAACGTTTTGAATGAAACAATAAATTTCTCTAAACAAACTTGAACTCCTTGCAAGTTGATGACAATAAGAATGATGATTACCTTCATATAACAACCATGTTAGAAACACGAGTTAATTCCACAAAACATGCCAATATGTCCAAGAATTCAAGAACCTTCCAATGGTGGAATCCAAACAAAAGAAGAAATGGATTCCCCTCCTTAGCTGTCACAAGGACTATATTCCTCCTCTAAGCTCCTTACAATACACCTCCTTCTAACATCTTTAGCCCCCTCAATAAGAGTCTCAACTTCAATTCTGTCATCATTGGCTCTTCTAGCTCTATTTCACTAGCTTCCAAAAACTTCTTAACTTCAATGATTTTTTTTTTTGCAGATTACCTCAAATGGAAGGGATGACCTGATTTTTATAACTTTTTAGACACCCATTAGGGCCTTTAATATTTTATTCATTTTAATGCTAGGGTTTTTTTTTGCATCTGACTAAGTTAAAAAATAAAAAATTTGAAGTCTTTACTAGCTTTCCTAATAGCCCTGTTTTTACACAAACCTTGTTGTCCATAATGGCTCACATGGGGGTCACGTCTAAACTATACATCTGGGGAGTACCCAAGATGTACCCTACAACATATGTCAACGTTTCATGAACTTTGAGACCCTAACCCTAATGTATCCATACAACAATACGTTGTCCAGGAACTAGTTCTACAGGGGTCCTAGGGCAAACCTTGGCATCATAGCTTATATATCCTGATCTTCAAGATATGAGGTAAATACATTTCTTGAGACATGTGAAAACACATTTGACTGAACTTTTAATATAACATCTTGCTCCTACCAAAAAGCAAACATACATGCTATATATTGAAGCCTAATACCCTTAACTCACTAGTCCACTTGAACAAATGATGGTCTCTTCTAAAGGGATTGAAAACTGGGAAACATCATAAGGAATGAGGTAAATACCAATTACAGATCGATAATACTTCTGAAGACCTGAAAAAAACAAGTGGATAGAACTACTAATGAAGGGAAAGAGGATTTTGTGAAAGACTGAGAGAATCCTCATGTAATGTCCCAAATACCATAAGAACTACAACATCATCACTGATTTATGGCCATTTTGAGACAAGGTTTCGGTTAGAAGAAAGAGTGTGGGAATGAGAATTCCTTCTTCATAGGAAAATATTATTATTTAGAGAAAACACTGTGAAAACCCTAATTAGACCTAATGATTGACCTATGGTACCATGTAATGAATAATGGGGAATGACATGCATGTAGGAAATTTTGACATACTAAGTGGTGGTCTCTTAGAACCCTCAAAACACGGAATTATACTTAACAGTAATATAAAGAATGTGTGCATTATAAACTCATAGAGGTTGTAATGGTTATAAGTTTGTACCTGAAACTAGGCATCATGTATGCTTTAGTAACATACCTGCAGTGCTCATTGAGACTCAAAAGAGAGGTCTTCACAAGAGATTTTGTAAAAAAAAAAATTCATATGTAGATTTTGGTTGTTAATAATGTTCCAAGATACCAAAATTGATTTAAGATTGTTGGGAAACACAAGTTAAATATATGCAGATAATAAACAAATACTCCCAAATGAAGGCCCTTATAGATCAATGAGATCACTTGATGTCAGGACATTATCAACCACGATGAACTCTTTTGGATACTCTAATGTAACACTATAATATCTTGACATCATTCATACCCAACTACATCTTTTGACAAATCCATTTTGCATAGGATAAGCCTGTTTTTCCCTAATTTAGATCATCGCATGACCAAAAATACATATTCAAGGCAACATCTTCATATACATCCATATCCCCGAAAAGAATTATCAATTTTTCTTTAGGCAAATCTGGATATTTCTGTTAATTCCTAGGAGCAACAATATTGCAAAAATAAACTTTTACAATAGCAACAATAATCTGAATTTTATAAAATAAAAACAGCAAACCAATATGGGAAAAAACAGACTTTTATTTATTTATTTCCAACTAGATACAATAAAACAATACCGGTGTTTGAATACAATTTCTTGGAGCTGAACTGCCGGAACACTTGCACCCTGAATTGTCACTGCAATCCCTGAATGGAATTGCCAAGCTCAGATGTGAGAGTTTTCGTCCTCGGATCTGTGTAAATGAGGGTTTTCATCCTCTATTGCTGATGCAGAAGAAGCTACTTGCAAACAAAGAAAATAATTCATAAATTTCCAAGATGTGTTCCAATGAACCCCCAAGTCTACCTTTATAACTCTCAGACATTCCAAAGTGGGCACCCTGTCCCAAAAATAGGATCAAACATATTAAATAATATTTTTTCCACCCCTTATCCTAAAATTAGGATTTACAAAAGCATGCAGCTTCTTTTTCAACTTTGGCGCCCCCCTCCTTATTTATTTATTAAATCTAACTCAAGAGCCTAATAATAGAAGTCAACCTTCTATTATTATTTTATTCTATTAATACTTTTTGGATTAAATTCTAATTTAAGTGTCCTTTTCCAATTAAAATATAAAAAATATCCTTGGACCACTTAAATAAATTTATTTTCCTCTTTTAATTTCCCCCTAGCCTACGGAAAATAATAAAAATAAGCTTCTAGGTATCCAAAATTAATTAATTTTGAAAAGGGGACATTACAGTCCGCCCTTCCCATAATTGCTTACCCTCAAGCAATTGCAAGTCTCTTCTGCAAATCCTCGGATCCCAAACTCTCATGTTCACACAATTTGGAACTTGTATAAACAAATCTACGTGCCCTTTACCATTCAAAGTGTTCTTCACTCTATTACCATTTCCACTATGTTGTCCATGATGACCACACATATGCAATGACTTAGTAGGAAGCAACAAATACACAACACTTTCATACCTTTGGTTGTCCTCAACTTGTTCACCTTCCTTTGTTGAATGAAGCTTGGTTGAGATATCTTCAACATCCCCAACCTTGTGACTCGGAACTTTTCGGTTAAGATCAACATTCTTCTTCACCTTGAACTCTTCACATTCAATAAGTGAATCTTGATGATGCATGCAAACATTAGAATTCAATAAAACATCTTCATGATTCTTACTAAAGTCGTGAACACATTCAATTTGCTTCTCATAGGTTGTTCTGAAAATTTCAGCAAATTGAAAATCAACATTAGCAACGGTAAAGCCTTTTTTCATTTTTATACACCTCAACATGGTCTTCTTGAAACTCCACCCCAAAAACTTCTTGCAAATTAATAAAATTGGTGCGGGAAATGGCATCTCTAATCTCACCGGGAAGTACCTTGTACTCCTCATAGCTAGTAGCAATATCATCTGCTATGGTAGGCTGAAATTTTGCCTCCCGAATTGCTTCCTCTTTACGTAGGAAGTCTGGCTGGAAGGGCCTAATAGTAGAACTGGTGACCGTCCTCTGAGTGAGTTGGTTATTGTTCACCCTTAAAGAACTTCCCTCACTGTTTGGAGCCCTTTGCACATTCGTGCCCTGCATAGCTTGGATCAACTAACCCATCATATTAGCTAACCTTTCCTGTCCCTAAACAAACTTGTCAAAACGTGCATCTTTTAGGTCCTTGATTTCCATGACTTCTGGTTGTTCTGTAGCTTTCTTCTTCTCCCTTTGCTAGAACCTGACTTCTCTTTTGCTAACCTGCATGAAGTTCAAAGCTGCAATTTTTTTCTCTTTTCTGTTTGTTTAAATTCCCTTCCACAAGTTGGAAGGAAATTCGCTCTGATATCACTGTAATATCCCTGAAAGGGAAACTTCTAGCAAATCTGGATATTTTTGTTAAATCCTAGGAGCAACAATATTGCAAAAATGAACTTTTACAATAACATCAATAATTTGAATTTTATAAAATAAAAACAGCGAACCAATACGGGAAAAAACAAAGTTTTGTAGATTTATTTCCAACCAGATACAATAAAACAATACCGGTGTTTGAATACAATTTCTTGGAGCTAAACTGGCGGAACCCTTGCACCATGAATTTTCACCGCAACCCCTGAATGGAATTACCAAGCTCAAATGTGAGGGTTTTTGTACTTAGATTTGTGTGCAAATGAGGGTTTTCGTCCTCTATTATTGATGCAGAAAGATGCTATTTACAGACAAAGAAAATAATTCATAAATTTCCAAGATGTGTTACAATGAACCCCCAAGTTTGCCTTTATAACTCTCGAACACTCCAAAGTGGTCACCCCCATCCTAAAAATAACTGATTAAACACTTTAAATAATATGTTTTCCACCCCTTATCCTAAAATTAAGATTTACAGAAGCATGCAACTCTCTTCAACTTTGCCACCCCCTTTATTTATTTATTTATTAATTCTAACTAAGAGCCTAATAATAGAAGTCAACCTTCTAGTATTATTTTATTCTTACATATGTTTTTTGAATTAAAAATATAATTTAAGTGTCCTTTTCCAATTAAAATATAAAATATCCTCGGACCACTTAAATTACTTAAATTTTCTCTTTTAATTTCCCCTTAGCCTATGGAAAATAATAAAAATAGGCTTCAGGTATCCGAAATTAATTAATTTTGGAAAGGGGACATTACAATATATCATTCTCAACACCATCTAAGCCTAAAGTATCTTGAATATCTATACGAAACAAACTAGACTTCTTTCTTTTGGCCATCCTCTCCAATACATGTATTTCAAGATCCTTGTATTTAAAGGTCTTCTACAGTCACTATCTTGTTCATACACAAATTACAGCCATGAATCAAGGTTTGTATTTTAATAAAGCATCATAATCATCTTGATATAACTCTAGTACACTCCCATTCTTATGAGCACACAACTTTCAACAAAACGCGCAAATTATCAAACACATAACAAGAACCCATATCTCATATTTTGCATACCATCTATTCCTCAAATGATCACACCATAATAAGTACATATGAAGATCTTAATAAGAAAAGCAAACCTTTACAACCTTACCACAACTTCAAGAATACTGAAAATCACATTTCTTTCATTCCTCTTTTGTCTTTGCCTTCAAATTTACAAGGTTTTCCAAGAGAATTCCTGTTTTATTAGATTCCCATAAACCCATACATGTTCTCAGAGCCTTCTAAGGCTCTCTACACTTGCATTCTCCTTCTTTCAACCTTCCAAAACTGACTGACTCAAAACTATTCGAATTCCTCTTTTAAGATCAAGAGTGGAGGTAGTTATCATGAGTTCTAACTCCCTAACGATGGTATGAGATGACCACTAGTGATGAAACCCTAACACAAAAGGTGAAGCATCTTATTTTCATCCCATAAGGTCTTTAGTGACCTTTTACATCATTAATAGTTCTCACACTTTACATTAAACCTCTCCATTTTACTTCAGAAATTCAAAATTTCAAAAGATGCATTTTGGAGGAAAACTCACAAGGATCCCTTAACACCCACGGAGGAACTCAAGAAGGTTAGAAAACACCCTAAAACACTAAAGTGACCTACTTAGACCCAAAGCAAACCAAAATTTGATGAAAACCAAAATTTTATCTTTGTACATGATGATGCTCCTACATCACAAGTAATGGTTTCCCCCAATCTTGTCCTCCTTGCAATGGTTGTCTCCAAATAAACCCTCCTTCCAATATTTGCCTCCTCTTCAATTCCTCTTTGGCTCTTTGCTCATACACTTGCAAAAACCAACAATGAATTGTTTGTGTGATTTCAAATGAATGGTTGAGTGTCTTTTTATAGTTTTTTTTTAGAGTTTAGGGTTTATTATATTAATTTAAGTGTGATGGTTTGTTTTTGGTGATTGACCAAGTTAGAATTAAAAAAAACTAGTTTTTTGCCCCCCACCGTCCAAGGCTGTGGAAACGTCCTGAGTACGTTGAAACATACCCGGGACGTACTTAGACGAATCAATGGCGAATTAGGATCATACTTGGTACGTATCTGAACCGGGTATGTAATCAGAGGGTATGCGGGAGGGATTTCCTGATGATGAGTTCCATGCTTGCACATGGAACTATTTTATCCCTATATTCCTTGATTTGTTGTAGGTTCCTTTCCTTTGATCATAGTTACAAAAATCTCCGATTTATCGCGATAAATCTCCAACCGCCAACAAAAACAATTTATTCAATGCCGAAAATCACGGTTTTCTGCCCTTGTACAGTCAGTTTTGCACAAACAACGATCAAACCTAAAAAAATCACATTTTTTTTGAAAAAACAGCAAAAAAATCGTGATTTAGCATGAAAAAAACGTGATTTATTACCAAAAAATCACAATTTTTGCTTATAAATGTAAAAAAACGAGTTTTTTTGGGTTTTTTCCCATTCATTTTCAGTCATATTTGGAGCACTTTTTGGCAGTTTTCAAACAACATTTAAGGGGTTTTCCACTGCTTTTATCTTTCAGCATTCATCAACCAGGGATCCATTGTTTAAATTTTTTGTTGATCGAAACCTAAATAAACCTAATCCTAAACCAATGTTTAGGGTTAATTTTTTTTAATCAAAATATTTACTTATTTAGATGATTTACCTATTTTAGGTATTAAAAAAATTATTACACCTTAACCCTAACCCTAAACATTGTTTTCCAGCGTTTAGGGTTAGGGTTTTTTTTTAATCGAAATATTTACAAATTTAGAAGATTTTACTATTTTAGGTAATAATTTTTTTATTAGACCCTTACCATAACCCTAAATGTTGTTTTTTTAGAGTTTAGGGTTAGGGTTTATTTTTAAATAAAAAATGTTTATATATTTATGAGACTTTAGGTTATTTAAAATTTTAATACACCTTAACCCTAACCCTAAACTCTGAGGGTGTTTTTAATCGAAATATTTACAAATTTGAATTTTTTGTTTCATTTTAGCCTTTAGGTAATAAATCATTTTATTGCACCCATAACCTAACCCTAAACACTATTTTTTCGAGTTTAGGGTTAGGTTTTTTATTCAACAAAATGTTTGTATATTTATGAGACTTTCTTTTATTTAAAATTTTAATACATCTTAACCCTAGGGTGTATTAAATTTTTAACTAACCTAAAGTCTTCTAATTTTATTAAACACAAATTAAGGTTAGTTTTTTTTTAAATCAAAATGTTTGCAAATTAGAAGACGTAAATGTATGTAAATGTTCTATATTACTATATGGTAAAATTAAACACCTTCAAAATATTTTAGTGCCTAAACAGATTTTTTTATGCACACTGCAGATTTGATCATCATGACGCGTGAGAAAGATTTTGCATGGACCTATGGCACGAAAATTGAAGGCTCAAACAAAACCAAGGTCAAATGCAACTTTTGTGGCCATGTATGCAATGGAGGCATATACCGTTTCAAGTGGCATTTGGCAAGGAAATGAGGGCATGAAGTTACACCTTGCACTAATGAATGTCTTATAGATGTCACTAATTAGGCTATAGTAGCATTGCAATCATATAGAGAGGAGAAGACCAAAAAGGCAAGGACAAGCACAAAAGTAGGGTCGAACTCTTTGAATGCCATGGTTGATTTATTTGACGGCACAACAAGGCCATCTGTAGAATAGGCACAAGGAAAGAGGCAAGATTTCAATCTACCATGAATCAGTAGCTCGTGGGCCAAACACAAGTGAAGGAAACATTCATGTGTTCTTTAGCCCTCGCACTACACCTGGAGTGCAAACCACGCTAGAGAGTACAGGGTGGAAAAAATGTTCACAAATAGGCAAGGAAGGCAATTTCCAACTTTTGGTACTATTCTAGCTTGTCATTTAATGTGGCCAGATCTCCATACTGACAAAGTATGGTGGATGCAATTGCAGTTGCAGGTCCTAGGTTCAAAGCCCCATCACATGAGGCTTTGCGGGTTGATATGTTAAAGGATGTTGTACAAGATGTGAGCGATGTTCTTGCAGAACATCGCAAGGAATGGCAAAAAAATAGGATGCACAATCATGTCAAATGGATGGACAAATAGAAGGAACCACACACTCATCAACTTCCTTGTGTCATGTGACATTGGCACAATTTTTCTTAAGAGTGTTGATGCATCTAATACAATAAAATCGGGTGAGACACTCTTTCATCTATTTGATGAGGTTGTGATTGAGGTGGGGCCACAAAATGTGGTCCAATTCATTACAGATAATGTTGTTGCTTGTGTGGCTGTTGGGAGGCTTCTTATGGATAAATATGAAACTATGTTTTGGACTCCATGTGCGGCACATTGTCTTGATTTGACCTTGGAGGACATAGGCAAAATTCCATGGGTGAAAGAGGTTTTGCAAAAGGCCCACACAATTACCAAGTTCATATACAATCACACAAGGATGCTTAGTATGATGCGCACATTCACTGATGGAAAGGAACTTCTTCGACCAGGTCTGACAAGGTTTGCAACCCACTTCCTTGCATTGCAAACTCTGTGCCAACAAAAAATGAATTTGAAATGAATGTTCGTTTCAAATGAGTGGGTGGAATCTTCCTTTGCAAAACATATGGCAGAATTGTGAGTATGTTTTCTCACCATCCTTTTGGGAAAGAGGGGCAGAGCAAATTGTCCTATTCTTGAGCCTTTAGTTCGAGTGTTGAGACTTGTTGATGGGGATAAATCCCCCATGGGTTATCTTTATGAGGCCATGGATGGCAGAACTGTGGGTGAGTATGTTTTCTTGGAGAATAACAAGGTCAAGGACATGTCTTTTGGGAAGATAGTGGACAACAAATTAGTCTCGGATATTCTCTGAGCCTCTAGTTCAATATTTCTTGAGACAATTGTTGATGGCGACTCAAGATAAATCCCCCATGGGTTATCTTGTCATGAGGCTATGGATAGGGCCAAAGAGGCTAGTATGAGTAGATTGGAGAATAACAGGGCCAAGTACATGCCATTATAGGAGATAGTGGATAACACATGGGGATCGACAAATGCATTCTTCCCTTCCATGTTGTTGGATATTTCTTAAATCCAACATTGTTCTTTAGTGACTCATTTTGAGATGATGCAGAGGTCACAGAGGGCCTATTTAAGTGCATGGAGACAATGTTTCCCAAACAGGAGGACTTAGAGGCAACTATGGGAGAGTTGTCGATATACAAGCAGGCAAGGGGTTTCTTCTCCAGTAAGTCAGCCATCGCAGGAAGGAAGACCTTCAAACCAGGTAGACAATTTGTTTACATACGTACAGTAAAAGTGTTAAATTTTGATTGAAGTGTGCATGTTACAATGTTGACAAAATCTGTTTTTGCAACACAATGGTGGGATTTCTTTGGCAAAGAAGCTAAACGCCTTCAATGGATGGCAATGTGCATTTTGAGCCAGCCATGTAATTCATCCTCTTGCGAGCATAGTTGGAGTGTGTTTGAACATATACATTCCAAAAAACGCAACTGACTCACTCAAGAACGGATGAATGATTTGGTGTTTTTCCACCACAATCTTCGCCTAAAGATAAAAAAAACGCAAGGTTAGGAAATGTTGCATTTTTTAATTCTCAATTCACATGCCAAGGTTAGGAAGTATTATTCGCCAAAGTCACTAACATATGTATTCTATTTGATAATGTCAGGTACCATTGAGGAAGACCAGCCGATTGACCTTGATGAAATTGATCCTGAATCTGAATGACTTGAAAATGATGATGAGCCTATTTTAGACGAAGAGGATTTGGACATATTGGAGGAGTGTGGGTATGGTGACGAGTTCATCTCACAAATAAGGAGAGGATCTGACACTAGAGCTTCAACATCTAGAGTCTAGACGTGTTGAATACTGATCACTAGTCTACCTTGCCAATGGCTCCCTTACTTTTTTGTAATGTAATGAAAATGAACAGTATAACTATATACTATAAGTATAGAGATTAATGAAAGCAAACAATTTGTCGATTTGGATGGCGTACACTCTCATTTATCTCTCTCTCATAACTTGTATCTATTCTCTATGCAATTGAAATGCCTAATATGTATCTCAATGCAATGGAAATGGCTTGAAATTAAAAAATATATTTTTTTACTTTTTTCGTATTCTTTTCAGCAGTTTTCAATTTTTCCGATTTTTTCCTGATTAATCACAATTTTTTGAAAAATCTTATACTTTTGGAAAAATGTTTTTTCCTAAAACGATTCTTGCTACTATGCCTTTGATATCTTTTGATGTCTGCATTCCTGGATTGGCCTAGTGCATAGAAGTGTTCGTAATCTTCTTGAGTTATACCCATCTTCATTGTTTGCATTGATCCATACCAAGCCCAAGAGGTTCATGGACTACACAATTTACAAATCAACGAATACATGGATTTGACTCCCCTAACCTGCAGTTATGGTGAACATGCCATGGAATCTAACGAACAAATGTAGAAGCAACATTACATATTAAATAGAGACATTGGATGGCTAAATAAGCTCTTATCATATTCATTTTGAACAAGGTATGTTGCATTTGCTGGACTTAGAAACCAAGGCTGTGTGATTCCCATGTGCCAAGTCTTGAGAAGGATTGAATGGTGTTGAGACTGTATACAGATGATGATATCATGTTTGAAGCCAACAAGGATCTCTTATTTTGCTGTGTTCTCTAGAGTTGGGGAGATACTACAATTGTAATGTTACATTCGGTTCAAGAACTGATGGTTACAAAGACCGTTTATGTTCCGACCTCTTCAGCTTCCTTGGTTGTTGTTGGATTGGTAGGTGAAGTTTCATTTGGACGTTCAGACATGGACTCTACTCATGATTCTTCTTTGACTTGTAGTATACGTGGGGCCTGACATGTTGATGGTGTTATGCAACATAATTCGCAAGGGCTGCACAGTTCACAGGTTGCTGAAGTGTGAGCTGCAAATGTCTGAGATTAGTGTTAATTCTTCCTGAAATATTGCTATCTTATCCCAAGGGTGCTTGTGCTTGGATCAGTCATCGTCTTGTTGATAAAAGCAATCAAGAAGATTAATTGGTATACCTTATTGATATCTGTTGTTTTCAGGATTAGTGCTTTCTTTTCTGCTGAAATTATTTCTATGTTCATGCTAACTTTTCTGAATGAGTGGATGAAGATGAGGAAGAACCCAATATAAAACAAAATATTGTTGTTATTGCTTCGACTCATATTCCTAAAAAAGTGGATCCATCTCTAATATCTCCTCCTTATCATAAATGACGATTCGATACATTTATCAACACTAAAATGTGCCCTGCCTCGCACCGAGAAAAGGAATTTACTTTGCTTTTACGTAACAAAGGACTCTATTTGAAAAAAGAGTGGAACTCTGATAATTTTTTTGGATTAATGACCAGCGGTTTTAATACACGAGATATGGCAAAACTTGCCAATTATGTCTGGCGGTTCGGTATTGACCTAAATACTTCAGTTATAGGTGATGATATAACTGGATACACTTTATATAGATCAAGGTGGGGTTGTTCAAATTATGACTTTTACAGTGGGGCACTTCCCTATAAGATAGGAAGAGCTATTATACAAAATAAACTTACGTATCCTAAGCATTTTCTAAATCTGAAAAGGGAATTCCAGGGTGCTAAGAGCATTCAAGAAGATTAATTGGTATAATTGATTTCTGCATTTTTCACAATTAGTGGTTTCGTTTCCGCTGAAAATATTTCTATGTTTATGCCCATTTTTGTGAATGATCTTGGTATAAATGTAGCTACATACGTAAACATTTATGTCATCCTATTGTATGCTATTCTTCTCCCAGAATCTTTTGAATTTGCATTATTAGGATGACAATTTTTTCTATGGGTATGCTACATTCGATTTGGGAGATTTAATAGGCAAGGGATTGACTGTGCTTTTTTGGTAGAGGGAATGGACATGGAAGTAGGAGATGGGGATCATTTGTTTCTCCTATTGTAAGTTTTGTTCATGTTGTGAGGTTGAGACTTAAATATGGGAGAAAGTTTGAGTTAAATGTCCTCTTGTAGATCTTTGTGCTGACAATTTCTACGTCATTCATATCATCATCATCAGTATCTATGCCTGTTGGTGGTTACCATCCAAGAAGCTTGGAATGGGCCTCATTGATTTCAGCTTTAGTAGCAACTAGTGGGAAAATGCTCAAGGGGATGAGTGGTATTATGGTAACTTGGTAAGTACGAGGTTTGTTGTATTGAGTACTAAGGATCTATATTACCCATTATACACACAAATTTATCAACATGAGGGAATTTAACTTATTGATATGCAATTGATGCAATGTTCCTCATGCGACAAGTGCAAGGTTTTCTTAAGAGAATGTTCTATGGTGATGGACAATCGAAGACCATGAACTCTACTCTTAATATTTTGTTGTCAGATCAGATTGGGAGCCTAAAACCTACAAGATTATTTTTGTGTTTGTCATAACCTCGACAAATTGTTCTTGCAACATTTATATGGTGTACCCAATTTTTTTAATGAGCTCAAGGGAGGTGGCACAAATATCAACAGGAAAGGGATCGTGAGGTTTGAGTTGTAAGCACGGTCAATTCCAATGGAGTTAACATAGCCTTATTAGCCTAGGCTTCAAGGGAATCTAGGGAAGCAGGGCTTTGCCATTTTCAATAAATGCCGGATCACAATTTATTTATGGTAGAGGTATGTTTTCGTTAGTTCCCAAAATGAGATTTTGCTTGGGGTTAAATCGAGCTCAACAATAATGTCAAATGCACCTGATTTGGTATTCCCCTAGTTGGTTACAGAAATTTGTTTCGCGTTGCAGAGTAGTATTTTTGTGTGTTATGTGGTACTGAGATTTCTAGTTGCTTTTGAGCTCTGACTTAGGCGAGTTTGTCTTGAGCTGAAACTGTCTATTTTAGAGACTTGAATTTTCTGTTTCTTTGTTGGTTTGGTGCAATCTGAATTCATCTATTTTGCAACATTGTCATGCTGCTTTACTTCTTTAATTGATATTTGCTTCTTCGGTGTCGCTTTTGGTTGGGGTTTTCAGGTTGTTTTATCTTGTTGTATCATGCTTTGGTTGTGCAAGTTTCTTTGGTAAAGCGATTGTGGCTCATCTTCATCACTAGATCTATAGCGCGCATCTGGGAAACTTACAATTCTTTCTGCTTCATCATGTAGCGCACATCTAGAAAACTTACAATTCTTTCTGCTTAATCATGAGTGATAGAGCTAGCTTCGCTATCGTGATATACTTAGTGTGAAGGTGTGGTTTACTGGATTGAATAGTCTATATTGTTTACAACAATTTAGAGAGGTTCTGTATGACTAGACAATGGTTGTTGGTGGTCTAGAAGGCCTACATTGGGTGCTGCGGCAGTTGTAGTTTGGATGCAAGCTTTTCAATTAGCTTTATTTTGTTGATAAACCTATTGTCCTTCATGAATGATCGTATCAAGATCAAAATTACTGTTGTGTAGAGATATGACCATTCAAAAGGTCTTAGCTCACACACATTTCACTGCAGTGTCTGTAATTTCTATGCCGCCTTTAGAATTTATTTGCATCATTTCCTTTAGGGGTGGATGAGTTACATCTTAGGTTTGTATCTTAATTGGGGGTGATTTCTTTTATTTCATCAAATGATCTAGGTATATCAAGGATTGTAATGTGGTATGGGTTGTTTGTGATGGATTTTGGTAATTGCTCGCCTTGAGGAAAAACTGCCACACAATTTTTGGCTTGAGCTTCTATATAATGAATGAATAATCTGTGGAGGATCACAAACACCATCGGTTACACTGTGTTTGTTGTAAGTTATAGCATTTTGCTTGATTGCCCTTGTCATGTTGTAGTGGGACATGAGGTGATCTTATGTTTTGGCTTGTTCCATGGCTTCATCTAGAGTCTTGAGGTTGAATCGGAGGACCTTATATTGCAGTCTAGGATGAAGGGCATATGAGGCTTGTAGATTTCCATTTCTTGATAAAAGTGTGGGCTATATCATTGTCAAATTGCTTTGATTGTAGCAACATCCCGCAAATAAGCGCTGGGAAAGTGAATCAGATTGGAACTTCGCTATAAAGGCTTTAAGTAGGTAATCAATATTTTGTATGGGGGAACTAGGGGGTTGAGAACACCATTCCAATGCATCTTTGAAAAATGTTTTCGTGAATAAGTTGCACACAACTTGAGGGTTTGCATGGGCCCTCTCTTCATACACAGTTTTTTTTTCTTTTGGATATGAGCTATTAGATCACCATTTCCCTCAAATGTAATGCTAGGTACTAAGGAGCCAGTGTCAATTTGAACTCTAATAGGTCTAGAAGGTTTGTCTTTTAAAGATTCAACAATAATGGGATCTTGGATTTGTGGAGGAGGTACTGGTCGGGCTTCTAAATAATTGTACAATTTAGGATTGTTATGCGTGTTGCTTAGTTACTAAAAGTCGTCCACCAAATTTTGATTCTGATTTTGCATCATGCGAACCATTGAAGACATCATGTCGGTCATAGAGAGGCTTTGTGATTGGTTGTTGGATGTTTGTGGCTGATTTCCTTGTGATACAACGTGCTGGTTCTAGGGGGTGTATTAAAGGGATACCGGTATTATATATATACACACAAATATATGCATATGTATATGTATGTATGTATATGTATTTATGTACATGTATGTATATATATTTATATATGTATATACACACATGTATATATACATACATACATACATACATACATACATACATACATACATACATACATACATACATACATACATACATATATATATATATATATATATATATATATATATATATATATATATATATGCATTATATACATATACATACATACATACATACATACATACATACATATATATATATATATCGAAATTTCTGTAGATATTATAGATACTAAGATAGTTTCTCCTTAAAAAGACTTATATCCGGATAATCTGAAGTAGATCTCTTTGTTTCTAGATCTCTATAGGCGGTTTTGTTCGTTAAACCGCCCCGACCAACCCCCAACCCTAAATTAGGTTCTATATCTATGGGACCCATTCGATGTGATGGATGCCTGACAAAGCTCATGGATAGTCAGACGAGTTCCCATTGTCACCGATGAGTCTCGCCCGCCCCATCCTAGCCACACTTTGTTTGATAAGGTATGAAGCTTGTGGCTTCGAATTTCCTATTCTCTCTTTATGGCAAAGAACCAAAAAGACCCCTCCACGACAACAACTTGGATCGAGGATATTACAACAGATTCTATTTTCCCTACTCTAAACTGAAAGGGTGCCCTATCTAAACTATTTAGAGTAGGGGGTGGGGGAGAGGGAATAACCCAATAGATCGAACGAAGGATTTGGATTGCTCATTCAGACAGCTGATCCAGTTTTTCTCTCTCATATTCGTTGATTTCTCTTCCCTTAAAGTACGATATGTGTTGTTCGGGAAGAATCAGGTTTGGAACTCTTCAAAAAATCATTCTCAAAGGAACGAGAATTAATTTTTTCATCCTTTTCAAAGACTTGTTCACAAAGAGAGCGAATTTGGAATTAAGATATTATCCAGATAAATCCCCTGGGTAATTACTGGCAAAAGATACAGAATAAACAAATAGAAAAATGATCTGACCAAGGAAATGCTTATTAGATCAATTACCTCACTAAGGACTTTTTCCACCTGTGAGTCCAAACGATTTATAAATTAAGATTATATGTATATATATATATATATACATGTGTACATATACATATGTATATATATACATATTGTATATTATACATATACATAATATATATATACACGCGTGCGCGCGCGCACACACACACACACATATATATACATGGTACTTGTATCCCTTTAATACACCCCCTAGAACCAACAAGTCGTATCACAAGGAAATCAGCCACAAACAACATCCAACAACCAATAAAAAAGCTTCTCTTTGACAGACTGAAATATCCCTTGTGGGATACCACTTAGAAAAGCACAAAATACTGACAATTTGCAGCCAAACAGAATTCTGATTTTTGCAGAAATAAAACGAGGGCAGTGAATAGAAATAAATCTATAACTCACAAAATACTTGCCCGAATCACTTGAAAATTTATAGAGAGCTTGATAACAATAAAACTAACACTAGGAAATTATTTTTGGAATTTTTCAGATAATAGAACACTGCCAGAAAATTACAGCGTGCCCTAAACAGTTGGAAAACTTCTAAAATTCATATCTTCCCGAATACAAGTGCAAAAACTATGAAACTTTGGAAATAACATTTACAAATATAGAAGATGGTATTCCAACCTTCAGATCTGAAAATGGCCAACTGCAAAACCCTCCAAATAAGGGCTGCAATCTCCAAAACAAGCCGCCCTTTATGGGAGATGGTCAAAACCCCTTTGAAATCCTCTGGAAATGATGCCAAACCCATCCTTTATTGTTGTTGTAAGTCTGATATGAAAACTCATTGATTATCTTCACCAAACCTCTCAAAAACCCTCAAAACCCTATCTCTGAAACCCCTGAAAATATCTCTGTGAATCAGCCTTGAAAACAACTCCAAAATGACAAGCTAGGGTAGATCTCTCACTACCAAAGAATGCCCTGCTAGCTAGGGATGGATCTCTCACCACCGAAACTAGGGTTCCTGTGGGATCTCACTCCACAAGCTGAAGATTTGCAAACAGCAAATGCACATGAAAAGAAATAGTTGAGTATGCATAAAGTATCCTCTCCTTTCTCCCCTCAACTCTTTATATAACCTTTTCCAAGGCAAAAGAACCCTAAAAGGTCCAAGTCGCATTTTTCCTTAGGATGGGCCAATAACATAAAGTAACTTAAGTTACTTTTCACCTTTTAAGTCGCCATGCTCCAAAAGAGACCCCCAACGCAAAATTAGAACATAAGTACCATGTGGCCCCTCCCTAACGACAAAACATAACATCTAGCCCCTCCAAAACCACTTATGCACATGTCAATGAAGAATAATAATAAAATGGACTAGATATTCATACCCAATAGCAGCCAACGTCTATAACCCCTTGGGTATGACCAAGGCCTGGACTCGAGTTGGCCCCTAGGTCTATGGCGTAGGAAAGGGGACATTACAATCCTCCCTTCCCAAATTTTGCTTGTCCTTAAGCAAATGCAAATTTGGATGCTGCAAAATCTGCTCTCCCTCCCAAGTCACATCCTCAAGTGGCAATCCCTTCCACCTCACCCAATACTCTGTGATCACTCTGCTCCTAAGGCCTCTCTGTCTCTCCTCAATAATGGATTCCTGGTTCTAACACCAACTTCCCCTCCTCATCTAGTGGCGACAACTCTGTAGATGGTACAATATGCTGTCCAAGGGCCTTCTTAAGGCACGACACATGGAAGACATTATGTATTTTACTGTGCTCCGGTAGCTCTAGCTCATATGCAACTGCCCCAACTCGTTGAACTACCCGGTACGGACCATAAAACCGTGGTTTCAATTTCTTTGCACCCTTCTGCTTCAGTGAGGACTGCCTATATGGCTGCAAACATAGGAATACTAGATCGCCAACCTCAAAAGACGTCTTTATCCTGTGCCTATCTGCATATACCTCCTGTTGATTCTGTGCCTTCTGAAGGTTCTCCCCGAGGGCCTTCAGAACATCTTGGTTCTCCTGTAACCAATCTCGAGCTTTGGGAGCTCAGTTATCTGGTAATAACAAATCCACAAATGTCATCGCATTGTACCCATACAAGGCTCGGAAAGGAGTCATACCTATGCTCATCTGATAGGTGGTATTGTAGCAATACTCACCCATGTGTAACCATCTAATCCAGGCCCGCTGATGTCCCGACACATAACTCCGCAAGTAGCCCTCTATCCACTTATTGACTATCTCCGTCTGCCCGTCTGTCTGTGGGTGGTAGCTAGTGCTAGGAGTCAATTGCGTACCTGCAAGTCTGAATATCTCCTGCCAAAAGGTGCTCATGAAGATCTTGTCCCTGTCATTGACAATATTTTTAGGCAACCCATGTAGCCTAAAAATACCTGTATAGAAGATCCGGGCCACATCCACTGCCTCATGCCCCTTGGGTAGGGAAAAGAAATGAGCATACTTAGTTAATCGATCAACTACAACATAAATGCAGCTATGCCCATGCACCAAGGGAAGTCCTGTGATAAAGTCCATCGATATGCTTTCCCATTTCTGTTCGGGAATGGGAAGAGGCTGGAGTAATCCTGCTGGAAAAGAATGCTCGGATTTGGTTTGCTGGCAAACCATACACCCTCTGACATGGTTAAGGACATCGTCCTTCATCCCCTTCCATGCAAATCTCTCCCTGATAAACCTGTATGTTTTGAAATACCCAGGATGCCCAGCTAGTGGTGTATCATGTACTGCTCGAAGGATCTTCTCCTTCATCTTGGACCCTGGTACAAGGAAAATCCTATCCTTGTAGAAAATGAGATCATCCACTACTCTGTATTGGTCATTTTGTATAATACCATCCATGATCTCACATGCAAACTGATTTTTGGAATACTCAACAAGTATATGAGCCTTCCAATCCGCTGAAATCTCAGACATAGAACTAAGCATAGAAGTGAGGTAAGGCCTCCTAGATAAAGCATCAACAACAATATTATTCTTACCTCTAGTGTACTCTATGTCAAAGTCATAGGTTTGTACCTTGTTCACCCATCTCTGCTGGCGATCGTTGAGCTCCTTTTGCCCCAAGAAGAACCTCAAACTGTTGTGATCCATACGAACGACGAATTTTCTGCCCACAAGGTACTGTCTGAATTTGGCCAAAGCATGGATAATGGCCAACATCTCCTTATCGTAAATTGAATACCCTCTCTCCACGGGTTTCAATTTCCGACTCTCATAGGCAATGAGATGCCTATCCTGCATGAGAACTACCCCAACACCCTCTCCTGATGCATCACACTCTAGAATGAATGGGCGAGAGAAATATGGTAATGCGAGAACGAGACACGAACTCATCACCTCCTTGAGGTGATTAAAAACCTGCTGTGCTACCTCTGACCAAGCAAATGCCCCCTTCTTGGTCAAATCGGTCAATGGAGTAGTCAACCGAGAGAAATTCTTCACGAACCTCCTATAGTATGTGCACAAACCCACAAATCCTCTCAAATGTGTCAATGTCCTAGGTGGCGGCCAATCCAAAATTGCCCGTATCTTCTCTCTATCCACCTTCACTACACCCCCACCAATCACATATCCCAAATATAGAAGTTCGATCATGCCAAACTCACACTTAGAAGCTTTTGCATATAGCGAATTAGCTTCTAATATCCCCAATATCTCACCAAGGTGCCTGATATGGTCCTCCCAAGTCCTGTTGTAGACCAAAATATCATCAAAGAAAACCAATACAAACTTCCGCAGGTGGCAGTTGAACACATGGTTCATGCAAGACTGGAAAGTAGCTGGAGCATTAGACAGTCCGAAGGGCATCACCAAGAACTCAAAGTGACTGTAATGGCATTTGAAAGTTGTCTTATGCACATCCTGCTCCTTGACCTTGATCTGATGATATCCAGATCGCAAATCTATTTTTGAAAAATAGATAGCACCATGTAGCTCATCAAGCAACTCATCAATACGTGGTACTGGATACTTGTTCTTTATTGTCTTCTTATTCAAGGCATGGTAGTCTATACACATCCACATGGTCCCATCCTTCTTCTTCACCAATACCACCGAAGAAGCAAAAGGACTGGAACTCGGTCTAATATGCCCCATATCAATGAGCTCATGGATAGTCTTCTCGATCTCATCCTTAAAACCGTTTGGGGTGACGGTAAGGAGAAGTAAACACAGGTCTAGCATCCTCGAGCTCAATCACATGCTCAAATCCCCTATTTGGAGGTATGCCTGGAGGTATGTCGCCAAAAACTGTACTATGCCTGTCCAATAGGCCTTGTATGTCCACATGATACTCATGCTGTCCATCCTCTGATTTCTTGGTCGAAACCAAACATTATACTGCCCAATCCATCCCATTGTGCCTGTAAATCCTCTCGATTCTCTTAGCTATAACAACCCGAGGTTTCTCTGAAGATAAGCCCCTCAAAATCACATTCCTCCCTTTAGACTTGAACTTCAACTCCATAGTCTAAAAGTTAGTCTGAAACTCGCCAAGGGAATGGAGCCACTGTACTCCTAGCACTATGTTGGTCTCTCTAATACCAACAATATAGAAGTCATCGGTAACTGTATAGTTACCCATCGTGATGCTCAATTGGGGTACCCGCCGTGTACACCTCATAGACTCTCCATTAGCTACAACCACGTTGAAGCCCTCAAAGTCCTCTGTCTGTAATCCTCGCCTCTCAACCAATGAGGCATCAATAAAGTTGTGGGTGGCCCCACTATCAATGAGTACCACTACTCGCTGCCCCTGTAAAACTCCCCTAACCTCTGAATGCCTTGTACCTCGGGGTACTAGACAAAGTGGCGATAGTCTCCTGGGGAAAGGTCTCGCTATCCTGCTCAACACCTGCACTATCCAATGCCTCGTCATCATCCTCCTCCAATCCCTGCGTGTCCAACTCCTCATCACCATCACTCTCCTCAAAGACCTCTATGAACTGGGCCTCCCTCTACCCCTGCAATCATGTCCTGGAGTCCAAGGTGTGCAGCAATCGAAACATAGTTTCTTTCGCCTCAACTCATCTCTATCCTCCCTAGATATGAATGGTTTCCTGGCTGCATCTTGCCTAGGTGGAGGTACCTTTGGCTGTGAACCATCGGATCTAGAAGGAAAAACCTTAGACTGTACTCGAGGGGGAAACCTCGACTTAGGAGTAGATAACTCCAAATCATGAGCTCTCCTAATAGCCTCATGTAAAGAAGAGGGCTCAAATGCCTTCACAAACCCAGCAAGAGCATCTGTCAACCCTGCCATGAATAGTGAAATCAGCCTCATCTCCGTAACATCAGGTACCATGACTGATAACCTCTGAAAATCTGCGATATACTGATCCAGGGAACCGGTCTGTCTCAGATGAGTCAACTCCCTGAAATGCCTATCAGGGTCCCTCCTATCAAATCTGCTCACTAGCCTCTGCATGAACTCTGCATAAGTAGTAATGTGTATGTGTCCCTGTGTAATCAATCCATGATGCCACAAATCATGAGCGTCTCCCTCAAGATGTAAGATTGCAAACTTAATTGCATCTTCCTCACGCATAGGATTCAAGTCAAAGTATGTCTTCAACTTCTGAACCCAAGATTGTGCAGTACACTTCTTAGAACCATCGAAGTGTGGAATGGAAATCTGTCCCAATCTCCTTTGCAACTCTGGTACCTGTATCTGATGATCTCTCCTAGGCTTGCTGCCAATCTTCATTTTGCAATATTCCTGGAATGGCATGTTGTCATGAAAGCCATCACTCAAGGTCTGGTACCTTTCCCAACAAGACTCCTCATCTAAAATATCCATTGGCTGCCGTACCTGTGAAACTTCTGGATCCTTCACGAAAGAAGGTTCGTGAATCCCCAAAGGCCTGGTAGAAGAATGGGGAGACCGTTGCCCTGAATGTCCATCCTCACCTCTTTGACCATGTTGTCCCATATTGCTATTTTCTCCTCTCTCCGTATGAGCATCAATCCTGCCCTGTGCTAATCTCTCAGTGAGCTGGCTTAAATAGAGATTGGTAGTCTCATGCTGCTTTACCATGTTGGTGAACAATTGTTTCATCAGATCTACACCCATATCTTCACTGTCTTTGTCTCCCATCTTTCAACCCCAACAGGTTGGAGAAACAACTGCTCTGATACCACTGAAATATCCCTTATGGGATACCACTTAGAAAAGCACAAAATACTGACAATTTGCAACCAAACAAAATTCTGATTTTTGCAGAAAATAAAACTAGGGCAGTGAATAGAAATAAATCTATAACTCACAAAATACTTGCCCGAATCACTTGAAAATTTATAGAGCTTGATAACAATAAAACTAACACTAGGAAATTATTTTTGGAATTTTTCAGATAATAGAACACTGCCAGAAAATTACAGCGTGCCCTAAACAGTTGGAAAACTTCTAAAATTCATATCTTCCTGAATACAAGTGCAAAAACTATGAAACTTTGGAAATAACATTTACAAATATAGAAGATGGTATTCCAACCTTCAGATCTGAAAATGGCCAACTGCAAACCCTCCAAATAAGGGCTGCAATCTCCAAAACAAGTCGCCCTTTATGGTAGATGGTCAAAACTCCTTTGAAATCCCCTGGAAATGATGCCAAACCCTTCCTTTATTGCTGCTATAAGTCTTATATGAAAACTCACTGATTATCTTCACCAAACCTCTTAAAAACCCTCAAAACCCTATCTCTGAAACCCCTGAAAATATCTCTGTGAATGAGCCCTGTAAACAACTCCAAAATGACAAGCTAGGGTAGATCTCTCACTACCAAAGAATGCCCTGCTAGCTAGGGATGGATCTCTCACCACCGAAGCTAGGGTTCTTGTGGGATCTCACTCGACAAGCTGAAGATTTGCAAACAGCAGTTGCGCATGAAAAGAAATAGTTGATTATGCATAAAGTATCCTCTCCTTTCTCCCCTCAACTCCTTATATAACCTTTTCCAAGGCAAAAGAACCCTAAAAGGTCCTAGTCGCATTTTTCCTTAGGATGGGCCAATAACATAAAGTAACTTAAGTTACTTTTCACCTTTTAAGTCGCCATGCTCCAAAAGTGACCCCCAACGCAAAATTAGAACATAAGTACCATGTGGCCCCTCCCTAACGACAAAACATAACATCAAGCCCTTCCAAAACCACTTATGCACATGTCAATGAAGAATAATAATAAAATGGACTAGATATTCATACCCAATAGCAGCCAACGTCCATAGCCCCTTGGGTATGACCAAGGCCTGGACTCAAGTTGGCCCCTAGGCCTATGGCGTAGGAAAGGGGACATTACAATCCTCCCTTAGCAAATTTTGCTTGTCCTTAAGCAAATGCAAATTTGGATGCTACAAAATCTGCTCTCCCTCCCAAGTCACATCCTCAAGTGGCAATCCCTTCCACCTCACCCAATACTCTGTGATCACTCTGCTCCTAAGGCCTCTCTGTCTCTCCTCAATAATGGATTTTGGTTCTAATAGCAGCTTCCCCTCCTCATCCAGTGGCGGCAACTCTGTAGATGGTACAATATGTTGTCCAAGGGCCTTCTTAAGGCACGACACATGGAAGACATTATGTATTTTACTGTGCTCCGGTAGCTCTAGCTCATATGCAACTGCCCCAACTTGTCGAACTACCCGGTACGGACCATAAAACCGTGGTTTCAATTTCTTTGCACCCTTCTGCTTCAGTGAGGACTGCCTATATGGTTGCAAACATAGGAATACTAGATCGCCAACCTCAAAAGACCTCTCTATCCTGTGCCTATCTGCATATACCTCCTGTTGATTCTGTGCCTTCTGAAGGTTCTCTCTGAGGGCCTTCAGAACATCTAGCCCCTCCTAAACCACTTATGCACATGTCAATGAAGAATAATAATAAAATGGACTAGATATTCATACCCAATAGCTCCCAACGTCCATAGCTCCTTGGGTATGACCAAGGCCTCGACTCGAGTTGGCCCCTAGGCCTATGGCGTAGGAAAGAGGACATTACATAGACACGATGTCTTTAATGGACTGCATGGTGCAAAATCAGAATCAAACATTGGTGAACAACTTTCAGTAACTAAGCAACGGAAAATTTATGGAGTACTTGTGTGTGTGTGTGTGTGTGTGTGTGTGTGTGTAGACACACACACATGTATATGTATATGTATATACATACAAGTACTATAGGGATACGAGTACTACACACATATACATGTACGCATATGTACATGTTTGTGTATGTATGTATGTGTATATATATACACACAGACATTTTGTCTACGCAAAATGCACAAAGGAAATAGATAAGCTTCAAGGAATAAGAAAAATACACTTTCAAGGAAGCTAAAATCATCCAAGTGTATAATTGTTTTTGAAGAAATGCATCTTATAATACTATAGAGAACAAATAATTTACATTAGCTGGGTATTTTTTTGATAAAAAGAGAATTGTTTTAATAAAGGGGTGGATACAAAACACCATTACCTCACTTGTGGGTGATTTGTGGCTTGGAAAGGCTGCTGTATATCAGAAGTCCACACCTAAGAAATGTCACAAAGCAAAAAAATCACATCCTTCTGAAACCACTCAAGCTTAGCTTGCACAATCAAAGTGATATTGACCATATGTTTGCAAATTTTTCAAACTGAGTGGGGTTCTATCTTCTTCAAAACTAGCTTTGCCTCTTGTCCTCCAAAGCTAATTAATTGCTGCCAACTAAATTGTGTACAATACTTGCTTGCAGCTGTACTTGGCCATCTAAGAATCCCCTAGAAGAGGCCCTCACCAAGAGAGATGGTTAATAAGGAGATTTAATTTATTTTCTAACCAACCCCAAAGCCCTTTACCTTTTGAACACATCCAAAAGATATAGTCAACTGTTTTCTCTTTTCCGCACACAATGCAAAAGCATCCTTACTCAACTTTGCTTTGCCATACCAATAAATTTTGTTTCAAGGAGGTTCTTGCTTCCCAAATGACTTGACATTGTTGTTGCTATCTCACTTCAAGGTCTTTGATCATCCACATCTTATTCAATCAGGGAGTAGCATTAGACTGTCTCTCTGTATTATTTAGGTCCTTTGTCTTATATTTGAAGTATTTTGCAGTGTCATATTTCCAATCCCCCCTGCATGGGCTTGGACTCTATAAATACGATTCGAAAAGACAATTTTCAGGAATCTCACGGAGCTCTTGAAAAGCTGGTTTGACTATAGGCATCAAATTTTGAGCCTTATTTAGGTCCCACGAGGAGTGCCCCTTCAGCTTGTCATTGATCCAAAGATCTCCACAACAAATCAAACCCTTCTTGCCAACCTTGTGCCTGAAAAGAATTTTAAAATCCCAATTTGTGGATCATGTGAGTTGAAAGTGCAAACAAGCTGTGCAACTAGATCCCTAGCATTCTGTGGATACTCAAACTGCAAATGGAGTGAATCCGCGAGAATCTGCCAAGCAGCTCAAATTTCTCTAGTGGTACTGAATAGAAAATCACAAATGCTTGGGCATTACAAATTATGTCACGTAGCTGGAAAGGCCTTATGTTTTGCAGAGGGTGTGAATTAAGGATTTTGTGGCACATAAGGTCCTGCAATGTGCTTCACCCTCCACTGCTTTTACAATTCAATTCCTTGCCAGGGCCATTCCTTGTGCTCTCATGTTTGGAATCTCCAATTCCCCATGATCCCTTCAAGGAGAGCGGCGTCTTAGGCAGTGAACCCTTTTCCCCTTGTTAAATCTAGAAAAAGACTTTTTAGGATTCCCTCAAGTGTTCTGTATGATGCTTGTGAGGGAACAGACAGGAGTGAATCATTAATTGTACAATGAGCCCTAGAAAACTCTGGTAAGAGAGGAGGATTCAGACTGCCGATTTTGAGGGCTACAAACAAATGCACATGAATTCATTGATTTTAATAAACACCAGATTTTATTAAAAAATAAAAGAGTTTACACATAATTATATTTCCGCTAATATCAAGCTCACCAAGAGGTAAGTACATATCACCCATTAAGACAGAGAGTGACTATCCTGGGAAGATGCTAACCAAAGAGAAAAAAAGGGCTAACTATTACTAAAGGAAACAATAACCAGAAACAGAGAAACACCAATCAAAATAGAACTTGATTACAAATTTCAATCATTAGAATGAAATTACTAGAAAGAGAGGATAGGAGGGAGGCTGGACACTCCTCAACACCTCAAACTTTCGAACAATTATTGTGCTTGGCATGCTCACCATCATCTCTATTGGTAGAATGGGAGCTGTTGTCAGATCCTTAATCCTGTGTCCGGTTAGGGTTGAGAATGAAACTGAACTCTCAACCTCCAAATTAATCCTCAGCGTCTCATGAATAAATTTTCTGACGTCATCTCGCCATCCATTTGGTGGCTGGGTAATCAAAGAGGTCAAAGTTTGCAGAGCTTTTGGGCCTCCTCTACACTAACATTATCAAAGTTTATTTTCTGTCAGTTGGATCAAATGGGTTTCGTGCCTGTTCCTCACTAAACTCTTGCCTATTCACTGGGATCTGTTGAAAAACAGGCCTTCTAGAAGGTTGGTGAAGGCTCAATGAACTTTGGGTGAGCGGGGAAGTGGGGCAGTCTCTACCACATTTTAATTTTCCTCTTCTTCACTGTCTTCAGCTATGTTGGGATGCCTCTGTTAGATTTGCATAATACCCAAATGGAAGGAGCACTCACTTATTTCGGTAATTGTTCAAATTCACCTTGCCAATGCTGCAAAACAGTTTGCCAATATTGTTTACCAATACAAAAAGGAGGTACAGATCTTAAGGATTCTATTCTCATGAAATTCATGTAGCACATGCCTGGTCATGTTAAGCAACCTACCCCAAGGATTCTAGAGAAGAGCTTTTAAAAAATGTCTCCTCTCAGCCAACTTCAGACTGCAGGAAGGTCAGCCATGTTCTTGGATGCTGTAGATGTACATCCTTGAATCATGCATACCTCAACTGCCTTTGTGCCCATTAATAGGCCATCCTTTGTGATCCACTTTCATCGGTGATCAAAAGGTTATCTACTTGGTATACCATATAATTGACAGCTGCTCATTCATCTTCCTCCCATACTTGATTTGATGCAACACGGATCCATGACGACAGTGAACTGGGATAGTATTGCCCTCTATTTTCCCATTGAACACAGTTTCAAAAGTACTTGAATCTATGCACGTTCTATTCATGCCATGTGGGCCCGAGAAAAATGTACACCTTTTTGAGTGTGGGATCTTTGAAAAGCTTGCAGAATGGAGATCACCAGTTCGCCAACAAGGCTGGGGATCACCGCCTCGCCAACATGGATGGGGTTCTCCTCTTGCTGCCACGCCGCCTCATACTGCTGATGGTTGGAATCCACCCCTGCCACCACCATCGTCCGACAAGTTCCCTCGCCTTAACCTCGCCATTCCTACTTGCGGGGAGGTGGATCCGGAGGAAGAAGTTGCTGCTGGCTGGGAGCTCCCGGATGCTGGCAAAGATTTACCTGGCTCGGGTTGGCCGGATGATCACGACCCGCCCGCTTTGGGCATGTTTGCTGCCGTTGCGTGACTTTGTATTTTGACTGCTTCTAGGCGATGCCTAACTTTTGTTTTCTCCTAGGCTCGGCCAAGTTAGTCCTTCATCCTTCTAGGCTTGGCCTAGCTTTGTTTGTGGTTTTGGGGCGTGCTCTCATACCGCCGCTTTTTTGTTGAAAGTTATCTTGTATCGTATTGGATTAATATAATATAAGATCTTTTTCATCAAAAAAAAAAAAAGTTTGCAGAGATCAGAACCTCTAGACATGGCCATACTTATCCCTTTTGACTGGTGCAGAAACACATGAAGACAATATCGACCATCCACTTTTAAGAGACATGCTTCGCAAGTTTGAAGAGCATTTGGAATCCAGGATCCACTTTAAAGCAGGCATCAAGCTAAAGAACATTTTTTTTTCTTTACTAGAACTTGGAGTATTGTGCATGGGCCTGCATATGTGAAGGCTTCGCCTTTATGTAACTAAGGATGGGCATGAGCTGTCCCTTTGGCCATGGTGGAGATGCCACAGGATATATCCTGCTGTGCACACCCGCTGGTAATAGCTCTAGATCTGACTGCAAGCAAAGCAAGGTGCTATCTGTTTGATGAGAGAAGACTTGGCAAAAATCCCAGGCTGGAGATGCCACTGGATATTTTCTGCTGTGCACACCCGCTGGTAATGGCAAATCGGACGGCAAGCAAAGAAAAGTGCTTTCTGTTTGATGAGAGAAGACATGGCAAAATGCCTGACCCGTGTCCTTTTTCTGAGGTGCTCCAGCAAATACACTTGCAGTTTAGGAAGCTGAAGTTGTAGGTATTGTGGAATTTATTTTCATTTATTCTTCCAGATCTGAAAAGTGAGCAGTTTTGTTTTTCTAAAAGAATCCATTTAGCATAAAGGATGAGCCACAAAGCACCCTCAAGCCCAATGTCTTCACTATTGCCAGCTCCTCCTGGTCCTGCCTTTATGCTTTAAGCTGCAGATCTTGTTGCTAGACCACACCTGATGGACCATGGCTCTGATATAATCTGCAGTTTTTCACACATTGTTTCATTGTGAAGAGCTTGTAGGTTAAGGAATCGATTACCCTTGAAAGGATTTATTAGACTTAGCAAGTAGCGGTCTCTATATATGGTTGAAGAGGGGAACCTTTGGAAAAAGAATGGTGGTTTACTATAGTTTTAGATGATGTGAGAGAAAATTTCAGGAAACCATTTTGAAAAGGACAACTTTCGTAGAAGAGATTCTTGCCATGATTTAATTTGGGTAAATAGAATTCAAAAGTGACCTTTTAGATGAAACCTAGTTCGAAGGTTGAAGTGAAAAAGGTTCAAGAGCTTATTTAACCATGATTAAGAAACTGAGCCTGATTTCATGTGTTCCAGGTTGGAGAGAGTATATATGAATGTTTCTGATTGTTTCTGTAATGCAGAAGTTCTTTTCAATGAGAAAAGGAAGTTGATTCTTCAAGATCAACAGGTTATAGTTTAGATTTAAATCCTTCTTGAGCTGGTTGAGACTTGGACGAGTCTGCTTTTTTTCTCATATTGCCAAGCTTATGACGTAAGACATTCTGTTTTCTGTACAGGATTGTGTTATAGTGGGTGTGCATTGCAGGAGAAGACTTTTAGCTCAATTGAGATAGAAGCCTCTAGTAGAAGTGGAGAGTCAAATTTTAACACTCGTACTTGAGATAGAAGCCTCTAGTAGTGGTGGCAAATCAAATTTTAACACTCCTAGTGAATCTAACCCTGCTAAACAAGCTTGTGAGTTGGCATGACTAAATGATTTATTCACACACCCCAAAGCTTCATTTGTTCATAAAGCCCTTTTCCCAGCAAACCATCCATGTTTAACAGAAAGTGAAGTGGGAAGTTGATAGCCAAGCAAGTACTTGGCAGCTTGGATTCAAAATCTTATAGGCTATCTGGGCGTCATGCAATGCTTACTTGTCTACAATTAACACAATAGGTGTTTGTCTTGCAAAGGTGCCCTTCTCTTTCTTCAATGTGCTAGCATGCGATATTGTTATGCGTGGTCACTGTTTGACACATAGCTAGGGAAGTCTCTTTAAATTTAGTAAAGGGATGCAAAATCACATGCTATCTCGTGTGGTTGGAAAGGAGTTCTGTTCGAATGCATCACAACCGAGCATAGTATGTAGTTAAAGAGTTAACAATGTTCAAAGATAAAGAGCCAACAATGTTCAAATATAAAGGGCATAAAATCTCAAGAGCACCATCTAAATGCTCGTGAAAAATAATCTCAATAGCACCATCTATCACGCAGTTGCACAACAATAAAATGATAGAATGCATGAAAGTTCAAAGTGTCAGAAGGTGAGCTTAGGCAGTGATGTGCACAATGAAGTCCTCACTTGACCTGATTGTGAAAGTATATTGCTGCCATAACCCTGCTAGAATAGTAGATAACAGATGGCCTGCTAAAAAAGTTCAAAGAAAAAGAGTTAACAATGTTCAAATATAAAGGGTATAAACTGTAATCTTTTTACAGCAAAAACAAGAGTTATCAAATGCTCGTGAAAAGCAATCTCAAGAGCACCATCTATCATGCAGTCGCACAACAATAAAATGATAGAATGTATGAATGTTCAAAGTGTCAGAAGGCGAGCTTAGGCAATGATGTGTACAATGAAGTCCTCACTTGACTTGATTGTGAAAATATATTGCTGCCATAACCCTGATAGAATAGTAGATAACATATGGCTTGTTTTACTTTTTTGCGTCACCTGTCAATTTGGCGATGTCACCTGTCATAACCTACCCTGCTTATTCAAAATAAGCAGAGTAACTAAAACGTTACTTGAACAGGACAATCAATTACTTAAGCTTATACTTGGGAGACTTCATTTTACTACCTAACTAGACTCAGGAAACACCTTTCGTTAAGCTGATCATCTCTTAACCAAAGCTATGCTTTAACGACTTAAGAAATGCCTGTCATTCCATAGTGAACTCATAAGCTACCCTGCTTATTCAAGATAAGCATGGTAACTAAAACATTACTTGAACAGGACAATTAATTACTTAAACTTATTCTTGGGAGACTGCATTTTACTACCTGACTAGACTCAGGAGACATCTCTCGTTAGGTTGATCATCTCTAACCAAAGCTATGCTTTAATGACTTCAGAAAAGTCTGCCACTTCCACTTCTACCTTTGTCGGTAAAAGGATACTGCCGATTTTGTATATGATGTGCTGCCCAATTTCCAGCTTTTATGGGTTATTCTGCAGATTATGCATTCTGTTCATCTGCATATTGCTCCCATAGAGGATCCTTCATCCCTCAAGATAGTCGTGTTGTCAATTTGTAATTTTGGACAAATATGGACCTCCTTTATATACTCTTACCTCTTAAATAAAAGAACATGAAATTTAAAATTCAATTTTGCCTAGTTGTATTTTTTCAATTATTGTACACAAATTATGGGTCAAGTAACTACATCTATTCCTTGCGAAATATACTAATATAATCCAACTATTCACATTCATCATGTTGGAGCACATGTTTGTGAGCATTGTTCATGTATGCAGAGCTTTTTAAAAGGCTTTTAGTATTTTACCAATCAGGTCTCTAAAGACTGCTTAGCTTTGATTTCCATTGCAAACTCTCAATTTGGTATGCTGAACAAATACAACATTGACTCTTCTTTATCTTTTGTTTTGTCCAGTTCGAGTGGGCTTGGCAGAATCCAAAAATGTCACTGGCTGTGAAAGAAGCAGCCAAAGGGTTGAAGCAGTTGGGTGGGATTGCTGGTAAAATAAGGCTTGCTTACACTATGCTCACACTTTCCGAATGGAAAAGGTTAGATTGCATCTAACAGGGTCTATGGATTCTGTATTTTAGACACTTCGATCTCTTTTTCTTACTACAGCTTAATTAGCAGTCTACCATGATAGCAGCTTCTTGATAACTGCAAAGGTTTCCACCAAAAAAAGGAGTTTATGCTTTAACCTTATTCCAACGGGATACATAAACGTGCTGCTTTAGTTGGATGACTTTATAGAAATGCTGTTGTGCCTTCACAGGGAACTAACATTCTATCTTTTCTAATCTGTGATTTCGTTTATTTTGTAGTTTAAATATTACTGTCAATTTCTTGTCAACAAAGCACGTAGGCAATACCAAGGGTTGCCCAACTCTACCTTCTCATATGAAAGTTCAGATTTGTCCAGTGGACGAGCTTCCATGTTATACAGATAATTGGCTGTCAGATGGTGAGGATGATATGGAAGAAGAGCATTGCTTTGGAAGTGATGTCAGTGATCCTGAAGAGAGAGTGGAGGGTGACAAGGGTACATCACATCAAAAAAAGTCTACAAAATTCAAAAAGTGGGAAGAGCAAGAATGTGATCGGCAGCCTGCTAAGAAATGCAGGAGAAGAGGCCGCAGTTTGAAACAACTTAAATCTAGTATACCTGCAGATGAATTGGGTTCTAGAGTTACATTTCCTTCCCCAAAGAAATTATCTTTATCTACAGTACAGGCAGATGAAGAAACCGAGGGATCGATTAGGTTAAATGGTTTCTTTTCCAACCATGATTGCCTGCTTCAAATATCAGATAGTGAGAACAATGAGGATAGGGACGGTGCATCAGGATCATTTTTAATCCCAAATACTAATTCACCTGTGAATTTCAAGCAAGAAACTTCATATGGTGTAAAGAATAATTTATCAATCAACTTCAGAACTGATTGTTTTCTAGCCAACGACAACGAAGCCAACAACCCGAAAGACATTTCAGATGATTTTAGCATAAAAAATAAAATGATTGCTTCCCCAGATCCAGCGGAGTATAATTTTTCCAATGACTTGAAATTTGATTCCATTGTCCCCAAAGATTGTGAAGTTGACGAGATAATAAATAATATGGATGATTTTAGCATAAAAAGCAAAATCAAAAGAAGTTCAAATACAATAGACTTTCCATCTTTCCAGGAATACAGTCCTCTATGTTATATCTCGCCACTGAAAACATCTGAGGAAGCATCATTGTCATTCACATCACCCTGCAAGTCCACTCCCACTACGAAAACAGTAAGTGTAAACTGTACTTTCCTCTCTCCAATAGCTTCTCAGGGACAAATTATTTCAATATCATCTACACCTCGGCCTGTTTCAAGGGGTGTCATTGATTTGACTGACTCGCCTGCAACATAAATAATGGTTCTTCGGGTGTACAGTTTGGAAACTCTGAATATGAATTGCTTTCTACATTCTGATAATAATAATGTCATTTTCAGTTCAGAATATATGATATTGATTCATGAGATGTATTATATGTCTTGTACTGAAAGCCAGACTTATGAATTTGTTTCAGCTGAAGCAAATATCCTCGCTTCAGACTGTTTCAAAATTATTATTTGAATGATTGCCATAATATGTTTCGTTGATTCATCTGCTGTACGTGTACATGCCAGCTATTGCAAATCTGAATAAAGATATTTTTCATTGTTAATTATTCAATTTATTATTAGTTTTTTATCCCAAATTTTTGTTATTGGTACTGTATTTCTCAAGTAAAAGATTACTTGAATGATTTGGCATTATGATTTGAACATTCTTTCATGGAGTAGCTATCCATCATACAGGTCTAAAGGATTATGTGTCAATAAGAGATTACTTGTAGTTGACTTCACCTAAAGCAAACTTGCAATCATTACAAGATAATTTTTAATTTACAATCAATTGTCTATTTTATCATTTATTGTAATAGTTATTACTTGCATAAAGTGATTCCATAAATTACTGAGTTTATTACGCTGATAGGCATCCCACAATGGCAATGAGGGGGTGGCGGCGGAGTGTAATGTCATGAATTTGTCACAATTAATGTCCAACCTCAAATGTTTATAGCACACGTATTATATATTTTCTTTCAACTGTTTGTTAAATATTTTGACATTTTTGCTTTTTTACTTGATATGGTTCGATCACTAGGTTAGGTGTTTCCTTAATGTTTATAGCATATTATTACATATTTTCTTTTAACTGACTGTTAAATATTTTGACAAGAATTTCTTTTTATTAATATTTGTGGGTACCAGAAATAGTCACTAATTTCACTTTGTTACTCCTGTACACTCAATTAGTATTAGATTGATTTCCAGATTGTTTGAGAATTGTATTATACACATGAGCCTTTTCTTCTCTTTTGTTACTTGGGATAACAGAACTAAACTTAACAAAACTAAACTTAATTAAATTTTTAGTAGATGGGTTTCCATAATGTCTATATTGGGATATTACATAAATTGTAGTAGGTGGATAAGCAAAAAAGACTTAATTTAAGGACTTGAAAGTTCAGCAGATGGATAAGGAAAAAACATATAGAAATTACGTAGAATTTATCTTTAGTGGCAGAACAACTCATATCTCTTTACCAAGGAAGCATATAGAAAAGTAAAGTAGATCAACAACATTGTTTTTTTAATTAAATTGTCATTCCCTCATCTATGATTAAGATGAATTAATGTTAAAGTACTTGTGCCAGTGGCATAGCAACTCAAATCAACAGCATTGTTTTTTTATTAAATTGTCATTTCCTCATCTATGATTCAGATGAATTAATGTTAAAGTACTTGTACCAGTGGCATAGCAACTCAAACCCCCTTAGCAAGACTCCTTAAGTGTGTTGGCATTGCTACTCTTAAAACTATTAAAATGCAAGATCTCTGGGTCTCTCAAGGATGTAAACATTCTAACGGTAGGAAAAATGAATTATTACGTTCTTATCTACCATAGTCAAACCCCCTTAGCAAGACTACTTGGCATTGCTACTCTTAAAATTATTAAAATGCAAGATCTCTGAGTCTCTCAAGATGTAAACATTATAACAGTAGGAATAATGAATCATTACATTCTTATCTACCATTAGCATACTATGGTAAACAGGTTCTTGTTTAATATAATTTTTATTGATTTTATTTTTTCCTTGTGGCTTTTGATGGTACCCATCTCCTAGCCGGTCTTACTGCTTAAGCTATAGCAGTTTGTTTTGCAGTGTGCATCAGCATCTTCTCTTGCATTCAAAGGAAATCCCCTTATCCAGTACGGTTAAGGTTTGTTTTTTGCAATTCTTTACCTGCTCTTTTTAGTTTTTTCTATGCAGCTCAAATATGTTTTCCTAAGAAACTTAAAAGATGAGGTTGAGCTTGTGAGTCAATAATAACTTTGTACACCATCAAAAACCTTGTCTGGTTTTGATAAGTTGGCAGTTCTTTTGTTCAATGAATCTCAATATACTATTAGCAAAGGGAAGGTAGCTAGTCATAAACATATGGTGAATACCTTGATAGGTTGGCAATTCTATTGGTCAACAAATATCAATACTAATACTTTATCAAAACCACTATAGATATATTCTACTGAGATTTCTAATTCTCCTTTGCCTAAACAACGTCTTTACTCCACTTTGAACGTTTCTTGCACTTTGATGTATGGTCAGCAGAGATCACTTGTTGAGTTAGCGGCGTCTCCCTTTAGTTAGGAAAATATATAAGCCTTTGTGTTTTCATTGACTGGATCATTTAAATAACAAAAAATGTTTGCACTCATTTAATTGGTGAAATGGCTTCCAAAGGTGAAAGAATGTGGCATTTGGAAGTCTCTCGTCCTTAAAGTTCTTTATAATCGATTGTGTTGAAAGTGGCACTCGTTTGATGTTAAATGGCTCTCAAAGTTCTTTTTAATCGATTGTGTTGAATTTATTATTTTGACTCTCTGTTACCATGAAACGCCTAAAGGGCCCACGTTTCTGCCTGGAAACGTTTCAGAAACGTGAAACGCGGGGGAAACGCCAAAAACGTTTCCGGAAACGTTTTTGGCGTTTCCAGCAGTTTTTGCTTTTAAAAAACGACTTTTTTTCAAAAAAAACAAAAAAAACCTTGCTTTAAATGAACCCTAACCCTAATACAACTACCTAGACTTGCTAAACACACTTCCTAAAAGCTATATAATGACCTCTTGGGTCCATTCTAAATCACACTCTCATTTTTTCTCTTGCTAAACGAGTACTAAGCATAATATATATATATATATATATATATTCTATTTTATTTTTGAATAACATATTGTACGGACGTTTCCGTCGACGTTTCGTATCCAAGGTTTTTTGAAAATTGCCGTTTCCATGTTTCATACCTGTTTCCGTTTCCATTTCCTGGCAACATAGTTTTGACTCCATCAAAATCGACCACTATTATATGGTTAGTTTTTTTAAAAAACTGAAATTAACTTTTATCTTATGATTTAATGTTTAGCCTTTCAACTTTAATGGTTTTGTGTCTTCTCTAGTTCTAATGAATTATAACATTCAGGATGATAATACTTTTTGGTAACAGCTTGCTGAAGAAACTTGTATGTATCTTACTCATGTATTTTCGCTAGGTTAGGAATTCAGTTCTATCTTTATGTGGCTAACTTATTTGTCTGAATACTGCCTGTTTTATTGGACTGTTAAATATAGATGTCAAAGAAATGACTGATAAAATTTATTATATTTATGGTTTTGTTGGAAGGTATAATTTAAATCTAATGTCTTTAAGTGCATCAATCAGAACCTATTTATTTTTATCTTTTGGCTCATAATTATGAGTCTAATAAGGGTGGTGTAAAGGTGCTCTGTTCAGTATTTATTTATATTCGATGTGAGAGGGGCAGTTTTCCCAATTTATTTAAAAACCCAGAGATCTGGTTTCACTGCTTTGGAAGGACGCGTCCTGTTGCAGCACAAGCTGGTGTTTCAATGGTTTTATTTTTGCTTTTCATCTCCAGTTTTCCACAAAATTGAAAGATTTGAGTTGTAACTGTCCAAACTACCTAATTTCTCGTGTTTATTAGGTGAATGTTCAGAGATAAACTCAAGTTTGGTGTGTGATTTCTGGAATTTCTTTCTTTTTTTCCTCTGAAGGTTGAATACGTACTCGCACCAATAATATTTTAGCATATAATGTTTTATCATTAAAATTCCTTGATAGGTTGCTGGTATGTACTATTTATTAAGAAAGGTTGGTCAAGATTGTGGTCGGAGGAAGTACGTACTCTTGTCAAAGTGACTCATGTTTTCATTATTTAAATTTTGATTGATGTTAAACTTATTTTCTTGAAATATCATGAATAAGAAATAGTTTAGTTGATTCAGCTACGAAAATTCGTTACTTTTTAATTGCTTGGTTTATTTTATGTAATAGAGTTTTTAGTAATGATTTTATGTAATATCAAGCTTTTTGAGTTCTACGTTCTGCATTATCTTATGGGATGAGAGACTTTATGTAGGAATTTAATGTTTATGAGTTTTTGAGTTTTGGAGTATCGATGCTTTGGGTTTTCAATTTATTGTGAAAGTTTGGGCTTTTAGGCGAGTATATTTAAAATACTCGTTTGAGATAGAGAGCTAAACCTCTTATACAGATTATATTGTTTTATATTTAAAAACTTATTTTACATATTGTATAATGTTTCATCAAACTTTTAACGGATTTATTGGTTAATATATGTTATTTTAAGACAGTTGTACCCAACACTTCTTACACAGATTGCAATGTTTTAGTAATTATAGTAGGGTAAGATATATTATCACCTTATTCTCTTTCATATTGTAGATTAAAATATAATATTTTGATACACAATTGTATAAAAAAACTCATATACAAGTTGCAATGTTTTTCTTTCTATATGATTATTGTTCTATTTTGTGTAAATTTTATTCTTGTGGTAGACTAACCTAAAAATATTTTATTATGTAAAATATAGTAATTTATTTTAAAGTTTCTTGATTTGGTTCCTTTTCTTTTAAAAAATGAATGTAGCATTTCTAAAAAAAAATTTAACTAAAAATTATGTTCTATTGTTTTGTTTTCTTAATAATTTTCTGTGTAGATGGTGGAAAAATAGAGGTTATGGACATATTGAGAGATTAGTGTGAAGGTTTCACTATAGTGATTGAGAGGAAGAGTTGACGTTGGACTTAGGTCAAAATGGAAATGAAGGGAGATCAAGGAAACAATGAGAGAGGAATGGTTGAGTATTGAGAAGCTCTTAATTTAGGGATGGACATGAAGGAGGATAGTAAAGGTGTTGAGGATGGCGTTGTGTGAAGATGGAAATGAAAGGAAGATGATGAAAATAATGAGAGAGGAGTAGTGGAAAGGTTTTAATGTAGGGATTGAGAGGAAGTGTGGAGGTTGGAGTTAGGTTTAAATGGTTGAGAGTATTGAGAAGCTCTTAATTTAGGGGTGGGCAAGGAGGATAGTGGAGGTGTTGAGGATGGAGTTGTGTGAAGGTGGAAATGAAAGCAAGATGATGAAAATAATGAGAGGAGTAATGGAAATGTTTTAATGTAGGAATTGAGAGGAAGTGTGGAAGTTGGAGTTAGGTGAAAATGGTTGAGAGTATTGAGAAGCTCTTAATTTAGGGATGGACAAGGAGGATAGTGGAGGTGTTGAGGATGGAGTTGTGTGAAGATGGAAATGAAAGCAAGATGATGAAAATAATGAGAGGAGTAGTGGAAAGGTTTTAATGTAGGAATTGAGAGGAAATGTGGAGGTTGGAGTTGGGGGGAAATGGAAGGAAGGGATAAAGTGGGAGGTTGGATTTTGGTGATAATGAAAGTGAGAAATAATGAAAATAATGAGAGATTATTGTGAAGGTTTCAATATAGTGATTGAGAGGAAAGGAGGAAAGATGGGGGTTAGACGTGGTAGAAGTAGAAAGGGAGGTGTATAATCTAGAAATGACAAGAGAAATGAGTAGTAGAGGTGATCAAGTGTGGATGATGGAATGAAAGATGGAGATGTGGAGGTTGGATTTAGGTGATGATGGAATGATGAGAATAATGAGAGAGAAAGAGTTGACATTGGACTTACGTTAAAATGGAAATCAAGGGGGATCATGGAAATGATGAGAGAGGAATGGTAGAGTGTATTGAGAAGATCTTAATTTAGGGATGGACATAAAGGAAATGATGATGAAAGTGAGAAATAATGAAAATAATGAGAGTTTAGTGTGAAGGTTTCAATATAGTGATTGAGAGGAAAGGAGGAAAGATGGAGTTTATAAATGGTAGGAGTAGAAAGGGAGGTGTATATTCTAGAAACGAGAAATGACAAGAGAGATGAGTAGCAGAGGTGATCAAGTGTGGATGTTGGAATGAAGGATGAAGATGTGGAGGTTGGATTTAGGTGATGATGGAAGTGAAAGAGAGATGATGGAAATGATGAGAGATTAGTATGAAAGTTTCATTATAATGATTGAGAGAAAGTGTTAACATTGGACTTAAGTTAAAATGGAAATCAAGGGGGATCATGGAAATGATGAGAGAGGAATGGTAGAGTGTATTCAGAAGCTCTTAATTTAGGAAAAAGCAAGTGATAATGAAAGTGAGAAACAATGCAAATAATGAGAGATTAGTGTGAAGGTTTCAATATAGTGATTGAGAGGAAAGGAGGAAAGATGGAGGTTAGAAGTGGTAGGAGTAGAATAGAAAGGGAGGTGCATAATCTAGAAATGCCAATAGAGATGAGTAGTAGAGGTCATCAAGTGTGGATGTTGGAATGAAGGATGAAGATTTGGAGGTTGGATTTAGGTGGTGATGGAAGTGAAATAGAGATGATGAAATGATTAGAGATTAGTGTGAAGCTTTCACTATAATGATTGAGAGAAAGAGTTGACATTGGACTTAGGTTAAAATGGAAATCAAGGGGGATCATGGAAATGATGAGAGAGGAATGGTAGAGTGTATTTTTAAGGATGTACATAAAGGAGGATAGTGGAGGTTGGAATTGTGTGATGATGGAAATGATGAGAGAGTAGTGGGAAGGTTTCAATGTAGGGATTAGAAAGGAAGTGCGGAGGTTGGAGTTAAGTGAAAATGGAAATCAAGGGAGATTATGGAATGATGAGAGAAAAATAGTAGAGAGTAGTGCGAAGTTTTTAATTTTGGGATGGACATGAAGAAGGATAGTGAAGGCGCGGAGATTGAAGTTGTATGAAGATGGAAATGAAAGGGAGATGATGAAAATGAGGAGAGAGGAAGAGTAAGAAGGTTTCAATGTAGGGATGTACAACAAGTGTGGAGGTTGGAGTTAGGTTAAAATGGAAAACAAGGAAAATCATGGAAATTATGAGATAGGAATGGTTGAAAGTAGTGTGACGCATTTAATTTAGGGATGGACATGAAGGAGGATAGTGGAGGTGTGTAGGTTAGAATTATGTGAAGGTGAAAATAAAAGGGGGACACTAATTATGAGAAGATTGAATGATGATATTGTGCACATTGGAATGCAGTGATGAAGAGGGAGTAGGGTAGTTATAGTGAAAAATAGAGTTGTGTGAACTGAGAAGTGGAAAGGAGATGAAAATCATGAAAGATGAGTGGTAGAGGTATGTATGATTGTAGTGTGGAGATTGGATTTCAAAATCAAGAGAGAGATAAGGGAGGGGGAGCGAAGGGTGGGATAGAGGGAGTGTGGGGGGTAGCTATAGTGAAAAATAGAGTTGTGTGAACTGAGAAGTGGAAAGGAGATGAAAATTATGAAAGATGAGTGGTAGAGGGATGGATGTTGCTGAAACCATGGGTATCAAGAATTTATTTTTTCTTGGCGATGCTAAGGTGATTATAAAACAAGTCAGAAACCAATATCAAGTCAAGAACCCAAGGCTTAAAAATTACCAGAATAGAGCATGGGATTACATCGAGTCTTTTGATGCTTTCTCAATTCAAGTTATTCCCCATGAGAAAACTGAGAAGGATGATTCTCTTGCCGTCTTGGCTTTTCTAATGACCCCACACCCATAGTTTAACAAGGACAAAGTGACTGTCGAGATGGTGTTCAAGATGAGTGTTCCGAATAATGTCAATCAGTGGTAGGCATTCAATGACAACTCTCATCTTCTCTCCTTTTTGGAACAAAGAGACAACTTAAACAATCTATTATATGAGGGAAGTGATGCTCCTAACCGCAAGTTTGTTGCAGATGAAGAAAAAGGATAAATAGACAGAATTGATTCAGAAGGGGTCATCAAATTGAAGGGAAATAATATTCTAAAGGGTCTTGTGTCTCTTGACGATGTGTTTGATAAACGTGACAGTTTTATCGAGGAGAAAGATAAAGAGTCCTCTCAGTTCACTATTGAATTTGAGAAGGAGAATATTGGTATCCCTGAACAATAAAAAATGGCAAATATTGGTAAGTGTTGTTCACCTGAAGAGAAGAGGAGTTTTATTTCATTGCTGAGGAAATATTATGATGTTTTGGCTCTCTTATGATGAGCTCAAGTACTTCAAGCCTAAATAGATGCATCGTTCAATATTGCTCAAGCCCGAAGCCAAACCTTTTAGGAAAAAACAACAAAAATATAAACCGAAGATTGCAAATACAATTAGAAGTATTGAATATGTTGAATGCAAGAATAATTTTACCTATTCTCACTCCACATGGGTGGTCAATATTGTTCCAATGTGGAAAAAGAGAAGAGAAATAAGGATTTGTGTTGACTTTCAAAAATTGAACCAAACCTCATTAAAAGATAACTACCCACTGCCTATCATGGATCACATCCTATAGGCAGTCACAGGATTTGAGATGCTTTCATTGCTTGATGGTTTCTTCTGATATAACCAAGTTTTTTGGCCATTGTGTGATTGTGTTGTCATTGATGTCAACCCCCATTGATGGTAAAGGGTGTCATGCAGTCATGAGAGTCCTCATATGGTGTTAGTCAATGGTCAAGCATGAAGATTGTCAAGTTTGGTGTTGTTCTAAGAAGTCCTGGTACATGGTTGAGCATGCCTAGTCATGGTTTGAGTTTTCTTAAGCTTTTTGGAGTGTGTAATGAGGTCATACATGGTCCATATGATGTATTATGAGTGTACATGGGTCTGCATTGAGTCAACATGGTCATTTCTTGGTTGAGTTAGGTCATTCCAAACATGTTTCTAGTCTTGGAGCATCTAGAATAAGGTAGAGGTATGATATTTGGAGTAGATATTTTCTGTTGGATCATGGTTGCAACATGTTGGTAGTGTACCTAAAGTGTGTGATGAGTTTTAGGTCAGAATTCAGAGGTTAGATGCATGTACAAGATCTTTGGGACTACAGTTGAGAAAAAACAGTTTAGCACATGCAAATGAGATTGGTTGGAGAGTTTGAGATGTATTTTGGATGTTTGGTCATTATGGACAGTTAGAAGATGTTTTCATGGTGCTTAATGCCAAGTTTTAGGTCAGGATGCTGAATATTTTTTAAGATATGCTAGTTTTGGTGAAACCGAGTAAGTTTCAATGTGATTTTCAAGAAAAAGTTGACCTTCTGATGCTTACTGTGAATTCTATACTTTGCAAGGGGACCTGAGATATTAGGAATAGCTTCTAAGTTCAGTTATGAAGCTTTCAAAAAAATAATGATGTGGTTTGACAGTCATGTTTTTATGAACGATCGTTAAGAAGCTAAGTTGGTCTAAAACCCTAGCTAAACCCTAGCTAGGAGCAACTTGCAGAAAAGTGAGTATATTGAGCTTGTTTTGATTGATGCAGAAGATACGATTGGATGTTGTATAGGACTCTTCCATATTTCCTAAAAGGTATGTTTGAGCATGTGACCATGTGTGGGCCCCACCAGAAAATGCCAGTTTCTAAAGAGTTTCAATTTTAGGAGAAAGTTACCAGATAAGGTATGGTCTAAATTTCCATTGTGGAATATAAATGAGTTGTTATTTATGTCTGTGAAGGTTTCAAATCATGTTTGTGATGAAAAAGTGCAAGTTGAGATCCGTTCACGTTGCTTAGTCAAATGGCAGTTTTGAGGCCATAAAAAGAAGTTTTTGGTAAAATGGCCATATCTTGAGCTACAGGTGGATTAATAAGATGATTCAAGTTGTGTTGGAAAGAGGATTAAGAGATATTTTCATTAATATATGTATTGTATCATGATGAGGTCATATGACAAGGTTTCCATGGTATTATTTGAGCAATGAGGTCTTTGGCAATTCAGGATAAGATCTATTTTGGTGCAAGTTTGATGATACTTGAACTATGAGATGGATTGGGTGATGCTTAAAATCACTTGTAATGGTAATAGGTATGGATTGAGCATCCAATGGATTCATTTTTAGGTCTTAAATGCATGTAGAATTTATTTTATGAGCTAACCTTTGGAGACATCATTTTTGGCAGGTTTATTTGGTGAAGTCAAATCATGGTGTAGTTTGAAGTGAAATATGTTTCATGACTTATAAATTGTTTAGAAGTGTTATACAGGCCCTAAAATTTCTTTTAAGTGGTCACATGGAATTTTTTGGTTGAGTAAAAGTGATTTGGAAATCAGATGAAGTTTCCAGGGTGCTAAAGGATGTAGGAAACAACAATTTTGAAAGATACAAAGATTAATGGGCCCAGTAAATGAAATAATTTTATTGGTTGATATTAATTTCGACCATGTATGAATGTTTTATGATATTTTAATCATGTATAAGGGTTTATGGGTCATGAAAAAGTATGGTACTCATGTTAGGGAATATTTAAGAATGTGCCTATGCAGTTTTGAGCCATTTTTGACACATGTAATGAGGTTTTTGGCTAGACCGACCTATATGGGTTATATGTGAGTATTTTAATTCAAATTTTTGAATTTTATAGAGTTTTATGGGTCAAAATTATGAAGAGGGACCTATATCCTTTGGGTTAGCGAGATTATTTGCATATAAAAGTGAAGTTTAAGCTCATTTTGTGAGCTAGTCTTGCATGGGGGAGTAGTGCGACCTAGAGAAGAGTTGCTTGCTGGTATGAGGAAAATTTTGTGAGCTGATATGATGCATGACATGTTGAATGATGTTTGAATACATGTGTGCAAGTTTGTAGATGCAAGACAAGTGAAGAAAGAGCAAGATTATGAGAGTTTGATGCCCTAGGGTATGGGCTAGGGTTTGTGAGATGAATAAGTGATATCTATCAGTTATGGCAGCATAATTTACAGAGATCAAACATCTTCAGGTGGCTGAATTGGTGTTTGGTCATCCTTAGGGGGTTATATCCTCTTTGTAGAGTGGGTGCTTCACCAAATTAGGGGTTGGTGCTCCTTGTAGGGTTGGTGCTATACTAAACTAGTGGTTGGTGCCTCACTAAATTAGGGGTTGGTGCTCCTTGTGTATTTGACACTACACTAAATTACTTTTCTTTGAGTAATATAAGTAGATTTTTAGTGGGTTTTCTTCTCTATGAGGGTTTCCCACTTACATATGGTGTTATTGTGTTTAGTAATTTACTTTCTTTCTCTTGTGAATGTTTTTGCACATTTTAATAAGCTCAAATGATCATAGATGTTGTATAATCAATCTAATGGATGCATTTATGGTTGGTTAATGAAAGGAAATTTATTATAGGACTGATTCACCTCCCCTCTCAGTCCTTTTTGCTTCTATTAAAGTTAAGGTAGCAGAAGAAGATAGACACACAATGACCTTCACAACTCTATGGGGGAATTTTTCCTATAATAGAATGCCATTTGGTCTTATAACCATTGGAACACATTTTCAATAGGCAATGAATCTTTCCTTCGAATACCTAAAACACTACATTATCATCTATCTTGATGACCTCATGATCTTTCAAAGAATCAAGGGGATCACATGAAACATCTGGAACAAGTGTTGATTAGGTGCCGACAACATGGAATCTCTCTAAATCCCAAGAAGTTCATTTTTGGTGTTATTGAAGGGAAACTCCTTAGACACATCATGAATAAGGAGGGAACCAAAATTGGTCGAGGAAGGATAAAGACAATTCAAGCATTGTCCTTTCCCACAAACAAGAAGGGTATTCATTAATTCTTCGGAAAGGTAAACTTCCTTCGCTACTTTGTCCCAGATTTTATAGAACTGACCAAACACATCACTAGTATGATGAATCCTTAAACAAGATTCAAGTGGAATAACGAAGGAAAGGCAACATTTGATGCAATCAAAGAAGAAATAGTTAATGCTCCTACTTAGGTATGTCCGAACTTTCATAAATATTTTAATTTGTATTGATATGCTCTAGAACACACACTTTCTTCCATCTTAGTCTAGAAGAACGAAGAAGGAATTGAAGCACCTATTTCTTTTATGAGACTCTATTGAAGGATCACAAGTTGAGATACAATCAAAAGGAGAAACATGCTTATGATGTGGTCAAAGCAATAAAGAATTTTAGGTTTTACATTCTCAACTCTTGCACTGTAGTGATGGTTCTGAGATCTTCAATCAAATCACTCTACACATTATTTATTTACTCCATTTCCTCTCAAGATGAAAGGTAATGTACTATCTCCATTTTTATTTAATTTCATTATATGTCACTTTGTACATTATTTATTTCATTTTTTTTGTATTTCACAGCTTGTTGGTTCCCAATTTCCATTCCATTTCCTCTCAAGGTGAAAGCTAATGTACTCTCTCTATTTTTCTTTAATTTCATTATGTGTCACTCTGCACATTATTTATTTCATTTCTTTTGTATTGCACAACTTGTTGGTTCACATTTCCATTCCATTTCCTCTCAGGGTGAAATCTAATGTCTCTCAATTGCTCATTATGTGCTAAGAAATTCCAACTATTTTTTTTGGTATTGTTAAATACAAGAGTGAGCACGAAGTTAAATAGAATATTTGCCAAGGATTCCGATGATATCCATATAGCCTCCTCTCTTCTTCTAGTGAGAACGTGACCCTCCATATTCCCTCAATGTACTCACACTAGTGGAGAAGTTTATGATCCAATCATTGGAACCACAACCATTAAGCACAATGACGTTAAAAGCTTCCATTTAAGGACTTAGAGATGACACACAAATTTGTTAGGAAAAGATCCCTCTCACTATGGTAGGAAAAGATCCCTTTATTTTTACAGGAAGCATCAGAGATAAAATTCTCTATAGAAAGGAGAATGCCATCGAGTGTGAGATGATTGAAGCGACCAAACTCGCGAATCAAAGTAAATTTTAGGAATCCATCTTATTTTCTATTCACATAATCGTTACTTTTTACCCACTTACCCCCACCTAATTTTGTTTAAATTCCAATTGTTTTGTTTTTTACAATAATCAATCATTTTGTTTGAATTTATGTTTTCTACCAAATATTACTGGAATTCTTATATTTTTGAATACTTAGCACACAAAAAACCTAACTGGATCAACAATATTATTTTGACTCTTACTTTATGTGGTTTTCTAATTTTTATTCTAATAAATCATTTTGTAATGAATTTATGTTTTCCACCAACTATTACTGGAATTCTTAGCACAGAGAAGATCATTGGATTAATTGTGTTATTTTGAATCTTACTTTATGATAAACATTGAATTTTATTTAGTTTGGTTGATAATTTCTCACTACTTTTATAGTAGAAGCCATTAGTTTTTTTAGTGCATTGCCTAGACATAGCGATGGTCAATCCACTCATAAGTGTTAAATAAAAGTAATGTCAAACACCAATTTTTATTTCCTTGTACATTATTTAAAATCTTAAAATATAGGTGATTCTAATATACTAAATTTGCATCCAAACAAAAAACAAACCAAAAAGTAAAGAAAAACTGAAACTTTAGAGTAGTCTTAATAGTAGGAAGATGTAGATAAATTGGTGCTTCAAAACAACCCTAGAAATTGACAGTAAGCTTTAGTTTTGTAGTGGCTTCTAGACATAGAAATGGTCAATCCACTCATAAGTGTTGAATAAAAGAAATGTCAAACAACACCACTTTTTCTTTCCTTGTACTTTTGCATCCAAACCAAAAACAAACCAAAAAGTAAAGAAAAATTGAGGCTCCAGAACAGTCTTAATAATAGGCAGATGTAGATAAAATGATGCTTTGAAAAGAACCCTAGAAATTGGTAGTCACCTTTGCATATATTGTATTATACCAATGTAAGTTTTTTGTTTTAATATACACTTAGAAGTCTAAAAAAATTATCCACCATAAAAATCATCAATCAGATGACAATTAGAAAAAAAATCAATTAAAAATTGGTGCCTCACACTTTTTTTAAATTGATGTTTATTTGTTTTCATTTGCCTTACAATTTAACTTAGAGGGCACATTAAAAATAAAATATTTAACTCATAAATTGCAAATATTATTTAAAAAAACATGTTGTGAATAACTTTTGTTTTAATAAAAATTAATTATAAGTAAGACCCATCAACATTTTTTTAATTTTTTTTTTTGGTTTGAAATGAATTTCTATACATAATCTAAAATACATCAACAACTGGCATGCATGTCCTTCTCATTTGGGTTTTTCAAAAGATTGAGGACATAAGTGAAAATGTCAATTTATGTAATTTTTGAGTAAAGGTTTTAAATAGCATTCATATAATTTATGTTGTGAATAAATTTTATTTTAATAAACATTAATCATAAGTAAGATCCAAATCATCAATTTTTTATTTATTTTTATTTTTGTTTGAAATGAATGTCCATACATAATTTAAAATACATCAACAACTGGCACACATGTCCTTCTCATTTGAAGCTGTCAAAAGATGGTCAAGGACATTAGTGAAAATGTCAATTTATGTAATTTATGAGTGAGTAAAGGCTTTAAATACCATTCAATTTAATATTTTTTTTATAAAGATAAATAATGGTGAATATTTTTTATCTGATTTGATTTACTTGGTGTGTTTATTATTGTATTATGGTGGCCATTATATTCTTCCTTGGTTTTTTTGTCTTTTTTTTGGTATTTGCATTCTAAAATACATGTTATGTCTAATTTTTTTATTTTCTTTATATTTGTCTTTTGGATTGATGTGTTTGATTATGCCTTTAAACTGTTAAAGTGAAGAGAACAAAAAGCTCTTATATCTTTGTCTTCTTCTATATCTAAGTAGCTACAATATCTATGTCACTTAGGAAATGATTTTGGTTCTATCTATTTAACTTCGTTGAATTAGATATATTGTAATTTCATTGGCAGTAGAATGTGTATTATGGAAGAATAGTGAAAAACGCTTTGGTTACTATTCATACATATTTCGTTGGCATTAGAATGTGTATTATGGAAGCATAGTGAAAAACACTTTGGTTACTATTCATACATATTTCATTGATTCTCAGAGGTAGGTTGCAAAGAATGCATATTTCATTGATTCTTGAAGAAAGGTAGGGTACAACAACTTTTCTGGATTAAATGTAATGTGAATAATTAATGAGCCGATTGCTATTGCTATTACCTACTTTCTTGACAATAAAACCACATAAGTTGAGGTGGAACATTTGATGTGTCTCTTTTGACTATTGAAGATGACATTTTTGAAGTTAAATCTATTGCAGGTGGTACATATTTTTGGTGGTGAGGATTGTGACAACTTATTTAACAATCATTTCACTCGTGATTTTAAGAGGAAATGGGAGGATAATAATAGGTTGAGAACTAGTTTTGAGAGAGAAAAGACGAGAAAGAATTCAACTATTGGAACCACTATTATAATTAATTCATTGTATGAAGGTATTGAGTTCTATTATGCGATTACGATGGCTAGGTTTAAGGAGCTCAACATGCATCTATTCAAGAAATATATGGATCTTGTTGGGAAGTGTTCAAGGTATACAAGGAGGACAACTTCATTGTTCATGAAGTTGTTCTTTACAGTGATTTAATAAAAATAGAATTTAATTCTAAATCCTAATTGCAGAGTCACAACGCAATAGATAATCAATCAAGTACAAATTTGGCCTAAGAAATAAGAATGATATATGTAAAACCCTAAGTACAAGAGGGAGGAAATAAGACTTAGTTGTTTCATAATGATTCCGAAGGTGTGCATAGGTGGAAAACTAATGAAACAGAAGTGCAAACTGTCGCCAACGAATCCAAAAAAATGTAAAAGTATCAGAATAAGCTAGAATGGGGCACTTGGATTAGGTCAGGGTGTTGTAGACCTCTAATGGGTTCCCTCGACTACTCAGAAACTCAGAAAGTGATTTCATAGTGTTGCTTCAATGTCACTAGACATCACTCTTTGTTCCTAGTATATCGTCGTATGATCACTGAGCTCACTTATAACCTGTAAAATAGAAGACCTCGTACAAAACCTCAAAGCACATCAAATCCTAAAAATAAAAATATGCAAATGGGGGAGTCAGAATGACCCCGACGGTCACTCGACTGAGTGAACTTATGATCCGGGCGGTGCACTACATCTCAGACTCCATGTAGTTCTGCGCGCGCGCGTGTGTGTAGAATCACGCCCTAGGTATATCTTGTGCTAGACACACTTGAATATCGAGCAAGTATCTAGATGTAGAAATGTAAGTATATATGTGGATGGAAAAATGAACTTTCCCTCCTATACGTGTATGTAGAACAATGCAGTCCTTTGTCCCTTGAGTGAATGCTAGATGGATGCTTTAATTCTCTTAGAATGACCCTTGAATGCAACATTAGGTGGTGATAGTAAATGCTTAGATCTTGGTCCTTTATTTTGGTCACATAGCTTTATATTTATATGATTCCCTTGTTTGAATTTTGTAATTAAACACTAAAATACTGGCCCATAAGAAAACAAGATGCCAAATGGCTAGAAGAGTGTAATGTCCCCTTTCCTACGCCCAAGGCCTAAGGGCTAAGTCGAGTCCAAGCCTTGGTCATACCCAAGGGGCTGTGGACGCTGGGAGTTATTGGGAAGGGGCCACGTGGTACTAATACTCAAGTTTTGCATTTGGGGGTCACTTTTGGACCATGACGACTTAAAAAGGAAAAAGTAACTTTAGTTACTTTTATTTTATTAGCCCTTCCATGGAATGAAATGGGTCTAGGGTTTATTGGGGCTCTTTTTCCTTGGAGAAGTATATAAGGAGCTGGGGGACAAAGGAAAAGGAATTTTGCATACATTTTATTTTCCTCCTCGTGTAATTGTTGTTTGAAAATCTACAGCTTGTGGAGTGAAATTCCACAGGAACCCTAGATTCGATGGTGAGAGATCCATCCCTAACTAGAAGGGAATTCTTCGGTAGTGAGAGATATACCCTACCTGTCATTTTTGGAGCCACTTTCTTGGCTATGTTACAGAGATATTATCAGAGGCTTCAGAGGAAGGATTTTGAGGGTTTTGGGGGCATTTGGGGGAAGATAACTAGAGGGATTTCAAATCAGATTTATGGCAACCATTTGGGTAGGGGTTAGCATCACTTTGAAGGCATCTTTATCAATCTCCAACCATTTTCGAAGCTAGGCGACTTGCAACCTTTATTTGGAGGGTTTCCAGTTGGCCATTTTCAGATCTGAAGGTTGAAATATCATTTCCTATATTTGTTAATGTTATTTCCAAAGTTTCATAATTTTTTGCTCTTGTATTTAGAGAGTTACAAATTTTAGAAGAGTTCCAGCTGTTTAGGGCACGTTGTAATTTTCTGGCAGCATTTTAATTTTTGTAAAATTCCAAAAAACAATTTTCTTATGTCCTTTATAATAATAACAAGCTCTTTATAAATTTCCAAGTAATTCGGGTGGATATCTTGGGTGATATTAAGTTTCTTTAGTTTACTGCCCTAACTGTAAAAATTGGCAAAAATCACTATTTTATTTGGCTGCAAATTTTCAACATTTTGTGCTTTTTTAAAGTGGTATCCCACAAGGGGTATTTCAGTGGTATCAGAGCAGTTACTTCTCCATCCTTTTGGGATTGAAATATGGGGGAAAAAGACAGTAAGGATATAGGTGTAGATTTGATGAAACAATTGTTCACCAACATAGTAAAGCAACATGAGACTACCAATCTCTATTTGAGCCAGCTCACTGAGAGATTAGCACAAGACAAGATTGATACTCATGCGGAAAGAGGAGAAAATAGAAATAGGGGACAACATGGTCAAAGAGGTGAGGGTGGACATTCAGGGCAGTGGTCTCCCCATTCTTCTACCAGGCCTTTGGGGTTTCACGAATCTCCTTTCTTGAAGAATCCAGAGGTTTCACAGGTACGATAGCCAGGGGATATTGTAGATGAGGAGTCTTGTTGGGAAAGGTACCAGACCTTAAGTGATAGCTTTCGTGATAACATGCCATTCCAGGAATATTACAAAATGAAGATTGGCAGCAGACCTAGGAGAGATCACCAGGTACAGGTACCAGAGATGCAAAGGAGGTTGGGACAGATTTCTGTTCCACACTTCGACGGTTCTAAGAAGTGTACTGCACAGTCTTGGGTCCAAAATTTGAATACATACTTCAACTTGAATCCTATGCGTGAGGAAGATGTAATTAATTTTGCAATCTTACATCTAGAGGTAGACACTCATGATTGGTGGCATCATGTGTTGATTACACAGGGACACATATACATCATGACTTATGCATAGTTCACAAAGAGGCTAGTGAGAAGATTTGATAGGAGGGACCCCGACAGGTATTTAGAGAGTTGACTCATTTGAGGCATACCGGTTCCTTGGACTAGTATATTGCAGATTTTCAGAGACTATTGGTCATGGTACCTAATGTTACAGAGATGAGGTTGATTTCCCTATTCATAGCAGGTTTGACAGATGCTCTCACTAGATTTGTGAAGGCATTTGAGCCTTCTTCTTTGCATGAGGCTATTAGGAGAGCTTGTGACTTGGAGTTATCCACTCTTAAGTTGAGGTTTCCACCTCAAATGCAGCCTAAGGTTTTCCCTTCTAGAACCAAGGGTTCGCAGCCAAAGGTACCTCCACCTAGGAAAGATAACACCTGGAGACCATTCGGATCTAGAGAGGACATAGAGGAATTGAGGCAAAAGAAACTATGTTTCAATTTCCGCACACCTTAGGTTCTAGGACATGATTGCAAGGGTAGAGGGAGGGTCCAATTCATAGAGGTCTTTGAGGAGAGTGATGGTGAAGAGGAGTTGGACACACAGGGATTAGAGGATGATGATGATGAGGCATTAGATAATGTGGGTGTCAAGCAAGATAGTGAGACTTTTCCCCAGGAGACTATCGCCACCTTGTCTAGTACCACGTGGTATAAGGCATTCAAAGTTAGGGGCATTTTACAGGGACAACGAGCAGTGGTACTCATTGATAGTGGGGCAACCCATAACTTTATTGATGCCTCATTGGTTGAGAGACAAGGGTTACAAACAGAGGAGCTTGAGGGCTTCAACATGGTTGTAGGCAATGGAGATTCTATGAGATGCACACAACGGGTTCCCCAATTAAGCATCACGATGGGTAACTATATAGTTACAATGATTTCTATATTGTTGGTATTGGAGAGACCAACACAGTGCTTGGAGTACAATGGCTCCATTCCCTTGGTGAGTTTCAAACTAACTTCTAGAAGATGGAGCTGAAGTTTAAGTCCAAAGGGAGAAATGTGATCTTGAGGGGCTTATCTTCAGAGGCACCTCGAGTTGTTACAGCCAAGAGGATTGAGAGGATCTATAGGCACAACGGGGTGGATTGGGTAGTACATTGTTTGGTTTCGACCAAGAAATCAAAGGATGGACAACAAGAGTATCATGTGGATATACTGGGCTTATTGGACAGACGTAGTGCAGTGTTTGGTGACATACCTCTAGGCATACCTCCAGATAGGGGATTTGAGAATGTGATTGAGCTCAAGGATGATAAAACGGTGGTTACTTCTCCTTACCGACACCCCAAATGGTTTAAGGATGAGATCAAGAAGACTATACAGGAGCTCATTGATATAGGGCATATTAGACCGAGTTCTAGCCCTTTTGCTTCTTCGGTGGTATTGGTGAAGAAGAAGGATGGGACCCTGTGGATGTGTATGGACTACCGTGCCTTGAATAAGAAGACAATAAAGAACAAGTATCCCATACCACGCATTGATGAGTTGCTGGATGAGCTATATGGTGTAATCTATTTTTTGAAAATAGATTTGTGTTCTGGATATCATCAGATCAAAGTCAGGGAGTATGATGTGCATAAGACAGCTTTCAGATGCCATTACGGTCACTTTGAGTTCTTGGTGATGCCTTTCGGATTGTCTAATGCTCCAGCTACATTCCAGTCTTGCATGAATCATGTGTTTAACCGCCACTTGTGGAAGTTTGTATTGGTTTTCTTTGATGATATTTAGTCTACAACAGGAATTGGGAAGACCATATCAGGCACTTAGGTGAGATATTGGGGATATTAGAAGCTAATTCGTTATATGTGAAAGCCTCTAAGTGTGAGTTCGGCATGACAAAACTTCTATACTTGGGATATGTGATTGGTGGGGGTACAATGAAGGTGGATAGAGAGAAGATACGGGTAATTCTGGATTGGCCGCCACCTAGGACATTGACACATTTAAGAGGATTCGTGGGGTTATGCACATACTACTGGAGGTTCATGAAGAATTTCTCTCGGTTGACTGCTCCATTGACCAATTTGACCAAGAAGGGGGCTTTTACTTGGTCAGACGCAACACAATAGGTTTTTGATCACCTCAAGGAGGTGATGAGTTTGTGTCTCGTCCTCGCATTACCCAATTTCTCCCACTCATTCATTCTAGAGTCTGATGCATCAAGAGAGGGTGTTGGGGTAGTTCTCATGCAGGAAAGGCATCTCATCACTTATGAGAGTCAGAAATTAAAAACCATGGAGAGAGGGAATTCAATTTACTACAAGGAGATGTTGGCCATTATGCATGCTTTGGCCAAATTTAGACAGTACCTTATGGGCAGCAAATTCATGGTTCGTACGGATCACAACAGTTTGAGGTTCTTCTTAGGACAAAAGGAGCTCAACGATCACCAGCAAAGATGAGTGAACAAGGTACAAACATATGAATTTGACATAGAGTACACTAGAGGTAATAATAATATTGTTGCTAACACTTTATCTAGGAGGCCTTACCTCACGTCTATGCTTAGTTCTATGTCTAAGATTTCAACTGATTGGAAGGCTCATATACTTGTTGAGTATTCCAAAAATCAGTTTGCATGTGAGATCATGGATGGTATTATACATGATGATTGATATAGAGTAGTGGATGATCTCATTTTCTACAAGGATATGATTTTCCTTGTACCAGGATCCAAAATGAAGGAGAAGATCCTTCGAGCAGTACATGATACACGACTAGCTAGACATCCTGGGTATTTCAAAACATACAGGTTTATTAGGTAGAGATTTGCATGGAAGGGGATGAAGGACGATGTCCTTAATCATGTTAGAGAGTGTATGGTTTGCCCGTAAACCAAATCCGAGTAGTATTTTCCCGTAGGATTACTTCAGCCTCTCCCCATTCCCGAATAGAAATTGGAAATCATATCTATGGACTTTATCACAGGGCTTCCCTTGGTGCATGGGCATAGTTGGATTTATGTTGTAGTTGATCGGTTAACTAAGTATGCTCATTTCTTTTCCCTACTCAAGGGGCACGAGGCAGTGGATGTGGCCCAGATCTTCTATACCGGTATTTTTAGGCTACATGGGTTGCCTAAAAATATTGTCAATGACAGGGACAAGATCTTCATACTAGCAGGTACGGAGTTGACTCCTAACACTAGCTACCACCCACAGACAGATGGGCAGACAGAGATAGTCAATAAGTGGATAGAGGGCTATTTGAGGAGTTATGTGACAGGACATCAATGAACATAGATTAAATGGTTACACATGGGTGAGTATTGCTACAATACCACCTACCAAATGAGCATAGATATGACTCCTTTCCGATCCTTGTATGGGTATGACACTACGACATTTTTGGATTTGGTATTACTAAATAGCCAAGCTCCCAAAGCTTGTGATTGGTTACAGGAGAACCAGTATATTTTGAAGGCTCTCGGAGAGAACCTTCAGAAGGCACATAATCAACAGAAGGTATATGTAGATTGGCACATGGTAGAGATGTCTTTTGAGGTTGGGGATCTAGTATTCGTATGTTTACAACCATATAAGCAGTCCTCACTGAAGCATAATGGTACAGAGAAATTGAAACCATGGTTTTATGGTCTGTACCAGGTAGTTCGTTGAGTTGGGGCAGTTGCATATGAGCTAGAGCTACTAGAGCCCAGTAAGATACATAATGTCTTCCATGTTTCATGCCTTAAGAAGGCACTCAGACAACATATTGTACCATCTATAGAGTTACCACCACTAGATGAGAAGGGGAAGTTGGTGTTGGAACAGAGGGGGATCAGGAGCAGAGTAATCACTGAGTACTTGGTGCGATGGAAGGGACTACCACTTAAGGATGCTACTTGGGAGGCATAATAGATTTTGTAGCATCCTAATTTGCATTTGCTTGAGGACAAGCAAAATTTGGGGAGGGAGGACTGTAATGTCCCCTTTCCTATGCCCAAGGCCTAAGGGCCAAGTCAAGTTCAAGCCTTGGTCATACTCGAAGGGTTGTGGATGCTAGGAGCTATTGGGAAGGGGCCCCGTGGTACTAATACTCAAGTTTTGCGTTTGAGGGTCACTTTTTGACCATAACGACTTAAAAAGGAAAAAGTAACTATAGTTAATTTTATTTTATTAGCCCTTCCATGGAATGAAATGCGTATAGGGTTTATTGGGGCTCTTTTTCCTTGGAGAAGTATATAAGGAGCTGGGGGACAAAGGAAAAGGACTTTTGCATACATTTTATTTTCCTCCTCGTGTAACTGTTGTTTACAAATCTACAGCTTGTGGAGTGAAATCCCACAGGAACCCTAGCTTCGGTGGTGAGAGATCCATCCCTACCTAACAGGGCATTCTTCGATAGTGAGAGATATACCCTAGTTTTCATTTTTTGAGCCGCTTTCTCAGCTGTGTTACAGAGATATTATCAGAGGTTTCATAGGAAGGATTTTGAGGTTTTTGGGGGCATTTGGGGGAAGATAACTAGAGGGATTTCAGATCAGATTTACGGAAGCCGTTTGGGTAGGGCTTAGCATCACTTTGAAGGCATCTTCATCGATCTCCAACCCTTTTCAAAGCTAGGCGAATTGCAACCTTTATTTGGAGGGTTTCCAGTTGGCCATTTTCAGATTTGAAGGTTGAAATATCATTTCCTATATTTGTTAATGTTATTTCCAAAATCCCGTAATTTTTTGCTCTTGTATTTGGAGAATTACAAATTTTAGAAGAGTTCCAGCTGTCTAGGGCACGCTGTAATTTTCTGGTAGCATTTTAATTTTTGTAAAATTCTAAAAAATAGTTTTCTTATGTCCTTTATAATAATAGCAAGCTCTCTTTAAATTTACAAGTGATTTGGGTGGATATCTTGGGTGATATTAAGTTTCTTTAGTTCGCTGCCCTAACTGTAAAAATCAGTATTTTATTTGGCTACAAATTTTCAACATTTTGTGCTTTTTTAAAGTGGTATCCCACAAGGGATATTTCAAAGAGACCCAAAAGAGGTGAGTGTATAAAAATGTTGGGAGCACCTCGAAGGATGGGGGCACTTGGGCACTGGCATCCTGGCTAGATGCTAGTGTCCAAAAAACAAGCAAAGAGGCTAAAGACAATGGTCAATTAGCACTTTTCTCGCTTAGGAATCATATGAATAATAACACATGATTAGGACCTAGAAATGTACCCAAAGTACATGATTTAGTGTCTATATTTTCCCCCCACTTTATGTTGTTAAGTGAATACTCAATAACATAAAGTAGATAAGAGATGTGTAACTGATAACCATGTAGATCGATGGAGAAAGTGTTTCGAGGAGAAAATAAAAAGTGTGAAGTGAATAATATGAAGTGTGGAAGTTATAGAAGAGGAAGTGGAAGTGACCATCGGGTGAAGCGTATTTGATGCATCATGTTGTACCTATTATCGATGTCACTTGACGTGTTTGATGATGTAACTTCTACTTCCCATAAGGACGAAACTACAAAAGAGAAGAGCAAACGAGTAGTCAAATTCATGTATGTGATAAATTCGATACAAATATGTAAAAAACATGTAAAGTGTGTAAAAATGTGAAAAGGAACATGTGAACCTGATCCGTGATGAGTGATGAGTGTAGAAAGGATCCTAAAAATGCTATAGAAGGACAATTTTTTTGGGTGATTTCATGTCAAGTGCGAGTTTTTTGGGCGATCTCATGCCACGAAAGAAGAGTGTAGGGAGAAATTTGTAGTGTTATTCTCCATCCTTTAACTACTTCCCGATGATTTATACCCCACTGCATATGGCGTGATCATGTTTTGTTCAAGTTCGGTCCATTTCGATCCAACGTAAATAGAAGAAAAAGGAGATAAACTACATGCTGAGTGTTGAAGGATTATTCTTATTCAGTGAAAAACATTGTGTAAAATGCTAAAATTTGTTCCAATCTAAGAAAAACTATGTAACTTCCCCTTGGTCATTAGTGCCCAGGAAGGGTCAAGGGCGCCCAGGCGCTCATGTCTAGATTTGGGTGTTGGATTCAGTGTAAAAATAAAGATCCAAGTCAGATTCTAGGTCATTTATGTGACTAAATACTGTGTTGTATTGTGACTGTAAATTATTGCATGGGGTGACTGATTCACTGAATGTACGCCCCCCTCATTTGGGGTGCATGCAACATCACTAGGAGAATGCAACCCAAAGGAGGACCGGCTGCTGAACTTAATATGATGCCCTACATGGGGAGGGAATTTGCATGGTAGAAACTAAGGCACATGCAAACAAAGTGGCTAGAAACATGTGTTAGTATAAGCAAAGACAATTACACATATAGAAAGCAATGTGTAAGCTAGTACCAAGAAGACAAAGTAGACAAGAAATAGTGCAAAAAAAAAAGGCTGTGAAAAATGCCTTTCAAACATGGGATATCACTCACAATGTCGCAATATAATCAAGGTTGAAGAGGCCAAAAGCATATAGTGTGCACGCAAGACGAAAGGAATATCTTGGAAAAAATGACATACAATAACAAACAATGGAAAATAGTTACAAGAAAAGTATCATACAACCATGGTAGAAAATATACCTACAAAGAAAATGTTTCACATGAAACACTTGTTAGCATGTTAAAAATATAGAAAGTATGTCAAAGCGTGTATGATCTGATATAGTAGTGTGCTAGTATGAATAGGAAATAATATAAAACGAAACAATAACATATGTGATGTGTACAAAAGTAGATGCCCCTAGGAGCCATTGTGGGACTTGTAAGAGGTATAGTTCCAAACATCCATGTTACGTGTAATAGATTTGTGTAAATTCTGCATTAACAACTAGAAGGCAAGTGAATGTGCATGTGTATATAGAAAAGATAATGACATACAATGTATGCATATAACATGTGTAACAAAGTGTACATTTAACGAGTATAAGCAGATAAAGAATATGTGTAGCCAAGATATGTAATATGCTATGGATGAGATGGAATGGAATGCAATGTGAATGTGATAGGAACAATGTGCCTCTTGAGCGGAGGTGTATGCATGAGATGAGGTTCATTTACAAAATACCCCTCAACAGTGAATAATGAACCATAGAACAAGAGTGCGATATTGGGAAATGGTTTGAACTGTGTGGGCTAGAAAAATATGATCATGAAAGCATATAGTGTAAAGAGTGCAAGTGATGTGAGGTGAGGTTCATTTCAGATTGAGACCCTCAATAACAGTCGAGTATGAACTGTGGAACTAGAGTGTGTCATAGGGTAGTGTGTCATGTGAATGCAAGAGAGAGAGATATTTCACGAATGTGTTGAGTGAGATATGTTCAGTGTGTGATGTTCATGTATGTAGTTTTCCCTCAATAGTCAAGTGTGAACTGAAGCACAAGATAACTTCATAGGGTAGTGAGATGTATGAAAAATGTGATGCTAGAGAGATGTGTCGTGAATGCACATAGTGTGAAATGTGTATTGTGTGAAGTTCATGTATATAGTATGCCCTCAACATTCTTGTGTGAACTGTAGCACGAGAGTACGTCATAAGGTGGTGAGATTTGTCAAAAATGTGATACTAGAGAGATGTTTTGTGAATGATCATAGTGTGAAATGTGAAGTGTGTGAGGTTCATGTATGTATTATTCCCACAACAGTCGATTGTAAAACGTAGCAAGAGAGTGCGTCATAGCGTAATGTCGATATAAGATTGTATCAAATAATGTGTAAGAGGTGTGTAAAATACTAGATGAGTAGAAATGTAAGACACTTGTGAATGTTGGAAGAGGAAGGGAAAAACGTGATGCCCCCATGTGTACAAGAGATGATGATCTATGACAGTGTTTGAAATGGGTCATGAGGATCAAAGTAAGGAACACTTTGCTTGACAAAATTGTTTGGATGCTAAAGTGGAGATGGTGAAGGGACCTTGAGTGGCAGAATTTGAAAGAGGCCAGCTAGATTTTCTTGGTCTTGCAAATCGAGTAGTTTCTTATTTGTTGTTGAAGACTTTAGAACTAGAGGAGTTGTACCGATATTTAGAGGATGTTGCTTTCTTTGACTCGATAATGTTGTAGATGACTTAGGAGGAGGATGTGATGGAAAACGAACCTTGAGATGTGATTTCTTAGTTGGAATGGGTTGAATAGGCGGCACTTGATTTATTGAAGAAGGAACATTAGAAGTGGTGGCATGATGTTCATTGGAAATATAAGGAGCATATTTAAGAGCCCATTTGGATGTAGCATTTGTACATGGGCATGCAAGAGAATATTGTGTAGCAAATGAGATAAAACCTTGACATTTAAGATGTGTGATTCTTCATTGTAAAGCATAACATTCATTGTCATTATACCCATTGATTCGATGATAATGGCAATACATATGACCTTGATATTTTGTAAGCCTATAAGGAGGATAACAATGAGTAGATGGAAATATGATCAATTGATGAGTGATGAGTTGTGGAAGAATATCTTGTTGCTTAGTATTGAGATTAAACTTTAGAGGCCCAGGGAGCGGTAAGATTTGGGGTTCACTAATATGAGCACATGTAGAAGACATAGAATGAGGATGAGTTGTCGAATAAAAATGGGCCTAATCCTGAGAGGTGTCCTTAAAGGAGTTGGATTTTAGATTTTAGAGATGTAATCTTGGATTCCATATCCTGAAATTTATCTTGAAATAAAGAATGAAGAGCTTGAATTTATTTATAAAGAGATTGATTGGAATTAAAATCAAGAGAGTCATTAGAAAGACAATCGAAGATAGCATTGACTTGAGCGGGTGGTGTATCTCTAGGAAGATACATGGTGTCTAGATATTTTTGAAGAACATATTTGCAAGGTGGATGCATTTGAAGTAATGCATGCAAAGAGATTTGAAAAACCTTAGGATCTATGAGAGAAGAAAATTGAGGATCCAAGAGTGTTCGAATGAGATGGATTCAACAAAAATAGAATTTAATGTGAAATCCTAATTACAGAGTCACAACACAATAGATAATCAATAAAGTATAGATTTGGCATAAACAATAAGCAAGATATATGTAAAACCCTAAACTTAGTGTATTTGCAATGATGTCAGAGGTGTGCAGAGCTATAAAATTGATGAAACATAAGTGCAGACTGTTGCCAATGAACCTAGAAAAATGTAAAAGTGTAAGAATAAGCTAGACTGGGGTGCCTGGATCAGGTCAGGAGCTCCTGGGAAGCTATAGACCTTTTTTGGACACCCTTGCATTCTCAGAACCTCAGAAAGTGTTTTTTACAGTGTCGCTTCAATGTTGTTGGACTTCACTCTTTTTCACTAGTATGTCACTATATGATCGTCGATCTCTCTTGTAACCTACAAATAGAAGACCTATAAAATCCCAAAGCACATCAAATCCTAAAAATAAACAGATGCAAATGGGGATTCTTGACAGTCACCCAACTAAGTGATCTTATGATCTAGACGCTGCACTACATCTCAGACTCCATATAGTTCTATGTGTGTGTGTGTGTGTTTTTAGAATCATGCCCTAGCTAACTCTTGTGCCAGACGCACTTGGATAATGAGCAAGTAGCTAGATGTAGAAATGTAACTATATATGTGGATGGAAAAATGAACTTGCCCTCCTATTTATGTATGCAAAATAATGCAGTCCCTTATCCCTTGAATGAATGCTAGATGGATGCTTTGATGCTCTTAGAATGACCTTTGAATGTAACCTTAGGTGGTGATAGTTAATGCTCAGAGCTTGGTCCTTTAATTTGATCACATAGCTTTATATTTATATGATTCCCTTGTTTTAATTTCATAATTGACCACTAAAAGACCGACCCATAAGAAAACAAGATGTCTAACGGCTAGAAGATACCCAAAAGAGGCGAGAAAAGTACAAAGAGGTCGGGGGCGCCTAGAAGGATGTGGGCACCTGGGCCTTGACGTCCTGCTTGGGGGCTAGTTTCAAAACTCATTAAAGTTGGAGTATCGAAATTCAGAATGGGTAGTAGGGTGTGTAAGACCAAGAAGAAAACTAGAAATTAAGTAAAGAGGCCAAAGATAGTGGTCAATTAGTATTTTCTCACTTATGAATCATATGAATAATAGTTTGTGATTAGGACCTATAAATGTATCGAAAGTGCAAACATTTATTTAATTTTATGTGATAATACTAGTGTAATAAATATCTCAAAGAATCTAGTTATGCATTCTAGAACAAAGCATATTCCCATTAAATATCATTTTCTGAGAGAGAAAGTTGCAGATCAACATGTTAAGTTAGAATACATTGCTAGAAAAGAACAAATTGCTGACATTTTTTTACAAAACCTCTTCCAAAGGAAACTTTTTAGTATCTTAAACACAAGTTGGGAGTAATAGTCTTTTCAATAGGTCATTAAATGGAAGGATATTCTCAGGGGGAGACTATGGTGAGAGTTTGTTTGTTTCCATTAATGTTCAAGGGGAAGAATTGAAATATAGGAGAATTCATACATCAAAGGGGAGAAACATGACAGTTAAATTTGGGGGGAGAAAAATGAATTAATACAGTCAAGGGGAACATTTGATCAAGATGGAAGATTATGCAAGATGGTTGGTTTCCATCAATGAAAAAGGGGGAGATTGTTGAAAATATTATCATTGATGTCAAATGAATATTGATAAATATCTCTTAAGTTAGAAATATTGTCGTTGATGCTTACAAATTTGCACCTATTATGAAAAATATGTTTTAATTTGAATTCTGCATGTCGCGTGCTAGAGATTTTTTTATAGTGGTTTGTAGGGTCTGTAGTGTTTTATGGATTTTGTAGTGTTTTGCTAGTGTTTGTAGTGTTTCACAGGTGTTTGTAGGGCTTCAAAGTTTGTAATAGTTCCTCGTGAGATGAAGGACCAGACTAAAGTATGTTGGTTTGTTTAAAACAATGCCACACAATAAAGAAGAATCTCCAGAAGTCAACAAGTGATACAATATCAAGGAGGATAGCCACACAACAAAGAAAAGTGTGTAAGAATGTGCAAATTTGTCTGTGATGGCAATGTAATATCGCGGGACAAAGAGAAAACAAGGGATATTGAGTATACTAAAGCCGACTCACGATGGATATTCAAAAAGGATTCTGACTCAAGAAAGAAGAGAGTGAAAAGAAAGGAGCGGTTAATGAGGACATATTAAGAGGATTAGAGAAGAAAGAGAATGAGGAAATCCAAAAAGAGTAGAATATCAAGTTGTTGAAGAATATTGAAGAGAGAGGAGTGCATAAGAAAAGTGTAAAACGCGGGTATATAAAAAACATGAAGAAGTTATCTTTACGTCATCATTAGGTTGAAGAAGAAACTACAGTAGGTGGATATTTTGATTGCTGAGTTGGTTCTTGACATTGGGGATTGCTGTCTCTAGTAGGTTGGTGCTCATAAATAATAGTTGAATTGGTGCTTGGCATTGGGGATTGGTATCTCCAGTGGGTGGGTGCTCATAAATCATAGCTTAGTTGGTGCTCGACATTAAGGATTGGTATCTCAAGTTTTTTGGTGCCTACAAATATTTGTAAATACAATTATTATTATGGTTGGATTTAGAAAATAACTCCAAGCAGTATTTTCTCTGTGCTTTTCTCTCGAAAGGGTTTCTACATAAATCTTGTGTTATGCAATTTTTATATCTCATGTGATTACTATTTTCATGGATGTTAATGTTTAATAAGTAAAAATTATAAGTATACCGATTCACCCCCCTCTCAGTATCTATTTTTTTCTACATATACCCCTTGTAATGAAATTACTTATATATATTTAAATATTAATAGAAATAGAACACCAAAGTATAGATAAATGATCACATTATGTATAAGTAGAATGACTTAACCACTTCGAGGGGGAAACCTCTAAACCATACAATAAGACTCAAGTGCTCAATATCATGTTAATATCCTAATTTTTAACTCCTATATATATACCTACTATACTATTCAAATCCCTAAGGCCAACCCACTTGCAGCCTAGATTTTACCCACAAACACCCAAGGCGTGCTGACACATTACTTATCCTGAGCTAAGCGCTCACCTAAAGCGTGCAAGGGTACTAGGTCCCTCTTTTATGTCAGTTTATTCAAGGAGTTAGCATGATTAAACAAATATTCCATATAACTAAATATATTGTAGGGCATAAACCAGATCTAGATCTCAACCATATGCAAGAACAATTAAACAAGTTCCAATATTTACTTTACCATACATTATTCAGTAACAAATGTGTCTACAATCAATATCGAGCCACAAAGATCCATTATATTAATTGTTGTAAAACACAGAAGCTTCATACATACATAGTAGAATCACCATAGTCATGCACACCCATAAACTCGCAACATAAGTGTTGGCTAGATTTTTTGCACAGCTGAAAACCTAGGTAGTCATGAGATAAATCTCCCTCATTTACCAGTGAAGCTCCCGTGTAAGATTTTTTCAATTACATTTTCTAATATCTATCTGTTGGTTTTACTTTAACCATGTAGCTCATGCACCATAGCTAGGCAGTTTTGCAGCAAGTAAGCAGTTGTAAAGAAATTGATATATGCAGAAGAGGGAAATAATTAAATATGAGAAGAAGGAAAAGAGATGTGCGTTGACAAAGTTGTTCACATGCAGATAGATGAAACAAATAGATCTTGAAATGTAGAATTTAAAGAAAAAGAAAGTTTCATATCCAGATCTAAGATAACACAAAGTTTATGTAAAGATATAAAAATAAATAAGAAACAAATGCATTGTTGACACAAAGTTCTCTGGAAATCTACCTCCTCTATTACTCAGCTTTCAAAAATCTATCAATGGTTTCAGCTCAATGTATGAAACACAAGAATGTTGATTACAAATTCTCATCTCTTAACTCGTAGATTTTCTTCTATTTATAGTGTATAGAGGGCAATTACAAATAGGAAGTTTTTAATGAATTACCGCATGTGGAAGCTATGAAAAAGGGAAGCAGCTGGAAATCTTCCTCTTGGAATTACTCTTTGCATGACATGCATAATTTATAACTTAAAATAGAACCTTCTATTTTACATGTCTGTCACCTATTTCCAAGTAATTGACTTCTTCCAGTAACTTGAAGTAACAAATTTTAAACCAATCACTCAAGTTTTACAATTTAATTGATTACTCAATTACTTTGTCAGAGAAAATAAGAGAAATAAAAAGAAAGAGAAGAAATTAGAAGAAAGCTGCTATACTCCCAGTCTTGTTCTTTTTCCATATTCTGCATGCGGTTGAATCTTTTGCCTTTGATTCTCACCAAACTGGATCTGGAAGCAGATGGCTACGATTTTCCTGCGGATGCTACCTCTGACCTGTCTTCCACTTTCATCCTTGAAGCTTTTGCAATTATTCTCCAGTATACGCACCAGTGCAATGTTTGTCATAAATAATTCAGACAAAACTCGTCATCTTTTTATTTTTAATTACATATGAGCAATTTTAAATTCTAGAAAGCATTCAGGGTGAAGGAAAACACAAGTAAATTCAATGAAGGCTTCAACTGGAAGATTGGGAACATGTGCACAAGATCCTGGAAGAAATTTTCCATGCACTGACTTCCACCTGGGCTGCGTTAGAAACAAGAGAATGCATTTTTTTCAGAAGCTTTTGCAATTATGAGATCTGGATATGTCAATTAAATCGGTGATAGGTTTAGGGCCTATGCCTATATCATTGACTTCAACAAATTTGGAAGCTATGCATGATTCAGTTGATTCTTCTCTTTCATCATGCTTCAACATGGCTGGAACAATCTTTGTCTGAGATCTTTTCCTTTTAATTCTGCCATAATCCTTTGTAATTGGATCAATTTGTGCAAATATGGCAATTTATTCTAATTTAGAAGATATATTCAATGTATCTCGCATTGATTTTGACTTCCTTTCACCAATATGAGCACCTGTGATGAATACCTATAATTGATTAAGACAAATATGGAATCAATGGCATGAATACTCAATTTTCATCACCAAAATCTGCTTATAAATCATGTTGCCCTCTATTTTTAGACTTTGCTTGCATGCCAAACAAGCTAAAAATATTATTTTATTCACTTGTGCACTCACATCAACATACAAATGCTCTAAATAACAAAAAGAAAGCTTCTCCAACCCTAGGCGCCAAAACTGGATGTTTCCCGACAATTAAAAAAAATCAGCTTTTAGACATTTAGATATGCCAAAATGGGTCACACTTTTTGGCTAGAAGTCATGTTAAAAATAAGAAGTCAAAGCAATGGGAATTTTCACCCTGCAAGGCAGGTAAGAAATTCCCACTTTCACTTAAGAGACTTTATTTTCATAATGAAAATTTTTACCTTGCAAGGTAGGCAAGAAATTCCCGCTTTTCACTTAAGTGACTTTACTTTCATAATGAGAATTTTTACCTTGCAAGGTAGGTAAGATTTTCCCGCCGATGCTTTAAGTGATTTTTTTTATAATGGAAATTTTTACCCTGCAAGGCAGGTAAGAAATTCCCGCCTGCCTGCCACTTCTAATATTCCCATTGCAGCTTAAGTGATTTTGACTTCATAGGAAAAAGTACCCTGCTATGCAGACAAGAAATTCCTGCTTTCCTGCCACTTCTAATATTCCCATTGTAGCTTAAGTGATTTTGACTTCATGGGAAAAAGTAACATGTTATGCAGGCAAGAAATTATCGTCTGCCTGCCACTGCCAAAATTCCCACTGACAGCTTAAACCCTTCCTTCCAGTGCAACTTGCATGGAAAATAGCTATTTTACAAAAGTGTGACTCGCATTGTGACTTCTGCATTAAAATTTTCACAAAAATTCGTCACTTAAGGCAGCGTGGAAATTGGACATCGAAGGTAGCCTTGAAAACTGCGATTGGAAGATGTAGCAGCAAAAACTTGCATGTGCCATAACTTCCATTATTTGGCTCCATTGTCAGGTGTCGTTTTATCTAAAAGTGCATATTTTCTCGAGCTCTACGCATTGATGGAAATATTTTTCTTATTTTCATCAAATTCATTTTTACACCTTTTTGGACCAAGCAACTTCTATCAATCTTTTGAAAGAATCCTGAGCTCTGATCGCCTGTAGACAGATTAGCAATTAATAATACTTGATAGCTTTTCAAAACCCTAGGCCTAGGGAAAGATATACTAGGAATAATAAATAGGCTACAAGAATTGCCGTTGAAAACAAACCAAAACACAGACGAAAAGAAAAAAAAAACAAAAACAGCCGCGGGCAATTGCTCAAAACATTTCTCTAATTAGCTGATCTGCAAAAATTCTATGGAGTCCCCCCGGATGAATGTTCTGTGGTAATAATGATGGGGTGAAGTGCTTTATATAACTTAAATCCTCCAATTTTAGCTTAATCTATTTTTAAAATAACTTTATTTAATAAATAAATAAATAAATATACTATCTCAGACAAAACCTGGCAAAGGGATAGAGTGAGTTTTAGCATGTGGGTATTTGGTAAATTTATATTTTATGATTCTATGAGGATATCTTAGAGCAATGCAAACAACTGCAGGTAAAACAAACACAAAATGACTAATTACTTTGAAAAGAACGATTTTTTTTTAAAAGGGGTAGTCCCATATTTTAGGGTGAAATCTCGGGGACACCAATAACACTAATAAATCGAACTATCTAAACCGTGCAAATAAATACATATTTATGGGGGTGGGGAATTTCCCTTCACCACCCATGCACCTTTCAAAAATAGACTACATGCTAATAATAACAATGCATATTTACATGATAAATACAAGGGCATGCAAGCTCGCCAATAATAGATTATCTAATAATACAACAGTCTAATCCTATTAATAGATCAAAACCCTGCATGGCGCTTGATCTTCTATTTGTCCAAAATAGTCTTGCATGCTCTTCAAGTTTCCATACAAAACCTGCACTACACTAAAATTCCATAATTAGCTTTATCTTTAAAATGGATAAGTCCTCAATCCTCGCCTTTCCTACTTTCTATTATTTAGGAAGTATATTTCCTATATATTGTAAACACTCTTGAATACATGCCTTGTTTGATTATACTTCCATGTTCCCTTATGCATCCTATTTCTGCGCCCTCAATCCTTCTGTGTCTTCACTACTTATGCTATATTTTGTCATCTCAACATTACTCCACAATAATTTCATTTCCGACCCCGGAAATGGGTAATCACAACTTATCCCTCCATGAGAAAAGAATAAGGAATGAAAGAATAAAAGAATCACTGTATAAAAGAATGAGAAAAATGTTTGACGCCCTACTCTTCCACAGGGAGGATCAAATCTAGATATTCATTCTTGATCTCTGCCTCCAGGTCATTCCAATCACTTAGTGTTTTATTTGTCTCATCTGAAATATCTACAATGATTTCCTCTATTTCATCAAGGGTCATTTTCTCACCTTTATTTTACAACACTATGAGAACATTGGCCATACTTGAGACCATCCTGTCCACGACATCCATTCTCCACGCTATCAATTTTCCAATGCCATTTATTTTCTCCTTGTGTGGGTCTTGGCCTGCTGCAAGTGCATCACGCTTCTTTGTTATTAATGTAAGCCTCTCCACATGTCCAAGTGTCTCATTCTTTAGTGCTTTATGAACTTGATCTTCTTCAGTCATGGTTCTTATCTTGATTATCACATCTGGGGCCGCGCACATGTTCAATGCCAAATATGCCTTCTTTAAATCATCTTTCAAGGTCTGCAGTAGGGACTTATAGCTTATAATATTGCACACTATTGTTGCCTTAGCAAATCTTTTGCACATGTTCTGCAACATCCTTGAGTTTTGGCATGTGTATGGGTCCCTCATCCAGTAGTATGTGAACTATTGTGCGTAAATAATACAAAGAGGATGGAAAATCCTCTGCAAATTGATCCTCCAAATTTGGCCTCTTTCTCATAACCTCATCACCAATTTGTTCGCCCATGCTAAGTATCGAACATGCCTTTTCCTCATATTTCTCCTTTTCTAATTTTAATCGCTTGATCTCAATATCCTTGTCCTTCTTATCATCAAACAACAATGGCTCTAATGGTTTACGCTTTATCAATGTTTTGGCACGCAACTTCAACAAATACTCTAGTTAGAGTGTTTCTTACATTCTCATTTGACATGATAGTGGGCTTAATAGTCACATGGCATGAATGGGGCGCCTTCTTCAATCTACGCGACACACATGATTCTTCACTTACATCGAAGTTAGTCTCATCCATATGAGTCTACATCGTCCATGATAATTTTTTCCTTGTGCGTGTGGTTTCCATCTCCACTTCCATACAAGTCCTTTGGCTCCAAAGTTCTTTGGAAGTGCTCGTGTATGATTTTTCTTGGGTCATCAACATACCCAACAGATGGAGTATCATATTTCTCTTCCTCCTTCCCCTTTCCTAATCGCTTACCTTTAGGAATCTAGGCACTTGAATCTAATATTGGTCCTTCACTTGTTTGTGTAGTAGGGGGCATGCCTAATGGCTCGCCCTTATCTTCACCTATCTCTGGGCCAATTTCCCCAGCGTTTATGTTCTGCTACTCCAACTCCTCTTCATCTTTCTTCATTTCCTCTTCTTGAGGCTCTTCTGTATCCTCAGTCTGAAATGGAGTGTTCGGCATGTTGTCTCTAGATTAATCTTCCTCATCATCTTTATGAGGAATGCACTTCCACCTTTTTTTTTCTGGTTCCACTTTCATAGGTGACATCCTAAGGGGTTTTGAATTCCCCACGCCCTGATTCCTTGTTCTTCTCAATACTATTCTAAATTGTTGATCCATGGCGCCATGTTCAAGGTCTACCTCTAAAGTTTTTGTTTCCAACATTTTATCTTCTTGCTACAGTGGAGGTGTTATCTCGTGCTCTCTTTTTCCTCCAACAATTGGCTGCTTTCTGCCTTGGTGCTTTAGGCCCCCACTGTCATCCTAAAGTTATTCTTCTTCTCCTTCTTTTTCTTCAACGGGCAGAGTGTCTTCATCATCCTACAATGTACTAACTGTGTGCTTCCCTTTGGGAAAACCAGGGAGCTTGAACTCATTTTCCACATATCTTCCCTTTTCCAACCTTGGCTTGAGGTGAATATATTCAAAGGTTGCCCTCGATTTCCCAATGGCCAAAATCATTGCCTTCATGTTTATATCATCTTAAATTAATTTTTCAATATATGCAGACTTACCTGGATAAATGTAAGTCTTTTTGAGGGTGTGGTAGTCACAGTCTACCTTTTCTGCATTGAAGAGCAGCTAGCACGTATCTGAAAACCTATGTATATATTCCTAGAAGTAGCGCACAGTGAAGGTGTAAGGGAGCTTACACCAAGGGCTCCAATTCTCATCCTTCATCCCAAAGATCCATATATAAAAATGTTGATACACTATAAAATACACTTATTTATCTAATACTGAAGGTAATTCCTTGGGTATTATCCATTCCTCCTCGAACGTAGCACGAAGGTGCTCATACCACAACTCTTCCCTTTGTTTAAAGGGTCCACTCATGGTTCCATCATATCTATATTTTTAAAATATCTCTGCAATAGATTTCTTCTCCTTTAGATACTACCATACTTTATCCTTTGGCACATCAGGCACTCCAATTTCTACAAACAAAAGAGATAACAAGATCACACTGAAACTTATTTTCTCACCTTGGTGCACTTCCTCAATGATGGTTTCAGCAATGAAACCAGCTAAGTTGTAAACTACACTCTCAGTCATCTTCTTAGCCAGAAGCAACTAGGACTTGTTTACTTGTGACAAAAGCTCTTGATTGTTCAACTTAGTCAGGAGGTGTGCTTCTGCCTAAAGCACCAGATACTTCTGTAGCTTAGGGATATTCATCCTGTACCCTCCTTTCATGTATCTCAGCGCTTTCTTAGTTGCTTCTATGGCCTCATTCTCAGTGAGTTCGCTTCTCAACTCAGTACCCGAGCTCTTAAGTCTTGTCAAACTCCTAATCAGGGGCATGGTGATCCTCATTCGTTGCCCAAAAATGTAGAAAAAGTCCTTATAGCCTCTACTCTTTAACCATTGGTACAAATTCTCTAGTTTGCCAAAGTAAATAAGTTCATACAACTGTAAAACTCCCACCTTTGTCAAAAATTTCTCGCCCACGTCATCATACACAACCATGTCATCCATTATTCTCTTTGTTGTCTTCACAACCAGAAACTTGTCCAGTTCATCCTTATTGTCTTTTTTTCTATGATTGTAGTCACTAACTTTATAATGGAAAACATGTGAGTCCCATTCACGACCCATAAAAACCCCTTATCGGTATTGCATCTCATAAAAACAAGTTTCATGGGCGTCCTCCACTTCGACCTCGAATTTCTTCTGCTTCCTTCCCCTTTTGGTCGTTATAGGTGCTTGCTTAGGTGCCATAGGAACAATAAAGGTGTGTTATTTCAATAGGTTCAAGCTCTACAATTCCAAATCCATGTGCCCTATCTAACCTCCAAACCCTAACAATTGTTTTCTCCTTCTCGCACACCTTTGTGTCACTCAAACACCTTCTCCAATGGAGCGTCAAACAATCTTGTGCATAAATAAGAAAAAGTGGGCGTGTTTGTAGCTCTTCGCACTTCACAACTCGCTTGTTAGCGCACTCAACTTCAACTCACTCAAATGATATTGATCGCAAAGGTAAAAATGATTTCCCAACACCTCCTTATATAGTTTTTTGAAAATTCTCCGCATTTATTTCTTTCCACTTACCACCGTACTTTACATTAACTTGATATTTCTTTCCTTTTCTGCGCTTATTTTTCCATGCCATAATCATAACCTTTTGGCGTACCTTCTACTCCTTGGTCACAGAAATCCTTTCACATGCCTTCAAGTGCCGAAGTTCCTATCCACTGCACCTTTCACTAAGTAGTTTCCACTACTGCAGCCTACCTCGCATTACATTGTGCGTCCATCCATCCATACATGGTTTTCAATCATGAGAAATCTTTCTCTATCCATACCTTTTCTTCAAGCACCTGCACAATACCTCTCTATGTATACCCATCTTCAAAGAAATTCCAAACCTAGTCCATATACCCTATATATACTCCACCCTACACTAAGGGTATGTACGGTCATCTGCGCATGAAAAAACTATATAGAAAGCAAATTTTGGCGTGTAAGCATGCTTATTACATAAAACACTTAACTAAATTGAGAAAGCATAACAACGATGAAGGAAACACATATAAACGAATGCATTAAGGAAATCCAATCTAAGTGGCAATACTTCCTTATTACAAACATGAAGAAGACTTATTTACAGTAGGGATTTATCCTACTCCCATTAAAGTAACCGGGAAACCATGTTCCATCCAGTGCCTCTAACTTGCAAGCACCTGAATCAAGTATATATGTTATAACAAATGGTCCTAGCCAATGCACTTTAAGATTTCTAGGGTGGCACAAAAACTTGTAGTCATAAAGAAGAGCCATCTATCTGAATTCAAGCTTCTTATCCTTAATATGTCTATCATTTCATGCCTTTTTCCTAGCCTTTTCTATCTTCTGAATCCATATTGCTATAGCGTGCCATTCATCCAACTGCATCAGTTTATCTATATGCTCTTCAAGTTCTTGCTCATCATCCAAACCTACAATGCGCACAATACACAGAGAAGGTAACATGAACTCCACTAGTAGAAAATCCTCTGCACCAAACACCAACTGAAAGGGTATGGCCTTATTCAACCTCTTATAATTTATCATGTATGCCCAAAGTACAATAGAGAATTTATCATCCCAGTCTTTCCTTCCAATATAAGAAATTTTAGTCAAGGTATGGCTCAATATATTGTTGAAGGCCTCAGTAGTCCCATCAGCTTGAGGGTGATAGGGTGTTGTTTTATGGTGTGCTACCATAAATTTTTCCAATAGGATCTTGATGGTCTCATTAAGAAAATGAGTATCCCTATCACTTATAAAATTCAATGGGCATCCATACATGTTGATAATGTGTTCCCATAGAAATTTTGTTGTTGTAGTTGTGGTATAATCCTTAATAGGCGTCACTTCTACCCACCTTGTAAGATAATTTGTATAAGTTATAATGTAGCACGATCCATTCCAATGTGCAGGTGGGGAAATAGGGCACACAAAGTCAATTGCCCATTTTTCAAAAGGTTTTGCACTAGCCTCAAAGGAATTTCATCTCTATGCCTAGGCTTCCCAAGGCGCTAACAATGGTCACAGACCTTACAATATTATTTACAATCCTTATACAATGTTTCCCATAAAAACCCAACTAGTAAAATCTTGCGCACAGTGGCACCCCGTGCATAATGTCCACCTACAATGCCACTATGAGTCTCCTCCATGATAGCTTCCCGCTTATGCTCAAGTACACATTGGTGAAAAACTTCATCATGGCCTAGTTTGTATAAGTCTCCACTAATCAACATGTAAAGCATGACGCGAATGGCAAGTCATTTTTTCTTTAAAGCCTTCATTCCCTCAAGCGCTACATTATTCGTAAAAAGAAAACAATGTCTTCTAAGTTATAGGGCACACAGTTCAATCTGAATAGTTATGCATCCAACATTATGTCCTTGATGCTCTGCGTGTCCTCCCATGTATTAATTCTTGATAGATGATCAAGTCTAGAATTACTCTTTCCTGGCTTAACCACCACTATAAAATCAAACTCCTAGAAGAACATAATCCAATGACATATGTGTCCCTATAGAATGAGCTTATTCACCAAGTACTTCAGTGCCATGTGATATGTATAGAAAATAAAAGGTGTTTCCAGTAAATATTGTCGAAACTTATGCAACGTGTAGATCATGGACAATGCCTTGTTCTTTGTAGTAGTATAATTCTATTCACCTGGTGTTAATTTCCTGCTTGCAAAACAAATAGGATGATCAACAATCCCCTCTCCAGGTTGGGATAATAACATGTCAATGGACATGCCAAAGGCATCCACATGTACACGAAAATGTTTTTTCCATGAAGGACAACACATAATAGGTTTTGTACTAAGCCTTTCCTTCAATGTCTCAAATGCGCACTTTTGCGCCTCACCCCAATAGAACTTGCCTTTACTTTTCAATAATTCCTCCAAGGGTGCAGTGATCTTGGCATAACCTTTAATGAAATTTTTGTAATAGCACGTGTGCCCCAAGAATCCTCACACCTCACTCCCTCACTCTAGTTAGTAGGTTCCTTTAAGCCCAACATGACAACAACCTTAATAGGATCCATTAACAAACCTTCCTTGCAGATGATATGTCCTAAAAAAGTCCTAAAGGGTGTAGTAAAAACACACTTCTTGATGTTTAAGGAGATGCTCATCTACCAGAACCTCTCAAACATAAGCCTTAAGTTATCACAGTGATCTTTCACTAGCACATACACTTTTCAATCATCCAGATAAACCTATAAGAACTTATGAGTAAAGTCTTGAAATGCTTTCACAACAATGCGTGAAAATAATATACGCACATTCTTTAATCCAAATGGCATAACCATGTATGCAAAGATTCCCCATTCTATGCTGAAAGTTTTCTTCTCTTGATCCTCTTTAGCTATCCTTACCTGATGATATCCATAAAATACATCAGAGTTAATCTAGTTCATACAAAGATAGATGTTAGCCTTGTTTATCTCTTATCATGATGGTTTACTGTAGATTAGAGTCATGCTTTGAGGTTATATGTTTTAGCTTCATTTACATAACGTATCTAATTTATTCATGAACACAAAAAGAAACCCATCATTGCCTTGGGTTTTCTCTATTCTTCATTGCTCCAGTTCCAACTCCATCATTATCTTTTGCATCATCCAACAACTACAATGTACCTGAAGAACAAACAAGAAAATGATATCAATTTTTGAGCTCAAGGTTTAATTTTTACTCATGTTCTATCTACTTTCAGGCAAATGAATCATTTGAGATCAAAAAGCATAAGGTACATCAAATAACAGATGCATATTTGAGAGGTACTATATTGTAGAAGCTCATGACACTCACAGTAATCATGAAAAACAGAAAGAAAGAGAAATAAAATCACTATGGAACATAAGAGAGACCAAAAATCCTATTGTTTTCTAACTATTTTGTTTAAGTGTACAATTGTAGATTGTTGTAGAAAAAAACAAAAATCATGATTTAAATTCTGTATTATCAAACATGGATGACTTTGGCACATGAAATAGTACAATTTATAAGATGAAAAAGCAATACACACATTTCATAATAATCAAGTACAACAAGTTCAAAATTGAATCAAGAGGCAATACTTGAACAAATTTATCAAAATATCAATGAATTATATAGTCATGAAAAAGTTACAAGATAAATAAAGGGATAAAGATAGAGCTTTGCAACTCAGAAAGGGGGTATAAATTCAGAGTTACAGATCAAGATGGTCACTTTCAGTAGCTGATTAAACCAAATCTTCTTATTATCAAAATCCTAGCAACAACTTAAAAAGTGTAAGAATTCATGCATCTTTACAATGATCAAATCATCAAGCTACAAACTTCAGATCAACACAAGTACAAACTCAAGTCATGATGCAATTGAATAGAACCTTTTGATTTCATAATACTTGGCAAAGTTATTATGGTATTTAATGATTAAAGGAAACAACTTGAAAGTTACAAAACTTTAGCTATGCATGAAATAAAATGGTAAAACTATAATGAGCAGAGTAAAATCTTCCAAGTATTCAACTTTCAACTTCAAAGTAAATACTCAAGCTACAATTGTTGACACTATCGGAAGATCAAATTCAGATCTTGAAGATCAATTTCAAATATAAAGGAATGATCAAATAAAAACAAGGATCAACCCAAAAGTGAATTGAAATGAGAAATAAAGAAAATCAAAAGAACCAAATAGATTACAACTCTCATTTCTAGAAGTTCTTTTCAGTTACCAATGCAAGTATAAATTGCAAAGTTCAAATCACATTTACTAAGTGAAGGCTCATATCTAGGAATGCTATAATAATGCTACAGGTACCCATGAAGGAGTAGTAACCATCAATATGGATAGTATGCACTGAATAAAGATGAACATAAATGGATTCATGACTTAAAAGGTACTACAAACTACAAGAGTGCATCTCAAGTACAACATTACAGTCATGTTGAAGATTTTTGAAAAGGTTACAAGATTGCAAAATCATGTTAATCTGAAGAGATACCTTTATGACAAGTTATAATCCATATATCTCAAGCTCATAATACTTATAGAGTTTCCTAAATGAGGTTACACAATCAATTAAGAGTTCAACATTGCTTGTATCTATTAAAAGAAGCACATTTATGGCAGACCTTAAGATACAAACTTTTGTTACAACCATGCATAAAAGATAAAGAAAGCTACAACCAGTTATGAAAGGTTACTTCACAATACATAGTAAAAGATTTAACTCATGAGTTCATCTTCAAAGAAATTATCATAAGCATCCACACAGGAAGGGAAATTATGCTACATAAAAGGATTCAAATACTGTTACATTTTGCAAAGATTCAAAATTACCAAAAGAGTCAATACATCAAGTTCAAACTTTTAAGATTTTAAAGCCACGAGAATCAAATATTATGTTGTTGTCAAGGAAATTAGAATGCATAGATATCATTTGAACCATATGAAAGAGATAGAACAAGAATATCAAGGCTTGATAAGAAATCAGATGCATAGAGATTATTGTTTTAAGTACGAGCAATCAAATGTGGGTAGAGTTGTCCTTGACACTGCATCATAAGGCATAAGTTCTATCAACACAAGGCAAAAGGAGTACTTTTTTGATGTAGGAGTGCTGAAGCATATTTTTTTCCAGTTTTTCCCTTGAATGAGAACCAGTTATTGCCTTTGCAATAATTTAACTCATGTGAATGTTTATTCCTTGAATAAATTATCTTACCTTGCTACAAATTTGGTGTCTTCTGCATAGTCTTAGTGTTCATGTTAGCTTTTTGTTTTGTTGTGATTTATCCCTCAACACATAAGTGTTTGCCTTAGGATCAAGCTAAAACTCATTGGTTCGTGCTCTTATAATTTTCTCTCAGTAAGTTGTGTATGTACTCAACCAAAACCATAAATCATTTTGGTGTATCATCTCATTTCAATTTCGGTTACAGCCATCTTTTAAACCCCAAAACCCCAAAAAAAATAGTTTAGGATACATCAATAAGGAACCGGCCTTGATATTGGAGACTCACCTCAATGACAAGTATACCCATAGACCTAAGGTGTTTCCATTTTATCTATAGAAGTGAGGAACAAAACAAGATTAGAACCCCCTTTGTTATCCCTCAACCAGGGTGCACTTCTAAGAGATAAAAGTTCTCCAAAAGTGACCAACAAACTTGGTATCCCTATAAAAAACAATGCTTCTAGGAAGTCCATGAAATCTGACTATCTCCTTAAAGAAGAGATACACAATGTTAGTAGTACACATTTTATTAGTACATGGAATGAAATGATCCATCTTAGATAACCTATCAACTACCACAAAGATTGAATCATTCCCTTTTTTGAGTTCTTGGAGAACCAAATACAAAATCCATACTTACTAAATCCCATGGCCTGTTGGGAATTGGAAATGATTTATACAAACCTGCATTTTGACTGCTTCCTTTGGCATATTGGCACACTTTACATCTCTCTACAAACCTCTTAACATCACTATTCATACCTGACCAATAGTAATGAGCACTTAGTTGAGCTAGTGTCTTGTTTTGCCCAAAATGTCTTGCTAGAATGGCACTATGTTTTTCCTTTAGCAAGTTCTCTCTCATTGAACTTCTTCATACACATAGTTGATTACCCTTGAAAGGAATACCTTCTTGTACCATAAAATCCATACAAGGACTTGTATCTCTTCTTAGAGGATCCATGGATGCTTCATAGGCATCTTTGAAATCAACATCTTTTTTGTACATCTCTTTCAAATCATCAAATCCCAATATGTTCACATGAGATTCTTGCATGACCAAGCTCCTTCTACTCAAAGCATCAACAATTTTTTTAGATTTACCACTCTTTTGTTTGATAACAAAAGTAAAAATTTACAAAAATTCTATCCATTTCACATGCCTTTGACTACTTATGTTAACTAGTCACAAATTGCAAAACATAATTATCAGTAAACAAAAAAACTCTTTAGGCATGAGATAGTGTCTCCACTTCAAGGCATGTATGACAACATATTATTCTTGGTCATATGATGAATACCTCTTATTTGTATCATTTATTTTTTCACTAAAGTAAGCAATACGATTTCCTTCTTGGCTTAAGACAACATCAATAACATTCCCACTAGCATAACATTCAACTTGAAAAAGTTTAGTAAAATCAGGTAAGGATAAGATTGTTTCTTTCGTTATATTTTTTCTTCAGTAAATTAAAGCTCTTATTAGCAACCTCAATCCATTGAAATTCTTTCTTATCACCTCTAATTCTATCCACTATTGGAGTGCAAATCCCACTAACATTTCTTATAAATTTCCTATAGAAGCTAGCCAAACCATGAAAGATTCTTACCTCAAAGACATTTTTAGGAGTAGGAAAATCATTGATTGTATTTACCTTCTCCTTATCCATCTTCAATCCTTCTCCTAAGATCACAAACCCCAAGTAGATCAGCTCTGTCTTCAAGAAAGTACACTTTTTAAGATTGATTAGTAGTTTTTCTTCATGAAATTTTTCAAGAACCAATCTTAAATGCTTAAGATTCTCTTCTTTTGACCGACTATATACCAAAATTTCATCCAAATAGACTATGAACATTTTACCAGTAAAATCTTTAAGCACTTCATTCATAAGTCTCCTAAAGATTCTAGGAGCATTTTTCAAACCAAATGACATAGTCAACCATTAATAAAGCCCATCATTTGTCTTAAAATATTTTTTCCATTCATCACCCTCTCTAATCCTAATTTGATGATAACCAATTTTCAAATCTATCTTATAAAAAAAATTGGATCCGCTTAAACAAACCAAAAAATCATCAATTCTTGGAAATGGGAATCTATACATGATAGTGATCTTGTTGATTGCTCTGGAGTCTGTGCACATTCTCCATCCTCCATCCTTCTTAGGACTCAAAACTATAGGTACATCACAAGGAATTAAACTTTCTCTTATCAGCCCTTTCTCCAATAATTGTTGTACCTACCTCTTGATCTCTTTATTTTCCTTTAGAGTCATCATGTAAGCAACCTTGTTTAGAAGTTTAGCACCTGGAATCAATTATATGTGATGGTTGATGCTTATAATTGGAGGTAATTCATTAGGAAGATCATCTACTACAATATCCACATAATTATTTAACATATCTTGGACTTCTTGAGGCAAATCAACAAGCTTTGTATTGGTAACAACACTTTTAGGCTTACTTACTAAAGCAAAATTTACCTCTTCCTTCTTCATTTGATGTAGGAACTCTTTTCCACTCATTAACATCACTGTAGACCTTGATTCAACAACAACCTTATCTTCTTGCAAAGGTTTGAGAACATGCTTCTTTCCATCCTTATCAAAGGTGTAGGTATAATGTCTTCCATCATGCACTACCTTCTTGTCATATTGACATGGTCTCCCAAGTAGAATGTGACAAGAATCCATGGGCATAACATTACATATCATCTTATCCTTATAAGTTCCTATTTAAAAATCTACCTTGCATTGTTCATTAACCAAGAGTTGATGTCCTTTTTACAGCCATAAAAATTTGTAAGGAGTAGGATGCATTTCATTTTCCAAGCCTAGTTTCTCCACCATCTCTGTTGAGAAAAGCTTGTATGTTCTCCTACTATCTATAATTGCTTTGTAGCATTTTACTTTTCTTTTTCATGTAGTCCTAAAAAAATTCTTCCTTTGAGGCGGATCCATGACCTCCTTGCTTGGTTTAAGAAAGATCCTCCTCATCAAGAGTGATTCACCAACTTCTGGTAAGTCTTTAAGAACCTTTGATTCTTCAATTTCTTCCTCTTCTTCACCTTGAGTCACATGAGCACCTCTTTCTTGGCTGGTTGAAGGATTTTTCAGGACATTCATAATACCTACATGACCTGCATATTTATTACATCTAAAACACCTATCCAATAATATTCCTTTTCCTCTTTGATAAGGTCTTCTTCCTCTTAGTGCTAGCCTCCTCTTAAACTGTGTGAGATGCTAACTTCTTCTTAGTATGATTATAGCTTCCTTCTATTCTCTTGTTGACCTCTACCTCTAAAAATTTTGCCTCTTCCTCTTGTATATGAAGTTTTATTTCTTGAAAGCTTCTCTTCAGCTTTGGGTGCTAACTGATAGGCTTCTTCAATTGTCTTGGGAGAAATTATATTAATCTCATCTTGAATATAAAATTTTAGACCATTAAGATATATTGCTACCTTCTCTAGATCATCCTTTATATGCCCTACTCTTATATTCAGTTTATAGAATTATTCAGTGTAATCTTTCACAGACATGTCCATTTTCCTTAAATTTTGAAGAGATCTAAACAAACTTGTTTAATAATATTTGGGTAAAAATTTACCTTTGAGTTTTGCCACCATTTTGTCCCAATCTCTTATTTTTATCTTTCCTTTATGGATCCTCTCTTTCTATATTCCATCCCACCAAATGCATTCATGGCTCTTCAATCTAGTGACAGAAAACTTGACCTCCTTGTCATCTCCCACTTCTTCATATTCAAATTATTTGTCCATTGCATCAATCCAGTCAACGAGCTCCTCATGATTTAGGCTACCTTCATACATAAGGATTTCCATCTTAGGCTAAGAACTAGCTCCCACAATGGCCTTCAACAATCTCTCTTCTTCTCTATCTTCTGCAACAACTAGGTCCACATTCAATTCCCCTTCCTCTGGATCTTCCTCAGTAACATATCCTTTCTTAATGCCTCTCGTCTGAGACATATCAACATCTTGAAGTCTTTCTCTAAGACTCCTAATCTCTTCCACGAGCTGAGCTTGAGTAGCTCTTACTCCACCTACTCTTGCTCTAGTTTTCATTTTTGGGTACCTTCTCAAGCAACCTTTCTCTCTTATTTTCTATCACCTTTTGTAATCAACCCTTGCTGACTTGATCAAGTCTTCTTGGTATTATTTGATACCAAAAATTTGATGCCAATATTATCTCATTGTTTCTTATCGATTCTTGTATTCACCTTGTCTTCTTATTCTTCCATCATGAGCTATTAGGTCTTACTCAACATTCAGTTCACTATAGTTCTCTATATTAAGATTTTATTTAAGTTTCATACATCAATTAGAATACCCTTTAAGGGTTGAAAGGTCATATCAATATTTAACTAGGGTTTTTTTACCAAGTTGAGTAAAACAGGGTAAGGATTGTTTTCTTAGGCCTAATTTTTGCCTAACTAGCTACATCAAAGGTGAAAGGAATTTATCTCACCTGGAATTCAGTCCTATCACTTTTTAAATGCTCTCAAAATTGACCTCCATCAATTTGAAATCGTTTTTCATGAATTTCATCAAGAAGACATCTCAAAACACAGTTTAAACCCTCTGTCTCAGTCTACATGGATTAAAACAATGTCATTTATAACTTCATCTGTACATGATTTCAAAAGATGAAATTTTGTGGGATTGTTTATCTAGTAGGGGAAACTATATTATGAGAAACTAAGCCACTTCCACAAGTTGAAAAATATTTAATCTATTGCCTAGTTTCAACCCGTGAGAAGATTTTTATCTATAAAACCCTTGAAAATCACTTTCAAGATCCCAAATAAATTTTTGTGGGCTTGAAATACCTTCCACCACATGTTTGAAATGATAGTGGAAAGAAATACATTCACCAAGCTTGGGTGTAACTTTTCTTTTCTTGTCTTGTTACAGTGTAGATTTTAAAAACCACAAGAAACACTCTAAATTACAAAATTAACACTAGGAATTCTTCTCTATCAACACTCATGCATATTCCATCCAGTCATAATAATTTACAATGTTTTTCATTCGAAATCTTATTTTGATATTGGGAAATTGACCAATTCAAATCCTAAACCAACTCCTAAGAAGACTCAACCAACTCTTATAATAACTCAACCTAATTCCAAGCATGGAAAATGAGATAAATTCTATCCTAACATCTCTTACAACTTGTTCACAACCAATTTTATCTATTTACATGGTCTTCATGACCTTATTAAGGCATAATAACTCATTTACCCTCCCTCCCTAATGCACCTAATCAACCTCCTTTATAAGCATAATTACTCTTACTATGGCATGTTTACATAGAAGTCTAACTTTGAATAACCAGAAATGTAGGGAAACATACTACTACAATACCTTGATGACATCAAACACCTATTTATGATCTCCATGCCCACAAATGATGCTCTTCCATCACAAGTAAATCATGTGTTATACAATTGATATATCTCATGTGATTACTGTTGTCATGGATTTTAAAGTTTAATCAGTAAAAATTACAAGTATATTGATTCACCCCCCTCTCAATATTTGTGTGTTTTCTACGGATACCACTTGTAATGAAATTCCTTAGATAGATTTAAATATTAATAGAAACATAACACCAAAGTATAGATAAATGATCACAATATGTATAAGTATAATGACTTAGCCACTCGGAGGGGGAAACCTCTAAACCATACTATTATCCATTTTTACCCCTTGGTAAAAATGGACAACTCGGGAAAACTGGACTCAAGTAGTTGACAAGCCTTTAGGGTTGGATCAGGAAGAAATCATGTAATTTATGTGTTTTTAGAGCACTTATAGTTGTTTTGGGAGGTTTGGAACTGTTTGGGGCATTTTTTCCTCTTTTGGGTTTCAACAAATTCTATACTTAGTCAATTTTGTATCCGAAAATAGACCGAAATTTTTATCTACTCGATCTTCGGACCCTTGTAGGCTTATCAAATTATTGTTTAATTTTTACCTCGTTAAAATCAACTTAAAATAATGCAATAAGTATGACACTTTGCAAAAGGGTTGATTATGGAGTTCGGCAATTACCTACGTCTTCGGGTTCTTTCAAACCATTCCGCTAGTCAAAAGTTGTAAGTTACAATAGTACTTTCACAAGAAAACCTAATAGAAACTATTAAGAACTTGTTTAGAAGAATATTCAGACCTTCAGATGACAAGGGTGAAAAATAACACCCGACTTCCCCTTTCCTAGTGTATTCGGAAAGCTCTATGGCACCAGCTCCACTGTTCGGAATCCTCCGGATCTCCATCGGCCTTCCAGACGCTTTGAAATGCTCTATGGCACTCTGGTTGATACTCTAGGAATCACAATAATTTAGTGTCGCGCTATGGGCCGACTAGGTAGTATTAAAAATCCTAGTCACAATAATGCCTATTTAAATAAATAGGTCTTCACAACTTTATAATAAGCCTATTAAATAGGTCTTATAAAAAATAACTCTCCTCAATTAAACTCTTCGGTCTTCCTTGAGCTCTTGATTTGAGCTTACAAGTTGCATGTCTTTACAATGCAAGGGGTCCCCCTATTTATATTAAAATAGGCCCCTAAAATTAATGCCTTTAACATTTATCCTGAGGCTAATATTAGCCTCACCGTAGCATTTGGATGGGATAAATCCCATGGTGGGCGGCATGTATTTGAGTGGGTTACAACCCAAATCAAGTGTGCTAAAATTTCGATAAGGTTTTTAAAAACCTTAGCCCCCCCATCCTACACGTGGATCCTTCCACGCATGGCCTTTTCCCCACCGCTTCACCCACCATGTGGAACTTAGAATATGTGTGGGGGTTGGTAGATTTACATGGCCGAGTCTTATACGCCAAGATGGTAGTGGGATGAGGTGTGGGTCGAGCTGCAGTTGGGATTTCTATCCATGTGGGTGGAAATGTGGTAATGTTTGACTGCCGAGTTGTAAGTGGTCTCACCGAGATAATAGAAATTCGACCCATACATTGTGGCATAGAATGTAATCAACTCAGTGAATAGCTTGAGGTGTAACTCGATCCATAACTCGATGAGCAACTCGATCAACACATAGTCCACTTTTAAACTCTCGATAGGAAAATCGAGTGAATTCGACAAGTGGTGGCAAGCTACGTGGTGGTTTGTGGACCCACCACGTCGGTGATAACGAATTAGTCCACACGGCGACCAGGCTCCCCTCCGTTAAAAACGTTGAGCCTCTTGTTGCGACCACCAACCTTTACACATATCGAAGACCAGAGGTCGATAACCACCCAAAACGAATCTCTCTTTTTACCAATGCCCTTTTGCCACATGTCATAGTGCTATTGGTCCATTATTGACCTGTTGACCAGACTTGACTTTCTTGTTGACTGAACTTTGATTGGACATAACTAGAGCTCCCAATGTCTGTTTTTCGTGTTCTCATAGTCAGCGGAAATCTATCAAAAATATGTTCTACACTGACACAATTTAAGGTTGTTTAGGGAACTTTTTTATATCAAAAAATGATCCCCTTATCAAACCTTCCCAATGAGAAAGGTTTTTTGTCCCAAAAAGCTTATATTGGAACATTTTGTCATCCTATCCTGAATCTGGAAACTCTTCTGCCACCTCAAAACTACTATTGTAGTAGACCCTTTGGTCTCTTCCCCTACAACCTCCTCACTTCGACAACTTTTTCTGATCTTGGGACCTGTGGGTTATCGTCCCACAATGCTTATGTTGCCCACTTTGATATCCGAAGAAGACCTCCATGCCTCTGTTGTATGGTGATAATTTTCTCAATGAAACCTCAATGCTCCCACTATGCAGTGTTAAGCTTCCAGATATATGACAAAAAGGATCCCTTTTTACTTTAAAACACATCTCATGGCTCCGAGTTGATTCCACAGAATCCAAACTAGTTTGAAGGAACTCCATGCTACTTAGAGCTATGATTGATCCGATGTCGATGATGGACAATGACTTGTCCCTTTTCAGACCTCAATGCCTCCATTGCATGGTGCTAAGTCTCTTGTAGACTTCAACGCCTCCCGTTGTGCAGTCCTAAGTCTCTTTTAGACCTCAATGCCTCCGATGTGTAGTGCTAAGTCTCTTGCAGATCTCAACGCCTCTACTGTATAGTGCTAAGTCTCTTTTAGACCTCAATGCCTCCATTATACGGTGCTAAGTCATTTTTCAAGACCTCAATGTTCCCACTGTGTGGTGCTAAGTCCTAATAATCAGCTACCATTCGAATGTGCGGTCGCAATACCTTGACACTGAATGACGTTCTAAGCTAATCTTTTGAGAGCTCCTTTTGTTGAAAAAAAATATCAGGTACCATTCTGCTAGATGCCCATGATGGATTCTTCACAGAATGAAGTTCTGACCTGACGTCAATGCCAACGGTGATTCAACTACCATTTTGCTACATGGTCACGATGCCTCTACACATAATGAAGTTTGGAACTGAATCCTGCGAGCTCCATTATCTGTAAAAATGGCAGACAAATCTCCAAACTCATAGATATGAGTATCCAACTGTAATGGTCACTCAAACATTTGATTAGGAGAAAGGTTCCCTAAAAAGGGTCTTTATACAACTTTCAAACATAAGTGTAAGGAAAATATTTCCTAATACATAATGTAAAACTAGTTGTAAAAATGCTCCATTTTTGGAGTCTTGTACAATAAGCTTATATACAAATTTATAGGAAAAATAACTTCGCATGATAAACCTATTGCGAAATATCTCCTACTTCGTGGCTTATGTACTTTGTCTTCTCCACTGCATCACAATGTGGATTGACTTCATTTGCCTCCTCCTTGCTGGACCAATAACTCAACAAGAAAAAATATACTACATCTTATGGTGTTAGCCAACCACCAAAATAACTTTCCTCTCGGGGTTTATAATGCAAGTATAAAAGAGTACAAACATTACCCAAAATTGGGTCTTTAACTAATGTGCAATGTCTAGTTAGATGTATACAAACATTTCCCTCAAAGGGGTCTTACTAATACATTCTACCTAACATAATAGTTTATGGTTTTATTACAACAAGAGCAATAAATAATGCTCAGAAAAACCAAATACAATAGCTAAACAAAGTCAACTTTATTTTCACCTTATATTTCTTACCCAATGTAGAATCCTCAGTGTCTATCTATGATACCTCAATAGGTGTCATGTGGATCTTCGAGTTATCTATCCTCTGCATACGGATCCTGATGATTTGGTGGAATTTAGGCAACTTCCAAATTAGGATCTTCCTGATCCGCAGGAACATATGAGCTTGAATCTGCATTAGGATCTGCATGATCCCCTGGTACATATGAGTGAGAAGGCTCACTGTCTTCACCTTGTGCAATACAGACAACATGTCCCGTTACAAACTTGATCCTCCAACTGTGCCCAATACGAAGCTCCACTCCACTCCTGTCATCAATCATATAACATTGATGAGCAGTTAGGTAGAAGTTTCCCAATACCATTTCATCCATCTCTAAAGAGATGATGTTGAGAGTGATATTGTGAGAAACTCGTCTCCCCATAATGAAGCTCAAAGTGAAATAACTGGTAAACACTCCATACAGAGTACCATCTTTTGTACCAACTATCTTGGTATGAGGAAGTGGTGTCGTGGGAAGTCCTAGTCGGCGCACCACATCGACAGTTACGTACCCTACTCCGATAGTCCAATCAGAAATAAGGGTGACTAACTGTCCTCGTGCAACCACTGGAATCCACTGTCTCGAGGCACTCACATGTCATAGTATAATGTCTGGACGTTCCACTGGTGCTCCTCATGCTAATGTTGCCACTAACTGGCCAGTGTTGGGCCCGGCAATAGCCTTTCCCTTCTTCTGCATCCACTTAGGCCTTCTCTCTAGATACAAATCCCAACATCACTCGGTACCGTGCCCTTTACCACAATGACAACACATTCCCGAGTCTAGTGAAGGTTTCCTCTCCAAGTGGCGCTTCTAAAGCTGACTAGATTCAACCACCTTCCCAAGTGAAGCATCCAATCTTCTTTGTAACTTTGTGATGTGTTGTTGCTGCTAGTGTTGATGCTCTCGAACAATAGCTAGGTGGGTTTATAACTCTAGGATTTGGCGATCATGTTCTCGATGTCGAGTGATCATCACTCGAACCATGGTACCTAATAAGGCAAGCATAACTGGCAAATGGAAGAAAAGGTATAGATCTATTTCTACAAAACTAGCTTTGATACCAACTTGATCTGAAAATAGACCGAAATTTTTATCTACTTGATCTTCGGACCCTTGTAGGCTTATTAAATTACCGTTTAATTTTTACCTTGTTAAAATAAACTTAAAATAATGTAATAAGTATGACACTTTGCAAAAGGGTTGATTACGGAGTTCAACAATTGCCTACATCTTCGGGTTCTTTCGAACCGTTCCACTAGTCAAAACTTGTAAGTTACAATAGTAATTTCACAAGAAAACCTAATGGAAACTATTAAGAACTTGCTTAGAAGAATATCCAGACCTTCAGATGACAAGGGTGAAAAATAGCACCTGACTTCCCCTTTCCTGGCGTATTCGGAAAGCTCTATGGAACCAGCTCCACTGTTCAGAATCCTCCAGATCTTGATCGGCCTTCCAGACACTTTGTAACACCCTATGGCACTCTGGTCGATACTCCAAGATTCACAATAATTTAGTGTGGCGCTATGGGCTGGCTAGGTAGTATTAAAACTCCTAGTCACAACAATTCCTATTTAAATAAAGAGGTTTTTGCAACTTTATAATAAGCCTATTAAATAGGTCTTATAAAAAATAACTCTCCTCAATTAAACTCTTTGGTTCCTTGAGCTCTTGATTTGAGCTTACAAGTTGTATGTCTTTACAATGCAAGGGGTCCCCCTATTTATGTTAAAATAGGCCCCTAAAATTAATGCCTTTAACATTTATCCTAAGGCTAATATTAGCCTCACCGTAGCATTTGGATGGGATAAATCCCATGGTGGTCGGCATGTATTTGAGTGGGTTATACCCCACATTAGGTGGTGCTAAAATTTCGATAAGGTTTTTAAAAACCATAGCCCCCCCATCCTACATGTGGATCCTTCCACGCATGGCCTTTTCCCTACCACTTCACCCACCACATGGAACTTAGAATATGTGTGGGGGTTGGCAGATTTACATGGCCGAGTCTTATACGCCGAGATGGTAGTGGGATGAGGTGTGGGCCGAGCTGCATGGTTGGGATGTCTATCCATGTGGGTGGCAATGTAGTAATGTTTGACCACCAAGTTGTAAGTGGTCTCACCGACATAATAGAAATTTGACCCATACATTGTGGCATAGAATGTAATCAACTCAGTGAATAGCTTGAGGTGTAACTCGATCCATAACTCGATGAGAAACTCCATCAACACATAGTCCACTTGTCGACTCTCGATAGGAAAATCAAGCGAATTCGAGGAGTGGTGGCAAGCCACATGGTGGCTTGCAGACTCACCATGTTGGTGATAACAAATTAGTCGACATGGTGGTCGGGCTCCCCTCCGTTAAAAAATTTGAGCCTCTTATTGCGACCACCAACCTTTACGCCTATCGAAGACTGGAGGTCGATAACCACCCAAAATGAATCTCTCTTTTTACCAACACCCTTTTGCCACGTGTCATAGTGTTATTGGTCCATTATTGACATGTTGACCAGAGTTGACTTTCTTGTTAACTGAACTTTGACTGGACATAACTAAAGCTCCTAATGTCTGTTTGTCGCGTTCTCATTGTCGTCAGAAAACTCTCAAAAAGATCTTCTACACTGACACAATTTAGGGATGTTTAGGGAAATTTTTATATCAAAAAATTATCCCCTGATCATTTTTGGTTAAAATTGGAGAAAATTGGATAAATTGGTTATTGGGAACTTCATTATAATTTTCTCTAACTCCCCTACCTAAGAAAAGTTTAAGGAGTTAGTGAAAAAATCGGAAAAATTGGAAAAATACCCATTTCTAGTTCATTGTGGGCCTAAAGGGTGTGGGTAGAACGACTGCGGATAGAACATAAGTTCCTCGCCCTTGATCTAAGGCCTTAATACAAAGGGCCATTTTTAGTGTAGTGAATGTGGAGTTTGGGGACCCATATGGAACAAGGGTCATCGGGGTGTCAATTCCCAATCGGCCGAAATACCCGCATTTCACTAGGGAGGATTGAGTTCCTTTTTTTATGGAGGTGAGGGTGACATCATGCAAAAAGGGGGCATGGGGAACAAGTTCCCTACGGGGACAAGTTCTCTACATGGTTTTGGGGTCCACAAAATAAAGGGGGTAGGCATGGAAGTTTAGTGTGGGTGAGTCGAGGAAGTCAGGCCCAGAGATCCCGCAAAGAAATCGGGCGCGGTGGGTGAATTACGGCCGATACAACTTGATTGAGAATGTGGGGTACAATGTTCTCCGTGAAACATTGTTCCCCATGGGATGTTCAGACCCAACATATCCGTAGTGAATGGAGGCGTTGTTTTGTGTAGGAAAAGCAACACTTTCGGACCCTAACAACCCACAAGGCCCAGTTCCGTGCCAAGTCAAGTTCTTCGCACCCTGTAGGGATCCAAAAAGCAAAGAAAAGAGAGGTAGTGGTATAACACGGGTAAGGCAGAGATCAAGGGAGCTCAAGACCATGTTCCATGCGTTCCACTCAGGCCCAAAAATATCCTATTTACCCACAAGCCAATGGAGAATGGGCACATGGCCAGGAGAAAAGGAAAAATGACAGTGTTTTGTGGACTATAACATGGGAAAAAGAACATAGGTTGAGAATATTTGCAAATGTGCTCCACAACCCCTCCAGATCCACAACGCCATATCTTTATCCTCAGTTGACCAAATTTGATAAATTTATATCGTTGGATTTGTTTTCTTAAGCCCCACGCTTAGAAATCATTAAAATGGATATTAGGTGGGTGAAAAGCAAAGAAAACATCCCATGTGCAAATAAACATGTCCCAGACAGGTAAAAGCATTTAATGAAGGCATACGATCATATTTTATTTTCTACATGGCACAAGATAAGATGGAATGAGTTTGGCAGGGTTCCCCGTCACATTTTTAGGCTAATCAACACCATTGGTTGGTGGTTGAAGTGGATTTTTAGGTTTATCTCCCTCTCTCTCTCATTGATTCTTCTATATATTGTAAAATATAGCATTTTTGTAAGGAGGTTAGATACATTTCTCAATGTTTCTCTCTTCTTCTTATCTTCTGGGTGGAAATGAAGCTCCAAGCCTCACTTTTGACCTCTATAATGATGAATCATATATGTATTATTCAATATGATGTATTGTACAACACTTTGGAGCAATAAAATCATATTTTTGTGGTTATTTCTCAACCCTTTCTTGGATTTTCTTGTTTCCTCTTGCCTTTCTTCATATTTACAGGTAATTTTATGCATTTCTCCATTATCATTGCAAGTTTTAATGATCTATGCTTGACGGAAATGGTGTATTGTGTGTATTTTTGGTCTGTGATGCTTGTCCATCCTCTCCATGCTCACCTTTCTTCATTTTCATGCATTGTGGATTGTCCAACACCCCCCCTTTTTTTGGTTCTATCACCTTTTTGTTTAGGATTTAAGTTCGCAAGTCCCACAGCTTGAGAGATGGTCCAGGGCTAGAAAATTACATTGGTAGCTCATGCACACATACATGACAAATTAAAGGGTTCTGTAATTTTTACATAACACATACAATAAGACTCTTGAGTGCTCAATATCGCTAATATCCTACTTTCTAACTCTTATATTTACCCTACTATACTATCCAAAGCCCTAAGCCCGACCCACTACGCATATAAAAGCATAAATAAATATGATATGACATGATAAGATATTATGTTAGTCATAGGTTAGCTATCCATATCTCAATATATGACCTAGGGTTAAAAGTGTAACATAGAGGAGAAGGTCGAGTAAGAAAACATACTCATTTTGTAACTATTCAATCATTATGTTAATAAGAGGGACACTTATATTTTGGTGTCATCCCCATTGGCATAATGGATCATGGTATGTTAGGGTTTATATGTTGCCACAGACCAAGCCTACAACCAATGTGGGATTAGCTTTTTGAATAAGGAGTTTTTGAGATAGAAAGGATTCCAAGATTCACTAAAAAGACATATCTAACAAGTAGTAAGGCATGTATTTAGAGGTAATTGAATGACATCCATAACCACTTCTATTTCGATGTTGTTCCTATTAGCATAAGGATCGTGGTCTGTTAGGGTTTATATGTTGCTGCAAATCAAGCCTGTTAACCAATGTGAGACTATTTTTTTGAATGATTGATGATTTTAGAGTAGCATAAGTGATTCCAAGATGCAATCTTTGGGGTAGTAAGGCATGTATTTAGAGACGATTGAATGGGTTTTTTTATTTTAGGATTATGAACCTAAAAATAATGAGAGGTGAAGGTTGAGAAAGCAAATAAAGTCATCCCTAAACCAGTCAATTATAATAAAATCACAACATAATTACGCTGAAAGGTGTTTCTTATTTGGAGTCGGCTTGGTTGTTTCCGACAGCCATCAAAAATTGGATGGACATGATCACCAGAATACATGCGTTTACAATCTTGTGATCCACGGTGAGCAACGTATGATTTTTGGATCCCGAAGGCTGACAAATCAGAATTGTGCACACAGATTGTGCTTTCGAAGGAGGAAAACTGGTCGTCGATCCGTAAGAATTCGTTTGGTCCATTGATGGTTTGGTCATGGATTCGCAACATATCTTTTGGTTTCGTCTGACGTGCCAGACATGTTTATTTCCTCCTTGATGTGAGATTTGGTGATGGTGCTTGGATGCCGTTTGAATCCTGTACCACTCAAGAGATATGTAAAACATGATGGAGCTATTTTCTGCCTGTCCCATATTGATTTGTTTCTATGGAATTTGACTGCAGGGGTTTTTTCGCTTTGGTTATGTGATCTTTACCAACAAAAACCATGCCACTCAAGAGAGACTAATAGGTTAACTTATGAGTGAAGGAAAAAGTTGGGGGCGCAATTGCAAGCAGGTTTAGGATAGTTCGATTGACATTTTTTACCCATTTTCTAACATCGACTGTGAAAAATGCTAATGATGTATTTAGCTTTCCCGTTGTTTGGTTTTCCATAGAATACGTTTATGTCCGTGTGATGAGGCTTTCTAAGGAAACAACTAGATGTGGTTGTGTGGCAGAGAGTAAAACAACATTTGGAAGGAAGAAAGGACACCATTCCTTTCAATGTGTCTTCATTCTTGTTGTGTGGTCTATTTGTACATACCTAATCACTATAAATGTCATTTTTGTGCATTCCATTTGATGTGTCTTCAGAGGAAACAGCCAGATGTGGTTGCGTGGCAGAGAGTAAAATAACATTTGGAAGGAAGAAAGGACAACATTCCTTTCAATGTGTCTTCATGTTTGTTGTGTGGCCTATTTTTACATACCTAATCACTATAAATGTCATCTTTGTGCATTCCTTTTGATGTGTCTTCAGAGGAAACACCCAGATGTGGTTGCGTGGCAGAGAGTAAAATAACATTTTGAAGGAAGGAAGGACAACATTCCTTTCAATGTGTCTTCATACTTGTTGTGTGGCCTATTTTTACATACCTAATCACTATAAATGTCATCTTTGTGCATTCCTTTCGATGTGTCTTCATGCTTACTCCAATGTGTTGGCTTTCTTGTTAAGGGCTCTTGGTGTGTTCTTTGGTAAAGTTTTTTTCTGGGCCAACAAATTTTGTATGGGCATGTATGTTGGATAATAAAATGGAAGTAACCATTTTCTTTGTGGTGCTTATGATCTGAAATATTTATGTGAACTATAAATTTTCCAATCATTATAAGGTTGTAAATGAGAAAAAAATTTGAATATAATTACCAAACAAAAATAATTAGATTTCTTTGTTTTTTGTTTAACATTTTGGATCGCAATCCCTGATTTATTATCGGGCAGAAGAAACCTATGAATATGAACTTGGGGACTGCTCTACCCATATGGGTTTATGACACCCATGGTTGCAAGCAAGATTTGTAATGTTTTTGTAATGTTTATCAATAATCAATTAATAAAGATTTTAAATTTGTTGTTCAAAAGAAAGTAACTTCTTTTTCCTGTAGTGCAAGTTTTTGTGGGCAAGAAGGGAAGTTATTGTTGAAGACTTTGTGTCTGCAATGTGTTATTGGTTTGCGGGATTCTCTGTCAGAAGGTCTCTGTGAGGTATGATAAATTGTCCCTTCTAGCGCAAAAAACCTTGACAACATTGGTTTAGTGTGATACATAGCTATAACTAATTGCGCATTTACTTAAATAAATGAATGCTTTGTTTGTTAACCATATATGATAGCCATACTATGCCTTTTTAATGAAATTGGTTATATAACTAGCAGTTTATTTTTTAAGAAATTGTATGTTCTGTTTGCAATTGTTAGTGTTATTAATAAGTTTGTTTCTATAAGTTTTGTTTTACATTGGATAAACACACATTTACTTTACATGTTGTCTGTCACATCTCCTTTAACCTAAATGGACCTGTGGGGGCATGTGCCCTGCTAAGGTCAGCAATTGGAGTGTGCTGAGAGGTTTTGATCCTCTGTGAGACCACTTCGATGTGCTCACAATTGGGTGTCAAACTGCACTTTGGAAATGATGTTAAAGTTGCATGTCATCGTGATTTTGAATCTATATTTCTTTCTTTAATGATAATTCGTGGTTTTTGATCCCGTCTAGATTTGATTGATGAAAACAAGAAGCACCATTTCCATGCCCCCTGTGGGTGTTACTCTCACAACACCGCACTTGCATAGAGATGAAGAATACAAAAGAATTCAATTTGTCGTTAATGTATTGCATTGTAGGAAGCCACATCCACAAAAACCAAGGATTGTTGAAATGGTCAAGGAGTGCCTTCGGCTACCAAAGAAATGTGTCAATGTACCTTTCAAAATTCTGCACAGTCGGTTCTTTATAGAAGAGGGTTTGGTCTTGTCTATGACACAGTTGTTGATGCACAAAAATGCGATCCTCCTCAAAAATTGAAGGAAGATGGGTGTGTTTGTTGACAAGGAAAAAAAGGGATATACAAAAACAAGCATGCCCAAAAATCCCTAATGCTTACAAAACAAAATTTTAGAAAAAAATGATGTTTAGCTTTGTATATGTTCTTTTTTGGCTTCTTTAATATCTTGTCTAAGTGACTTGTTGTTATTACTATTACTTCGTTATTTTGTTATAAAGTGGTTTATGTGAATACAAAATATGTTTCCTTTTAGCTTTAATCGATAGAGTGTTGCTTTTTAATGTGTCTTGTGTATTTATTAGATGCAAGTGTTGATGATCTGATCCACGGGGCAACCATTATTCTAAAAAAATTCATTAATAGAATGATGTTTTTCAATCAAAAAATTGATATCTTTCAACTCTTAATTTTATGTACAATTTCTTAAATAAATTATGATACATATAATAATTCTATATACATAAGGAATATGTTTTATTTTTATTTTCATTTAACTGTAATATAAAAATTAATTATAAAAAATAACAAAAAGAAGTTACACTACACCAATTATCCTCGCAAGATTCCAATTCATCCTCATTTTAAAAAAATGCTTCAAAAACTTGTAAATATTGCAATATTGCCAAAACTTACCATAGTTTTGGTCCAAAACTAAAATATTTAAACAAAATAAAAAATTGACATGATATTCCAAGTATTGAATTTAAATTTCTTCATTTGTTGGAATTGTTTTTTATTATTGTGTTAGATTTAAAATGTTCTGGTAGACACGTATTTATTGTTTTTGAATGAAGTTCTGTAACTTGTTTCTAATGGACTAAGAATTTTGGGATATAAATCAACTTGAGAAAGTCTGAGAACCCACAAATTTTGCCTCCTTGTACATTCACTGCTCTTTATTTTTCATTGCTTGATGTTTCCACATTTCGAGTTTATAGTTAACGGGATCTAACAAGAGTGGTGAAGGGCTGGGACAAATTTCGTGAAGGGTGTCTTTAGCAATAATTTTTGTTAACCTTTTTTAAAGAGTGAAACCTGTATTCCCAATAATAGTGTTATTCTGTCCTCTGCAACATAATGGATGTCATGGGAGATGTTTCATATGAGTTCCTTGATTTCCAATATTTTTATTGGGAATGGCAAAATGATATCCCATGAACCCATAAAATATTACAAATTCCAACAAATATGTATGAACCATAAAATAATTCAAATTCTAACAAATACATCTTTCATTATCAAATTTTCGCTATTTGGACTACTATTTCACATTTATAATGTCAACTTTATAGTCCTAAACTACAACTTGATATCAGTTTAAGCCACCTTTGTGGTCTCGCTATATATATTATATATTATATATATATATATATATAAACACAAACATTTCCGTTTTGTGACACATTTGATATAAGTTGAGCATATATGTAAACCAGTTCTAATTTATTTCTTTTAAATAAAGTTCTATGAACAACTTATTTGCATATCATGCACATCACTTTAGTCAATCTTGAAAATTTGCATTTCATTCTAACATTGACAAATAGGCCAAGTAGCAACATTCTAATAGTGAAATTTTGCATTGCACTTTTAAAAAACAATTATGTTTTTTTAATATTGTAGGGATATATGATATGGTTGTAAGCCAACTGTTAATATTGTAGGGATATATGATATGGTTGTAGGGAATATGTAATGACACTTAAGTTATGTTTTTGCCATGTAGATTTCTTCTCCAAATTTTTCAAGCAGCAACTTATACACTGAATCGTTTTTCCATTTTAACCAAATGCAAGTATGTAATCAAGTTTCTTAAACATCTTTTAAACATCTCTTTGAGTTTGCATATTTAATTGATTTTTTATTCATTTCTTTGTTATTAAAATTTGGACTATCATGATTTAAAAGTTACATTAATATTCTTTTACTTCTTTTTGTCGTGACTTTAAAACTCACATTAATATCTTCTTGCATTTTATTAGATTCTTGTCTTACAAATTAATTTGTATATTAATTTGAAATGAATTTTTTTTCACACTCAAATCATGTCATTTTGTAGGTTAGATTTCTGTTAGGGGTTGAAGTTTTTTAGTTATATTTATTTCTCCAAGTAAACATCAATTTCTTATATCACAATTAAAATTTAAGTTATTTTTGTTACAATGGCTACATTGGTTTATCATTCATAAAAAAAAATTCTAATAACTGTGATTTAATATTAAAATAGAACAAATTACAAATGTTTTCATATTTATTTGCATATCTATATTATAAGGAGTTTTTTTAATGTTAAATAGTACTTTTTCTTTACATATAATTGTACATATGATAATTTTAAAACTTGGTCTAATTTATTTGTTTCACATTATATTTATAATAAAATCTTTACAATATTGTAAAACCTTTTTAAATTACCACTATATATAACCTTGAAAACTATTTGTATATTAAATTGTTTGACTTCATGTATTGAAGTTTTTTAGGGGCCTAAACATAAATCTACCTAAATATAAGAGGTTGTACATATATAAATATAAGATATTGTACCTTTCAACTACGATTGCAAAAGCTAAATAATCTATGGCACTTAAGGCTATAGCTAGATTGTTGTGTGGTCGAAGTTGTAGCTAGACTTCTAGGTTTTTATCTTTCACCTCTTCGACACTTAAGGCGACTCTAAAATTTGTGGATTTGTGCCCTAGCTTTGCAGTTTTTGTTAGGGGAAAGAGATATTTTGACATGATGGAAACAAACTTGATAGGAGGAATTTTGAAAATCGTTGAAGGATCGCCCCATAAAGATATGAGACTACAACTATTGAGCTTGTCCCCCCTCCCCTCAAAATTTAACTCTACAATTCAACATCATGTCGACTTGTCTGATGGAAAGCATATTCATCCGGCCTTACTTCCCTCAAAATTTACAATCAGAGTCTGAGGAAACATATTACAAGAAGGATCCGTTTTCCTCCTTTGGAAATATGCTTGTAGGATGTTTAATAATGAGTTGTAAGTTGCATCTTTGTCTTTCTTTAAGTTGCATAAAAAATGTTTTACATAATCCTGATCGTTCTATGTCTTGCTTTTTATCGTAGGACCATTCTAATCAATGAGATGGATAGCATTGTAACGAACCTTCCTTGGCAAGGAACACCCGTCTCGGTTCCTAGAAACATATTGCGAGGGAAATATGTCGCTTCCAAAACATTGTCGTCTACAAACACCCAGATGTCTTTGAATACACCTCTATGCCAAAACTACAGTCCATCAAAAAATTTAAAGCTCACACAGATATTTCCACTTTGAGTAAAACAACAAGGAACTGGACAATAAAAGCCAGGGCTCTAGGTAAGATATTTCTTCAAGAATATCAAAATACAAGGGGTAGTGGCATTTTTTTTACCTTTGATTTATTCCACACAAACGGGGGGGAGATAAGGGTCATTTATTTTAATGAGGCTGCAAACAAATTTTATGCACAAATAGAGAATGGAAAGTTGTACACTATATTGAATGGAAGAGTGGGTAAGGCAAATTCTACTTACAACCATTTAAACAACCTTCATGAAATTTTTCTGCAGACCCTACTCTGTTGTGACTCCTGCAACTGAATTGCAAGATGAAGTGTCTCTACATCACTTCCATTTCATACAAATAAAATATATATTGTCAGACCCTGCAGGTTCTTTGTTGGACGTGATTGGTGCTGTTATGGCCATTTCACCTTGCTCAATTGTTCACCGCAGAGACAAATCAAGGCTACAAAGATAACATTAAAAATACAAGACATGTCTAGGTCTAGCATCTTCGACACCTCATGAGGAAAATATTTAGATGGAATTTGCAAAGAGTTTTCATAGATACTCTCAATTCCAAATATACCAATCTTGGCGATAAAAGCAGGGCGTGTTACAGATTTCAATGGCATCATAGTCAACACCGTTTCAGCTTCAAGGTGTTTTATCAACCCTAAGATTTTAGAGACAGGGGCTCTCCGAGAATGGATAGATTTGCCTCATTCATAGGTTCTATGTCCGTTAGTCACCGCCAAGAAAGTTGGACCTCCACAGAATATGGTTGCAAACATAACTTTGTCATAGGTCATAGAAATGGGAAATATCAAAAACAATGAGTGGGCAACATTCGAAGCCAAAGTGTCAAACATTAACATGGATAATTTCTTTTACATGGCTTTCTTGTGGATGGTAGCTGACAAATAATGTAGAAAAGAGGTGCAGAACCGAGCAAATGATGAATGGTTTTGCAACAAATGCAATATTCATTTACACCATTGTAATTATAGGTACTCTCTAAGAATGGACTTAAAAGACACTATAAGGGAGCTCATAGGCGTTACTGCTTTTAATGAGGCTATAGAAAATATAATGGGAATTACAACTGCTGACTTGCATTTTTTATTGATTGATGGTGAAGCCACACATGAGATTTTTGATCATGTCATTGGCCATGTCTTCATTTTCACAATTTCGATAAAAAAGGAAACATTCAAGGGAAAAACAAAATTGAAATGTTTTATTTTAAAGCCGAAAAAAACATGATATGCCCTACATACTCCAACATATGAATGTTCAACAATTTGATCTTGCACAAAAGCTCCTTTTGCAACTATTGTAATCACAAAATCACGCACATACTACTATAATTATACCGATAAATATTCTTTTTTATATATGGATCTTACGTAAGAAAAGTATTCACTAATGACCCATCCCCTAATCTTGTCATTAGTCTAGTTGTTATTTTTTGTTGTTTGTCTTGCACAGTCATCACTAACTTTTACAGTTCTGATAATCTCTCAAGGAGTCTTATCTATAGTTATTCACTCAGTTGTTGTCTCTAGTCTTTGACTAGGGCACCGAGGAAGGGATTAGGGCACCCCAGGTGCCCTGGTCCTCATTTTTAGGTGCCCTGGTCCCAGTCAAATTTGGTTCTCATTTAGATATTTGAGGTCATCTTTATGATTTTTTAATCCCATTCCCCTAGGTACTAATCGACATGTCAGGTCATTAGTGTCAAAATTCGAGCAAGAGATCCCTAGATAAACACAACATACATGCTACCTTACGAGAGAACTATTTACTATCAAGCACTAACTATCTACATAGAGCAAGGGACTACATTTGGGCACTATTTTGCATCACACACTGCATAGGAAGGGTTGTATTCATTCTTTTCCATCCATCATTTTGCATTTTACATCTAGCTATTTAACGATATCTCTACGTTATTAGCACCAGGGCACCCTAGGCACATTATTGCACAAACAAGCACATAAAACTATACTGGCTCTGAGATGTAGTACAATGCACAGTCATAATTCCATCCATTTGATAGTTGAGGATGGTCTGACCCCTTCATTTGCATCTTTCTTTTTTATATTTTGATGCTTTGTGTGGGCTTTTATAGGTATTCTTCATTACATATTTGTGGAGACATCAACAAAGAAAGTGTGACACTCACCCAGTCAAGAGCGAGACATTATGAAGACCTAGCGACCATATCAAGATCAAATTATGAGCCATTCTGCATACCAGGGCACCCAAATTTCAGACTAGGGCACCTACATGTGCCCTTGTCCCACTTTAGGCACCCTAGTCCAACCAAATCCACATATGTTGTTATTTTCTAAAGATCATTAGTTCTACCTTTGAATCAATCTGTTCAATTCTAGATCACTACGAGGTTTGTCTACTTCAGGTAAGTACCCTTCCCTATTTATTTCAATTGCAAAATAAGTTATTTAGAGTTTATATTTCAGTTATTACATTTTTTTAATTTTTAGATTATTACTAAAATTCATATTTTAGATAATCATTTTGGTGAACCCCTAGATTTGAACATTTCCCCCCATGATCCACTACATCCCTAGAATGTCTAAGAATAACTCATCTCCTTATCGATTCATCATGCCTCGTGTAAGTGTTAATCCTATCTATAATGAGGCCACTATTGTTGAACTTAAGGTTTTATACCTTGACCCTACTATGTCGGATCATATTCAACAACAACTCTTAGCCCATGAATGCCATGTGCCTACTAGTTTTGAAAATTCTACTATTGGCATTATTTCTGATCCTATGAGCTTCACTCGTTGTACACCATGTTATACAATTACCCTCGACTCTCCTTCGGGAATTTCAAATGAGGTTCTAGATGATTCTCTTATTGATTTCATGCTTGGTCTTGACAATGGTACATCTGTGCATAGTGATTCTCCTCCTAGTAAGTCCACCAGTATAGCTCCATCTCATGATTCTCCTATTTCTAATACTACTTCTCATAATCCATCGTGTGCTAATTCACATACTCCTTCATACTATGTTAATGATCCACTTAGTGACATACTCACATCCAAGTCTCTTTCTGATTCTGAGGCACCAATTAATAGTTAGGATTCTACTACTTTCCATACTACTGAGTTTAAATCTCCTTCTCCATTATCATCTTCTCCTGATGTTGTATCTATTATTGTGCATGAGTCACCTTTGTCAATTACTTCATCTACTCTTACTAATTCATATCCTCCTATCATTACATCCCCATCTGATACTTCATCTACTAAGGATGTTTTTGATGTTAGTCCTACCACTTATATGGATCATCCATATCCTTCATCACCTATAGTTTCTTTGGCACCTATATCTAGTGTGCCTTTAGCATCAAAATCTCTTTTGTCTCCTCTAGATGTTCTTGTGATTACTCACAATGGCAAGATGCAACTGCTTAAGACATTATTTCCATCTTCTCTTATCCCTTCATAAGACATGTTATCCCTCATGCACATTGTTGATCAATTATAATCTCAAGTTCAATCACTTACATTAGAAAGCAAGGCCTAATATTCTTCTATAGATAATAATTCATTGCACGGAAACCCTATTCCTAAGAGGATTTATAACTCCACATTTCCTAAGGAATTTATCATGCCTACATTCACATGCTTTGATGGCACTGGTGACCCTCACTTACATCTCCAACATTACCGCATGGCTATGGATCCCTGTTATAATGTTTGGTTATCGCTTATAGCCTTTCGACATAGTCTTATTGATGATGTTTTACAATGGTACACTCGTATTCCATTTGGGTCTATTAGTACTTACTATCATATGGACGATGCTTTCCTTCGTCATTTTATCATCAACAATGTCCCTAGAGTTACTTATGATCATACACCTACTTTGCATAAGGGCACATCTGAGCCTATCAAGGATTACATCTCACAATTTAATGCTTTTATGAATCAATTATTATTTCAACCTATCGATCTGTAGAAACAATTCATCTTTTGTTGTGGTCTGATTCCCACTCATGTGATTCATTCATACTTTTTTGCTATAAATTCATCAACCTAGAACATAATTTTGGGAATATGGAATGCGGAAATGGAAATAATTCCCCAAAATCTACAGCAGTGGAAGTGTAAACTAGATAAATCCAAATAAAAAAAAAGTACACATATAACACAACATGTACCATGGTTCACCCAATGTGGGCTACGTCCACCAAAGATAGAGATCTCATCATATATATATATATATATATATATATATATATAAAACAAGAGTACAAACCAACTCTTCAATACAAGAGTACAATGCATCTCTCCAAGAGTATCTCCTCTCCTCCAAATCTCTAAATGGATCTCCATGAGTTCACTACAACCATGCCTCCAAACACCACCAACATATCTCACATAACATGAACTACTGCATCTCTGAACTGTAACCAAGTTCTCTTGTGAATCTACAAACAAGACCTCTCACATGGGTCTACTAATGCGCAACCATATATGTGCACCAAGAAGTAAGTCTCTCCTCCATCTCACTACCTTTGCCACTATAAACAAGAATATAACCTCCTCTATAATATCTAGATACTATTTGTATCCACAAGCTCTCTAACAATAACGAGCTACAATATTAGATTTCTATGGATCAATAATACAATATGATCTCATGGATATACAATACAAGATCTCACAACAACCTATGGATCTACAAGATGAAATACTATGTGTTTTACATACTATGCAAGCCATTACATTTATACAAGACAATACAAAGAAAATACAGAAGAAGACATAACCAGCTTCTCACCATTCAAATGTACCTTTTATTTCCTTCTATCTAGCTTCTCTCCATTGAAGCTCTGTCTTCATGCAACCTTTTTCTTCTTTTTCTTCTTCTTCATCTTCAACCAAGGAGAATTAACATTCTTCCTTTATCCTTATGTTCTAACCCTAGTTTTCTAGCTTATATAAGCTTAGAAAAACTTAGGGCACCTTAGCTAGGCATTTACAACCTTTAGATAAATTTATAATAAATTTAGATTTAATTCTCATGAGTTAAATATAAAATTTCACACATAGGTAACCGGTGTCAGTTACCCTGATGATGACCAACGCCAGTTACCCTGACTGGCGCTGGTTAGTGAGTAAACCAACAAGGTGTAAATCAGGCTAACTATGAAGCAATTCAGCTCCACATTCCTAAAAATATCCCATTTGGAGATAAATTGTTGAACCTGTACCTATACATCACCGTCCTCTACATACTATGAAGACCATCTATTCTTTATATCAACAATTCTCTCAAATGAAATTAGGAAGATTAAACCATCTTCTAAAACCAAGAAGATAACAAACCCGTGACTTACCATATACTTGCACGAATCTACTCCCAATCTGTGATACACAAGTTATCCATACATCAAGCTCCCATTGAATCATAACTCCAAGCCTTTCATGCAACTAAGCCACCATGACTAACACTCCTACAAGATCTCCCGCTCAAACTAAAATACTGAGCTTCAACTACAACCATAGCCATACCTATAAAATCAACCATGTTCTCCAACCATCTATCCATGTCTTCATGCTACTACCAATGCAACTGACCAAAGACAAGTCAAACTGGAATAAGTGTAAACAATTAACAAGATCTTGGGTAAGACAACCCAAATGAGTTCTACATGAAACCAGTGGGTGATCAATCCAAAAACACCTACATAACTCAAAGAATCCAAACACTGCAATCTACAAATCAAACCCTGTATAAACAACATGTACATCCATCCATATCACCAAGTTCTCCAGAAAATCCAAGGCTTCCACCTACTAACTCCAAAGCCAAATATGAATAATGTGCTCATCAATATCAACAACAACAAAAAACACGCTAACCATGCTACTAATAACTAATGCAAATACCAACAAAATAATGTCATCAAACATACCGCACAAACCATCCAAGATGAAATCAAACAAGGGAAACATCAATAAGATGTAAATATACATTGTTGTCACACTGTAACCTATAACAAACATATTTTCCTTCGTTACCCTTCAATGTCAATAAAATTGGTCTCTCTTCTTAACCCAGTTGAACAACCATCAACTGCAATCCCATAAGGATATCCAGGCATTATAAATAAAACTATAAGTGACATCATCATGTAATAAACTCAAAATACCTACAAAACCTTGACTCTCCTCCAAAACAACTTGTGCCTCATGCCACACAAAATTGTAGCATACTCCTCTCCCTCCGCATGTGCATGTTTCCAACCTGCAATGCCAACAACCATGACTTAGTCCCACTTAACTTGAACTCCCATGCATGGATTCTAATCACCAAGCTCAAAAGCTATCTATGTCAGTGAGAAATAAAACAGATGAAAGAAAATATAAACTGATTCCCTTCTTATCAAAGAATACTTCCACATCACAAAATTTTGGACTTCTTGTGAAGTAGGTGAATCAAATTCTTTTCATCATGTGTACTTAACATCTTTTGTTACCTGCAACTGTGTCTAAACATGAATTTTCATTGAGGGTCCCATCCTTAGACTAGATATCATTGTCCTCAAGATTCCAACATATCCCAGAAATAAAAGACAAGCTCACCAAATATCCATGGTGCAAAGTTTTCTTGTGCACACAATCCAAACATAATACCAGTTTCTTCAAACGAAAGAAATAAAACATGAATCCTATAGAGATACCTAACTCAAAGTCTCACTGGACTAATTGAGCCAACTTCGTCCTCTTTCTGATCTAAACATTGAAGTGATCTACATCGTTTCTACCTATACACACTGTGCAAGAAACCTCATCCTCCAAAAGAGGACATTGAACCATCCATGCCCTCTCCTGCAACAAAAACCTAGTACGGATTCACTGCCACAGAGACCAACCTCAATTTCCTGACTGGTACATGTTCCTCTGTGACCGACGTTGGTGATGCTAGAACAAACACAACGCCACAAAATTGTCATATTACACCAAACCATGTGCCTACTCCGACCAAATCCGGTAGATGTGTTGAGCCAGTCATTTCAAGAAGCACCCAAATCTTGTACAAAACCTTAACAACAACAATACATGCAAATAAATTGTACCAAGATGAAATACATCACCTTACTAGCACCAAGATACTCAATCACATCAACTAAAGAACATGCTTCTCTGATGGAAACCATGTCTTCATTTTGTGCTACTATATTTTGCTTCTCTAATGAATCCCATGCATCTAACTGTACCAAAGGATGCATAACCACTCCTCTATCTCATACTTATATTTACAATCCCAAACCATGCATGTGCAACCAAAACATACAAGCACTACAATACCAAGATAAAACCATACCTCTATGACTAGATCTATAATCTGACCACCATGCTCGTGCCTCCAAGAACCAAGAACACCTCAACAACCAAGATACATTCCATGCATCTCTCCATTTATTCAGATTTGTGATTTTCTATTTAAAACCAGGTTGCTCAGTAACTAACCACGATCACCTTGCCGACGTCAGTTGCCACTTAACTGACGTTGGTCACTATATTCTCCAGCAACCTCACATTTATAACTTCCACTTGACATTTAAATATCTTCCTGTGATTTTCACATCAGGAAAAATAAACCCTGCTCTCATACACCTTTCAGTAAACCACTAACAATATACTAAAGCAAAACCTTGCTCTAAAATAACCAAGCTCTAATACCTGTTGTTAGGAATATGAATTACGAAAATGGAAACAATTCCCCAAAATCTACAACAGTGGAAGTGTAAACTAGATAAATCCAAATAAAAACAAAGTACACACACATAACACAACATGTATCATGGTTCTCCCAATGTGGGCTACATCCACCAAAGATAGAGATCTCATATATATAATATAACAAGAGTACAAACCAACTCTTCAATACAAGAGTCCAATACATCTCTCCAAGAGTATCTCCTCTCCTCCAGATCTCTAAATGGATCTCCATGAGTGCACTACAACCATGCCTCTAAACACCACCAACAGATCTCACATAACATGAACTACTGTATCTCTGAACTCCAACCAAGCTCTCTTGTGAATCTGCAAACAAGACTTCTCAGATGTACCTACTATTTCCTTCTATCCAGCTTCTCTCCATTGAGCTTTGTCTTCATGCAACATTTTTCTTATTTTTCTTCTTCTTCATCTTCAACCAATGAGAATTGACATTCTTCCTATATCCTTATGTTCTAACCCTAGTTTTCTAGCTTATATAAGCTTAGACAAACTTAGGTCACCTTAGATATGCATTTACAACATTTAGATCAACTTTATAATAAATTTAGATCTAATTCCTATGAGTTGAATATAAACTTTCACGCACAGGTAATTGGTGTCGGTTGCCCTGATACTGACCAATGCCAGTTACCCTGACCGACACCGATTAGTGAGTGAACCAGCAAAGTGTAAATCATGCTAACTATAAAGCAATTCAACTCCACAATCCTAACACATGACCTTCTCTCAACACATGTTATTGATCCTCAGCTGCCTTCGACTATTGTTATATCATCTATTTATTCTGCATTTCCATTAGTTAAACAATCCACATAATCTCCATCTCTTCCTAGTAAGAAATCTCAACCTAATACATCACAAAAGCATCCTTCTCCTCCCCCTCCGCGTCAAACTACTTATCCATCTACTCCATTTGTTTCACGTGAGCCATTGCACTTCTCTCATCATGCTCAACCACATGATGTGTTGCATATTTTGATCAATGAGCGTTTAATTCACTTACCTTATAACCAACATCATTTACAACATCGTTTGCAACACTAACATGATCGACCATATTGTAATTATCATTGAATCAATGGCCATAGGGATAATGTTTGTTTTTCCCTTCACGATTGACTACAATAATTAGAGGATGAAGGAATCATCTCTTTTGGATCTCACTCACATGAGTGGTCTATATCTCCTCTGCCTAGAACATGACCTAATACTTCGGTCGAGTTATATCCTCCTACTACTAAGATCATTGTTCGCCCATCGCCACATATTTTCACTCATGCACGCTCTCTATCACGTCCATCCATTGCTATACAATTGCATCCACCTCATCCATCTCATCCACCCCATCCAGCTCATCCATATCATATATCGTGTCCATCGCATCATGCTACTCCTTCACATTAGCTTCCACATCCCTTGGCATTTGGACCTCCCATCGCTGCTCCATATGACATTCAGTTTGTCTCATATGTTCATGTCGCTTCCATCCTACATGCTTCCACCACTTCACGTCACCTTGGTGTTTGGTAGGTGATTACCATCACCTAACCCCCCGATGACACACTTGTGTTCTTCCGGTTCTTACATGATTCTTGAGGGTTTTATTATAAGAACCTTTCATCACATGCTTCATCGATTCATCTAGCCCACTCAATCATTTCCCAATGACACACTCTTGCATTACACAGTTAATTCTTGACTGCTGAGGATTCTTATCTAAATGAACCTCATCATCTATACATCAGGGGAAATCACTAATCTTCCCCCTATCTTTATCTTACAAACATACGCTTCATTACACTATATCGAATATATCACACTCTTGATCATTCATCACATTTACATTTCCACAATCATATTACATACATTATTCATTAACATCTACATTATTCATTTTTACCCCCATCAAAAAGGAAAGAAATCCCATGCACACCGGCCTATCACCCAGCGGGCGCTAGAAGCTCACCCGAGGCATGCATGTGTGCCGAGTCTCTCTTTATGTGAGTTTAGTGGGAAACATCATCTATGATCCATGTTTAAGATATTTGAAAGGAAGTAAGACATACAAGCACCATAGAGCTCAGAATGACTTCTAGATCCTTGCAATCATTCCAGACAGAAAGTGCTTAACAGATTATAGATCTTATACTAAAATAGATCAAAGTTGTACAAGCATCCATACTTAATCATAAACATAAATGAAAAATAACTATGAGAAAGATGTATGCATCAGAATCATCAATGTTCATATTCATGTAAGCTGGTAACCTCATTACATTCATGGAGCCATTACAGAATGTTACAGAGAAGCAGACCGTAGTCATGCATTATATCTGAACTCATATGGCTAGGCTCTCAAAAGAATTTTATAATCCCCATACCCTTGATACATCCTTTCCTAAGCACAATTACCCAAACTAACAGAGTTCTTGCAGTATTTCTGCAGAGCTCCGCCCTCTATCTATTTCTCTCTCTTCTTTACTTCTGCAGGTGCTTGTATATATAGGCTTTCTGGAATGCCAACTCATCCTCCAGCGGCCTCAGATCCAATGCCAAGTGTCTGAATGTGGTCCTCCATGCGAGCATGCTCCTCCAGGCCTGAGCTTTCCACTTTTTACCATGATGTGCTTCTAGAAGCTTCTACCGCAGGCATGCTCCTTCCTGGGCCAACTTGTCGCCAGGCTGGCACCTTATCCACTCCGCATGCACAGTCAGGTCATGCTTTTCACGTGTTCTACCCAAAATTCCCAATATGGCTAAGTCCTGAACCCTTGGTTCTGTCTGCGCGCGCCACGGGTTTCCTTAAAGCCTTCCTTAAACCCTGCCCTGCGCGCTTTATCCTTGCGTGCCTTTCTTCAACTAGGCCTTGCGCGCCTATGCACCTTTTTGTACTTAGCCAATATTTTAGGGGCCCAACATCACCCCACACTACACCTGTTCTCCATCCGCGGGAACACTTCTCCAGTGAAAAGAAAGAATACAGTAGACTTACGCCTTGGGACAAGAATAAGGGGATGAAAGAATAGGGAAAGAAGAAAGAATGGGGAAGTGATGGAATCACTGCAATAAGCTAGGAAAATCCTTTTGCAAGTCAGCCTCCAACTTGTTCTAGGCATCGACTTCATTCTGCGCTCTCTGACAGAGGTCGCCGACCAGGGTGCTCACCTCCTCAAAACTTAGTCCATTTCCTTGTGTGCTTATGGTGTTAGAAATTTTCTCTAACTCTTTGCCTACATCATCCAGTGCATCCATTCTTCATGTAATCTGCGGGTACAGTTCCTTCAACCGGTTTTTGATTGAACCCCTTAAGGTTTCAATGGCTTCAGATTTTCTTTCGACCTCGGAAAGGATTTTGTCCCTTTCCACCCTATTTCCCTTATTATCTTCTTGAAACTCCTTGAGTTCTGCTTCATGAGTGGCGACCAAGATGCCTGCCACTTTGTCTCTATCCGTGCAATTTTCGTATGTGGCCTCAGCAGTCTGGGAAGCAACTTTTATATCAGCAAGAACCTTGTTGTACTCAGCTACGAATGCCATGACTTTCAATTTATCTTCTTTCTCCAAGCACCCGGCCACTTCTTCTGCAGATTCCAAGGCTAACGGTTGCCTCTCCATGGTGAGGACTCTTGTTAAATCCTCCAGGCATCCCAAGGCAGATCCATACTTCTGTGGGAGGCGCTAGGTCTGGATGCTTCAACACTATAGCATTATTAATGGACTCCACCTTTTTGTATACTGCGCATACTTTAGCCTTCTCATCTTTTAACTCACGCTGCAACTGGGCGCTGATTAGTTTCTCTTGACTTAGCTCCTTTGCCCTTGTAGCTAGCTCTTCCTCTTTCTTCTTTAGGTCCTCCTCCAGATCTTTGATTCTATCATTCCACCCGAAGAGTCTAGCTTCGACCTCAACGGAGACCTTGTTGAGCACGTTGCACAGTTGTTCATCCGAGAGCTGCTGAGCATTCACCACTGGGTTGTCTTCTCTTGGTCCTGGTAATGTTATTATTGCCCCGTGGCTTACTTCAAATTCTGGCTCATCAAGATGGGACTCAATTGCCCATGAGAGCATCTTCCTTGTCCGCGGGTATGCAACCTCCTTATCAAAAGATGACATTGCCATGAGCTCCTCTGCTGGAATCGTGCTTTGGAACCACGCGAAACACTTTGTTGGGGTCATCAATATAACCCATCCCTGGCCTCTCCTCCCCTGCGCGCCTTCCTCCCATGCGCGTGCCCTTAGGAATACTTATAGTTAAAATGGGGCCTCCAGTGCTGCCGTGGTCCCTTTCTGCGCTCTCCTCCTTATCCTTGTTCAACACCGGCTCAATGCTGCGTTCCAACTTCTCCTCCACCAAGGTCTCAATGTTCTTTGTTTCTTCTCTCTCTGCCACCTTGGTTATCTGTTCCAGCGTAAGGCTTGGAGCCTTCTTCTTCTGCGCGCCATCCTCCTCACTTCTTCCCATGTCCTGGGTGCCTTCCCCCTCCTGGCTATCCTTGCGCCACACGAAAAGGAACCCCTGTTCCTCTTCTCCACCTTCTTCTTCTGAATCATGCACGTTGAAAACAGGTGGCTCTTGATCTTTTTCAGGTTCATCTTCCCCACTAACATCTTCTTCACTATCATCTTCTTCACCTATGTATTTCTCCAAACTCCCAGTTTCTTCTGAGGTGGTCTCCTCTTCTATCCTCTACTTCTTCCTAACCAGGGATTCCGGTGTAGGTGACTCTATTTCTTCTTCTCCCGAGGACTCCTTGTCTGACGGATTTTCTGGCTCCAGAGTCTTTTCTTTGACTATGGGCCTCTTCTTGCACGAATACATACTTGTTCTGGCGCTTGTCCCAGGGGAACCTATTACCTGTGTATCCACCACACTTGGTATTTTCTTCTCTGGCTCTTTTTCCTCCCGTTTGGGCATGGGTCTCTTCCTGCCAGTTGGGTCCTCAGGTATAGGCACCTCATTTCTCCAGATATGTGCCCTTCTCAGATTTGGGTCTTATGCGGAGGTATACGCACCGCGGATCCTCCTGCAATGGGAAAAGTCATGGGCCTTGTCATTTGAACTTCATGCGACACGTACCTCTCCACGTATGCGCACTTGCCGGGGTAGACCAACCCTTTGCGCATTTCCCTGTGGTCCCGGTCCAGATTACCAAGGTCCAGTTTCAACTTCTTGGATTCTTTGAACCTGTTTACTCCCGCTTGGAAGTATTGAGCTGTGAAGGAAAAGGGGAGCTTGCACCATGGGCTCCATGTCTCATCCATTAGTCTGAATCTACCCAGGTAGAAATGTTGGTACACAGTAAATTCAACTTCTCCTTTGGTGGCCGCTGGTAGTTGTTCGGGAATCCTCCATTCCACCCCGAACGTGTTCCTCAGGCACGTATACCATTTCTCCAGGCGCACGGTCGTCATAGTGTCACAGGCGTATTTTTCAAATCTCTTTGCGGGTGAAGGGTCCTCAGCAGGGTACTCCCACACGAATTTGTCTGATGCATCAGGTACTCCAATCTCTAAAAACACAATGGTTAGTAGGACATTACCAAAAAGGATTCTGTCACCTTCCTTCACGTAGCTGACAATCTCATCCGTGATGAATGCAGACAAGTTGTAGATGGTGCCCTTTGAAATTTTCCTGCAAACATGCAACCATGGCTTATTGACCTGGGTCCATCTCTCCTGGCCATTTAACTTTGTCACCAGGTGCGTGGCCATCTTCATTACCGGGTCCTCGATGTCTGTGATATCATAGTACCTTGACCCCTTTTTGTATGCATAGGTGGCGATAGTCTCCTTAATTGCCTCTTTGTCACTTAGGTCATCCTCCAAACTATCTCCTTCACAGATGAGGCCTGTGAAATGTGAAATGAGCTGAGGGGTAATGCGCATCTTGCGCCCTGCGAAGTGGAAGTAGTCTTCATGCACGTGCGACATCAGCCATTGATATAGGTGCTCAGGCTTCCCGAAGTAGGGCAACTCAAAGAGTTGCAATAACCCTGCCTTCTCCAACTTGACCTTCACATCATCGTTATAGATGGGCAAACCCTCTGGTGTCCTTTTATTTGTTGGGCGCACTAACTCCAGCGCCATCTCCTTCTCGATTGTGCTCGTACGATGATTGTAGTCATTTACAGACATGTTTCTTAGATGGGACTCCCACTCCTTCCCTAACAACACTCCATCTGGGTACTGCATTTCTGCATACCACTCTTCATTTGTATGTGCATCAGTTTCTTGTTGTTTTCCCTTGCCCTTGCCCTTTCCCTTCTTAGGTGTGCTAACTGGTTTCTTGGGTGCCATTGTCTAGGTCCTCTTCTTACTTCAATCACTTCTTGTAACTCTGTTCTTCCACTCTTTCCCACCTTAGATCTCGAATTTGTGAAGAAAACTCCTTAAACCCGTGCCCTAGTTCTTCAAACCCTAGCTGGGATAATCCCTTCACAAGACATCACCTTCTCACCACTTCCCTTACGCCCGTGAAATCCCTTCCTTCTGGTTCGCAAATCCAAACTAGTTACTCACACTCAATCTCTTCAAATTTTTCTTCACACGGATCAGTTTTTGGAAGCCCTAGTTTGCAAAGATGCAAAAAGTGCTTCTTTCTCCTTATACGCAAAGTGAATAATGAAATGCCTCGACCCTTTATTTATAGTTTTTCCCTTTTTAAGCATTAAATGCTACTTCACCTACCACCATACTTTTCACGTTTAATGCGGCTTTTTCAACCAAAGTCTGACTTTAGCGCTTTAACTCACGCGCCCAACCCTGCGCGGACAATCTTCCAACCTTCTGGCATGCAACCAATCCATCTAGACAGGAGACTCTTGCGCGCGTCACCGGCACCGAAGGCACTTCTTCTGTCCTAATTTTTGCTCTCGCCTACCTCATGTTGCTTATGCACTTTTTCCTCCTTTGTACGTGGGATCTGAAAGTAGCCTTATCTTGACACCAACCATCCTTTTCCATCTTTTCTTTCCATGCACCTCCTTCAACAGGGCCATTCAACCAGGATTTTCAACACAAACTTCCTTGGCACTTTACCCATGCTCTCCTTCACATCACTCCACCCCACACTAAAATGATGTGCGGTCCTCTGCGCACTCAAAAATCCTCAAAGTAATAAGGTTACCGGCGCCCAAGGCGCAAAACAAAACAACAACATGAAAGGGAAACACAAGAAAAGAAATGCATAAAGGAAATTCTAAATTAACTGGAAAAACTACCTTATTTACAAACACCAAGAAGACTTATTTATAGTAGGGCTTCAGCCTACTCCCATTGAAGTGTCCAGGAAATTTCGTTCCATCCAGCGCTTGTAACTGGCACGCGCCCGAATCAAGGATGTATGAGATTTTATAGGGACCTAACCAATGGACCTTCAACTTCCCAGGATGGCGCAGAAACTTAGAATCATACAGTAAGACCATCTGCCCAACCTCAAACTTCTTGTTTCTGATGTGGCGATCATGCCATGCTTTTTGCTTTGATTTTTCTATTGTTTGGCTCCACCTGGCGAGTGATCGTCTTTCATCCAGCTTCATCAGTTCATCAATTCTCTCTTCCAGCGCTTGCTCATCAGCCAGCCCTCCTGCGCATGCTATTCGCAGAGAAGGTAACATGAATTCAACCGGCAGAACAACTTCCGCGCCAAACACCAATTGAAATGGTGTGGCTTTGTTCAGCCTTTTATAAGTTGTCCTGTAAGCCCATAATATGGCTGATACCTTGTCATCCCAATCTTGTCTTCCGACATCACAAATTTTGGTCAGGGTATGACTCAGTATTTTGTTAAATGCTTCCGCGGTTCCATTTGCTTGTGGGTGATAAGGGGTAGTCTTGTGATGAGCTACCATGAACTCTGCTAACAGGATCCTCACGGTCTCATTCAAGAAATGTGTACCCCTATCGTTGGTTAAACTTAAAGGACATCCATACCTCGTGATAATGTTCTCCCACAAAAATCTTGTCCGATGTGGCTGTTGTGCAGTCTTTAGTTGGGGCTGCCTCTGCCCACCTTGTCAAATAGTCTGTGCAAGTGATTACATAGCGTGATCCAGTCCTACGCGCTGCTGGTGCAATAGGGCCTACAAAGTCTATTGCCCATTTCTCAAAAGGTTCAGCGCTAGGGATAGGGTGCAAAGGCATTTCATCTCTCTTTCCTGGCTTGCCAATGCGTTGACAATGGTCACACGCTTTACAATAGTCCTTGCAATCCTTATACAGAGTTTCCCACCACAATCCTGCCATTAAAATTTTACGTGCGGTGGCGTCACCTGCATAATGTCCACCCGCACTTCCTCTGTGTGCTTCCTCTATGATGGCGAGGCGCTCATGCTCTAGTACACACCTGCGCAAAACTTCATCACGCCCTAACTTGTATAAGTCCCCACTGATCAACATGTAGGGCACGGCACGTATGGCTAGTTGCTTTCTTTCTAATGCCTTCATCCCTTCTGGTGCCACACCTTCCTTTAGGAATACTGCAATCTCCTCCAAATCTGAGGGCACACCGCAACCTAAACAGTTGCGCATCTGGCATAGTCTCTTCAATACTCTACACGTCCTCCCCTGAATCAATTCTTGACAGATGATCAGGTCCACAATTACTCTTTCCAGGCTTCACAACTACCGTAAACTCAAACTCTTGAAATAATAGCACCCACCGACATATGCGCCCTTGTAGAATGGGCTTGTTCACCAAGTACTTTAACGCCATGTGGTCGGTGTAAAATACAAAGGGTGTTGCCAGCAGATACTGTCTGAACTTGAAAAGTGCGTAGATCATTGACAATGCTTCGCGCTCAGTCGTAGTGTAATTTTGCTCTGCTGGTGTCAACTTCCTACTTGCAAAACACAAAGGATGATCAACAATTCCTTCACCCAGTTGTGCAAGCACTGCTCCAATGGCAGTTCCTGAGGCATCTACATGAACATGGAAGGGCTTGTCCCAAGAGGGAAAACGTAATATAGGCGCGGTGACAAGCCTATCCTTTAATGTGTCAAATGCCTTCTGTTGTGCCTCTCCCCAATGGAAGGCACTTTTATGTCTGAGCAATTCTTCTAGAGGCGCGGTGATCTTGGCATACCCCTTGATGAATTTCCTGTAATAACCCGTATGCCCAAGAAATCCACGCACTGCGCTCTGGCTAGTAGGCTCCCCCAATCCCACAATAACTGCAACCTTGGCAGGATCTACTAGCAAGCCCTCCTTACATATGATATGCCCCAATAAAGTCCCAAAGGGTGTAGCAAAGACACACTTTTTAATGTTGAGGGATATCCTTAACTGCCGACACCTCTCAAACATCAGCCTCAAATTATCACAATGGTCTTTCACTAGCCCATACACTGTCCAATCATCCAGATAGACCTGAAGAAATTTGTGGATGAAGTCCTGGAACGCCTGTACCACTATGCGCGAGAAAACAGTAGGCACATTCTTCAACCCAAAGGGCATGACCGTGTATGCAAAACTTCCCCATTCAGTGGTGAAAGTTTTCTTCTCCTGGTCTTCCTTTGCAATCCAGACTTGGTGGTACCCCAAAAATCCATCCGTAAAGGAATAGATTTCACGCCCAGCGACTCCCTCCAAAATTTCTTCAGTGAAGGGGGTTGGAAAAGGATCGATGACACACACTGTGTTCAGCTCCCTATAATCCACACAAATCCTAATCCACCCATCCTTCTTGATGCTTATTACCATCAGACTTATCCATTTTGATTCTTCCACAGCTTCAATGATCCCAGAAGCTATCATTTTGTCTATCTCTTCCTTTACCTTTACGCGCAAATTGGGATTCATCTGGTAGGGTCTCTTCCTGACCGGGCGCACCATCCTTCAGCTTTATCCTCATCTCCCCCAAGGAATGGTGGACGCCTTTGAGCTCATGGTACCCGCGTGGGAATAAATCCTCAAATTCACGCAAAAGATCAATGATCTTAGAGACCTCCTTCTCCGACCAGTAATCTCCAATAATAGCTTCCTTAGGTTCTTCTCCTGAGCCGATGTTAACCTTCTTTGTCTTTAAGGGCTCATGGTAGGCACGCGCATGAGCATCAACACTGTCCACTACCTCGCGCGTCCCTACAGAATGGTTAACATCCAAGCTCTCTGCTTCCTCCCCATCAATAACATATACTAATTTCCCTTTCTCCTTTTCCAAGCACGCGCACTCAAGCTGGATCTCTTCTGCTTCTTCTACCTCTTCTTCAAAGCGCACCTCCAAACCTGGTCCACCTAGCAGTTCCAATAGCCTATCTTCTGCCATGGCACTATCCCCCATGGTAAGGCACTTAACAACCTGCAATGCCTTATCAACTGATGGCTTGGTACTTCGGTACTCAAACATTTGAATGAGGTCAGCTGCTAGCTCTTGCCAATTTCCTGTTTGGCGGCGTGTCTCAGAATGTATGTACCATGCGCGCGCACAACCCTGTAGTGTAGAATACAACTTGTGTACCTAGAGGGATGGTGGCAAAGCTTCTGCGCCTTCTCTCTAGACCTTCTCACAAGCTTGGATGTGGAAAGAGGTGAGTTCCTTACCATGGTAGTCCTTGATGGCGGTGGGCACGTTGCTTCTAGAAAACCTGACAGAGAGAGAAATTCTCACCTCACACCATTCCAAAAGGCTCTCCTGATGTGTAGCCCACCACCGTGCCGCTGTGCCGAGCAGGACATAACTTAACATCCCCCTCCGTTCCTTCTCCTCCTTCCACTGAGCTTCCATCTCCTGCAAAAATATCTCAGGGAAGGCCCCTCCTGAATACTTAGGTAGCTCTTTTCCTCCTAGGCACCGGACTGTACGCACCTTTGTTACTTTTGTTACCGATCCTCTCAACTACCATCCAATCAATTCATAAGTCCCATGCACCCAATTATCACATGCTAGACTGGTGGTGTCACTTACTGACTGAGCATCCTCAAACTAGATAACTCCGTCAGTAGGATGGATTATCTCTGGATCCCTGATTGAGCGCACATATATCCTATCCAGGACCTCTTCCCCCAAAGGTTCAGTATAGGGTGTTGACTTCCCATCAGCCAGGGGTATAATGACCCGTTCCTCCTTATTTTCAAAGCTGATGTACCCCTTGTTGAACCGAAGGTCCGCATTGTTCTTGTAACACCATGGGCACCCAAGTAGTGCTGGGAAATTGTCTACCTCGGCGAGCGCCAAGACTTCGAAGTCCCCAGTAAACTTAGCTCCCTGGATAGTGATAGCTGCATCCTTTAAGACACCGATGGGCATTGCCTTCGTTTTGTTTTCCATATACAACACATTCGAAGATGGCTGTAATGCAGGTCTCCCCATCTGATGTCATGCATCCAAAGTTAGAACATTGACCTCTGCGCCTGTGTCAATGAGGATATTACTAAGGAGCCATCCATCTACGACTGCATCCAATGTGATCTCTTTGTCATAGTCAAGGTTGTGAGGGGGAAGGTTCGCATGCAAGACCTGCCTCTCGTGCTCTCCTCCGGCACGTGGTACCTTCTCCCTCAACCATGCTCCTAGCAAGGGAATAACATTCTCTTGCCTTAGCATTTTACATACTTCCTTGACCTCATCCAGGTCATCTCTTGGTGCCTCGACCTTCCTCCTTTGCTCCTCCTCCTTTAGACACTGGATTTCTCCTTGTAAACTCTGAATGACATCCATGGTATCTTGATACACTTCCTTTTGATGTGCAGGGTCTGGGTACTTCCCATGAACTACTTCCTCTCTTGAAACCAGGGTCCTCTGCCTTGGTATTTCCTTTGTGCGTGTGGCCTCTGCTCTTGTTGTTACTAAAACAGGTTCCAAGCCTGCATCACGTGTCACCCATGGCATCCATTGTGTGTCTGTCTTCTTAATGCTTACCATTGCAGTGCCCTTGTCTTTCTGGTGCTGCTGATTCATGTGCTCAAATAACTCAGGGCACTCCTCATACTTGTGTTTCTTCCCACACCATGAGCACTGCAATAGGTCTGGGCACTCTCATTTGTAATGTTCTGTAGACCCACAATTAAAATAGGTTCCACATGGGAACTCACTTCTTCCTCCTCCGTGGTTACCACGACCATAGAATCCTCCGCGAAATCCCCTTCCGTGCGCACCTCCATCTGCGCGCTCTTCATAACAGTGATCATCACCTTTAGAACTACTGGCAATGCTGGTTTGGCGCACCCCATGATCAATGGCCTCATGGATCTGATCGATGAGCCTACAATCCTTAGTATCATGGGTTGTAGAGGTGCAGATCTTATAGTAGCAAGACACATTCTTCTGAATTGCGTGTTGTAACAAGGGGCATCTACTTGCATCATGGTCCCCATGAAAAATTTCACAGTCTACTGTCACGGCGTGTACTGTCCTCTGGGGGCAACTATCCTTGACATGCCCCTCTACTTCACAATCTGTACACCATAAACCACTGTGAGTCTCATGGGCTGAGTTCACAGACAAATTCTCCAGCTGCTTAGCCATAGCAGCAATTTGAGCCTCCAAGAATGGGCTAACACCAGTATCAACACTACCAACAGCCTCGGCGTGTAGAGCAGCTTCCAACACCTCGCGCGGGTCTGTAAAAGTTTTATGAGATAAGGCCCTTCTAAAAGGTGTGATCAACCCTCCAACAAACCACTGAGCATGCTGTGAAGGGTGAATATCATATGATAACTTAGACAAGAGAGTTTTAAAGCACGCATCATACTCCCGCACACTCTCTGCCATTCCCTGTTGAATCTCCTTCAGGGCGTTGATGCTCTTCTGTTCAAACTCAGGGATGTGGAATTCTGCCAAGAAGGCATTCTTTAAAGCAGTATAATCCACCACCGTTTGATGAGGGTCATATTTCCTATACCAGCTATGCGCCCCTGCAACGTTGTTGCAAATTGACTAGCCTTCCGCTCCGAGGTTGTGATCCCCTTTGCGTGCCATAGCAGCTCACACTTGTGAACATGTTCTGCAGCATCTTCAATACCTCTGTAATCTGGAAAATGTAAAGACATCTCAAAGAAGACTTGAGGGGGTGGCTGGGGCCCTTGTCCTCCTGAGCCAGAGCCTTGGTTTCCTCTAGTGTTTCCTCTACCACTGGATCCACCAGGTCCTATGCCTCCTGAGCCACCAGATCCACCAGAACCACTAGGTCCACCAGGTCCTGTCCCTCCTGACCCACCAGATCCACCAGAACCACCAGGTCCTGTAGTAGTCATGCCAAGTGTCCCCAAGGTTCCACTGAACTGTGCGCCAATGGTTTGTGATAATGCCCCACTACCACTATTGTACCCCGCACCACTCCCAGACGTGAGACCAAAGGCTTGTATACTTGCTCCTTGTCCAAAGACTCCTCTGAATACTGGAATATGTGTAGCCATAGAAGTGGGAACTGAAAAATTGTACCTCCTAGGCACAGATCTGTCACTTCCACTGATACCAACTGGGTCAATGATACTCCTTCCTTGATCTGGAAAACCAAGCGCCAGGGTTTGGTCACTGGGTGGGTTCAGATACGTGCCAACGACTCTTCTCTCTCCATGCGATGAACTCTCATCAGAAGCCAAAGGGGTCTCTCTTACGTGCTTGCCAAGATGGGGTAGCACAGACTGCTCAGGTTCCATGTCCTCCACGTGAACCTCAACTCCTTCCCGCAACGTCTGCCTCCATAGATCCATCACACTTGCAGCTTCGCGCCGTCTAGCAATCTCCCTTTCACGCGCTTCACTATACTTGAGCTGTCTCTCCTCCCTTTCCTTCTCCATCGTAATATCTGCCATCTTCCTCCACCCTAGCTCCCTCACCCAGTGCTCAGAATGGTTTAGCCGGCCATTGGAAATGCCTCTAAACTCAAAGTAACAATCAAGATCTTCATTGCCAGAGGGATAACATGTAGAAATGATCCTCTGGGCTCCCACAGAAATTCAAACTCAGCAACTTCCAGGTAAGAATATGTGGAAATAGCGTACTCCAGAGTGTAGCTAGCCAACACACCCTCCCACCAATGATCCACAACACGAGTCCACGTCAGATCTGCATCCTGCAGCCTCTGGTATTCTTCTTGGGTCCACGCGCGTGATCTAGAATACCAGCTTGATCTAGATGCATATGCTGAGAGCCATTCATACAGTTCTACTGGGAAGCAACAGAAAAAAGTTTCATACAAATCATGGTAGAGGTTCTCTTCTACCCATCTACGTGCATCAAACTCAGGTCTAGTGCTGAATCTCTGAGCAAATTCATCCTCCGTGCTCTTGAACCATGATTCAACACTTTCCAAAGTTAAACGTTCTATCATTACTCATTATACAGATCATGATGTATGCCATTTCCCACTACAACTTAGAAAAGAGGTCCCAGCAACAGAACCAAGATGTAGTCATTTTTACCCTTATCACAAAAGAAAGGAACCCCATGCGCACCGGCCTATCACCCAGCGGGTGCTGGGCGCTCACCCGAGGCATGCACGGGTGCCGAGTCTCTCTTTTATGTGAGTTTAGTGGGAAACATCATCTATGATCCATGTTTAAGAGATTTGAAAGGAAGTAAAACATACAAGCACCATAGAGCTCAGAACGGCTTCTAGATCCTTGCAGTCATTCCAGACAGAAAGAGCTTAACAGATTTTATAACTTATACCAAAACAGAAAGAAGTTGTACAAGCATCCATACTTAATCATAAACATAAATGAAAAAGAACTATGAGAAAGATGTATGCATCAGAATCATCAATGTTCATATTCATGTAAGTTGGTAACCTCATTACATTCATGGAGCCATTACAAAATGTCACAGAGAAGCAGACCGCAGTCATGCATTATATCTAGACTCATATGGCTAGGCTATTAAAATAATTTTATAATCCCCATACCCTTGATACATCCTTTCCTAAGCACAATTACCCAAACTAACAGAGTTCTTGCAGTATTTCTGCAGAGCTCCGCCCTCTATCTATTTCTCTCTTTTTTTACTTCTGCAGGTGCTTGTATATATAGGCTTTCTGGACTGCCAACTCATCCTCCAGCGGCCTCAGATCTGATGCCAAGTGTCTGAATGTGGTCCTCCATGCGAGCATGCTCCTCCAGGCCTGAGCTTTCCACTTTTTACCATGATGTGCTTCTAGAAGCTTCTACCACAGGCATGCTCCTTCCTGGGCCAACCTGTCGCCAGGCTGGCACCTTATCCACTCCACATGCACAGTCGGGTCATGCTTTTCATGTGTTCTACCCAAAACGCCCAATATGGCTAAGTCCTGAACCCTTGGTTCTGTCCACGTGCATGTCACGGGTTTCCTTAAAGCCTTCCTTAAATGCTGCCCTGTGCGCTTTATCCTTGCGCACCTTTCTTCAACTAGGCCTTGCGCGCCTATGCGTTTTTTGTACTTAGCCAAAATTTTAGGGGCCCAACGCATGGTACACATTGTTGCTTTTATAGGTACCAACTCAAACAAATGGGCATGCTCGCCCACAATATCATCCACGCACTCTAACATACCTCCACCCACAAGTATGTTGGTAGACACATTTTGTGTCAATGTGCAGATAGATGTGTCCACAATCAAACTCTAATACGCATCACCTACAACCAATAGCACAAGCATTAGGAAACTATAACCATTGTGTAAGAAAATAACCAACCATATAATAAAACTGTCTAAATATTCACGCTCTGTTATTACCGCTACCGCATTGTTGGGGGCATGTGCCTTCCCCTCCACTCCGCCTCCCTATGGTAATCCCGTTGTATCCGAAAACAATGGGAACAAAAACACCCATCAATGTGTTGCCCACCATGCACGGTATGCCTCCGTACACCCCACATCATCTACATCAATCGGCTCTATGGCCGTATCAACCTCATCTAGCCGGGGAGGTACTAGCTGGTCTCCTATGGGCCCCAGTCTAGTCCCGAATCTCCTAGGTGCTCAAATGGCTCATAACCACACATATGGCTTTGGGGGAACATCCTGAGTCACACCAAACTGTCGAGATACCCGCTATGCCTGAAATAAATCGGTCATACTTGGAAACCAATCCTCCAACCACATAGTCCTATGTATGCATCGTAACTCTACAACATCCTCTAGCCATCCTCCATAATCTTGGTAGTGCCTCCATATCATTGCCTTTGGGTCCATGCAATCTATCAAGGCTCTATAAGTATCTGTATCCATCCTCCACCCGCATAATCCAACCCATCTCCCAAAAAATATGTCTAGCCTAGCGCACTCTACTTGCGGGCCACCGACTAACCTCAATATTGCTATATGTTCATAGGCTTATACATGCAAAAAAGAAGTCATGACAATACCTCCTACATTCTCCTCCTATGTAAATCTATAGAGATCTCTATACAAGTGGGCCAACACACACCGTGCCCACGCATACCTAGTACCCTCCTCTATCCACTGGAAAATATTGTGCATCTTATATAAGATACCCACACCACCTTCCTTCACTGCAATCAATGATGCAATAACCACGGCTATAAACTTCTGCAATGATGGAACACCTAACCTCAAAATCATGTCCAATCTAATATAGGCCTTGGTAGGCACTCTCAAGTCCCCAAAAAATACTTCCTAGTGGCCCACATCTGTATCTCTATGTTCTCCATAGCCGTGACGTCAACTCTCTCACCAACAATCGGTAATCACAATATGCAGTATATATCTTCTAGTGTAGTTGTCATCTCACCAGTAGGTAGCCAAAACGTACAAGTATCTGCACACCATCTCTTAGATAACGTTGTCAACATGGGAATATTATGAGGCACATCTCCCATCCTCGTTATGTGTCGTAGGATGACACAGTCCATAACCTCCTAATCATCATCTGGTAAAGCCAACCTGAGCAAAGGAATCAAATAACGACCACCACAAAACTCCCTAGAATGGATATCCCTTTGCACAACAACAAACAACGCGTTAGAACACTATACATAGGTAAAAATAAGCATTTACGACACTACTACATAATAAAAAAACACATTTCCACCACCCTGAAGTGACTACATACTTTATGGACCAAGGCACTCAGAATTAGGACTAGGGCACCCAGGAGCAGGACACCAGCGCCCAGGTCTGGGTGCTCCTGTCCTAAAGGCCACTAGCGCCTTCATTACTCTTGTCTAGGTCTAAAACACTAAGAAAAAAAAAATTCTAAATTTCAAAAAAATTGCTAAAAATGACTACTACACAGGAGTTTTTTGAAAAAGATTGCACTTACCAACTTCGATGTCATACACATCGCCACGACGGTTGCTGTGATCTCTAAACGGCTAGGTCACGCTACTCTCACTTGCGCCATCCTTATGCACTTAGAGCTGACTCGCACACTCACAGAAAAGAAAATGAGTTGACTAATCACCTATTCACCTTACTATTTATAGTCACTTTTCATTATTCACTCTATTATGGTCATATTTTACATTCACCACTCAACTAATACATGTCACACAATTTTTGTCATATCTTGAGGATTTTTACTCCGATTTACACCCCGTTTGTGGTATTATTTTTAGAAATTTTCCAACCATCATATCAAACACACACACACACACTATTTCTCAATAACGTTGTCCTTTAATTGATCTATGAAATTTTTGAGATATCTACTATACATTACCTATTACTGGGCTTACTTTCGGCTCATCGTTCATTCTCATTATCATTTCCCCTTTCACCAAAAGGGGTGGCATACAATTTGGGTCATCCTATAATTCCCCTTACACCACTACGCGATCATTCAACACCTCTAATTTTCCATTTTCGAACATTTACTAATACACCATACGATATTTCATCATTTTCTATCAATTCCCCCTAATGACCTAACCTAGGGGCAACAAGTGTAAAATCTCTCTATGAGTAACCAATCAATCAATCAATTAATGAAATACGTTCAAATATCTAACAATTGAAATCACACCATTCAATCGACATGATACAACATATTTGGCCTCCCAGATGACCTAACTTGGGAGTTACATTGATATTTTCCCAGATGACCTAACTTGGGAAGTTATTTTACATTTTGTGTTTTCTTCCAGATGACCTAACTTGGAAGCCATCTCACATTACGAAAAAACCTTTGGAGTGGGGGAAATGAGATGTCATTGCCTTTACTATACGTCTTTGATAGGGTTTGATGCTTTGTGTGGGGTTTTACAGGTAATTCTTCATTACATATCTGTGGAGACATCAGCGAAGCAAGTACGACACTCACCCAATCAAGAGCGAGACATTGTGAAGACCTAATGACCATATCAAGATTAGATTCCAAGCCGTTCCGCAGACCAGAGCACTCATATTTTAGACCAAGGCACCCGCAGGTGCCCCTATCGCACTCCAGGCACCCCTATCCAACCAGATCCACCTTTGCTATTTTCGGAAGATCATTACAACACTCCGTTCTGCCTTTCCATCACTTTGTTCAATTCCATATCACTGTGAGGTAAATCTAATTTAGGTAAGTACCCTTTCTTATTTATTTCAATTACAAAATAAGTTATTTAGCATTTATATTTTAGTTATTACATTGTTGTGCTTTTTAGATTATTACTAAAATTTAGAGTTTAGATAATCAACTACTCCCTTTTTCCTTTCCCCTCATGCATACTACCTTTTACATTTTTTCCCATTTGCAAGAATGATGTAGTGTGTTTCTAACATATATATCGACATTGTAAAAAAATACTATCTTTATGTATACCACCCGTGGTTCACCACTAAGCTTGAACTCCTATGCAATTATTTTTGTATCCTTCCATATATGATTATAAATGAAAGTTTTGGTCATTAGTTTTGTGCATATTGTCTCATTTGTTGTCATTACGCATGTGAACAGTTCAATTTATTTGGGCCTTTAGAAGGAAAAAAATATTGTTGATATGGTTTCATCGTGGCGCTTTGATATTTTCACTTGCCTAAATGTAAAAAATTAAAGACATAGTTGTTCTCTATTACTACTCTTGCATAATGATAACACAATTTTTTTTGGTTGAATTTCAGATGTCTCCTCCTGAAGCTAGGGTGCGTTGATGTGAATAGTATTCAAGAAATAGATTTTGAATAAATGAACAACGTTATAGATACCAAGCTCAAAAGGCATCGAGCGCTCCTAGAAGGTCATAATCTTTGTAACAAATGCAAACTCAAGAAATGATGTTGAATGCTTACATTTCACATGTATCTCTTTCCAGGCAAGTTTCAATACAATTCAAACAAATGTTTCCTTCTCCAACTATATTTCCCGCCCACAAGGTGACCCATGTGGCGCATCCTCTTCCACTTCAGTAAACAATATCTATGACAATGTCATACCCCTTGAACAATTTACCTTTGATTTCCCTCAAATACATAGGTCCACCTACCCTCTACCATATGTTGCATATGCTTTGAATCAAACCTCCCTCTTCCAAACAAGCAACATTGATCCCTTGGCATCTACTACCCAAAGAATACCGATGACACTTCCATCCTTTTTAGTGGCACAAAGAAATTTCTGTAGAAGGATAGATAGCTTGGAAAAGATGAATACTTGCTCCATCTGTACGGAAAACTACCTAGGTATGTTAGGAAAAATGAGTAAAGACAAGTACGTATGCAATATATGTTTGTATGAGAAAAATCCTAACCACTTCTCTGCATGGAACAACATGGATTCAGGCCATCAACCTGAGGTTCTCAAATGCCTTACACATGTGGAGGAAATGCTTATAGCAAGATTAAATCATATTCTATAGGTTATCCAAGCACACAGTGGGAAATACAAATACACTGGCCACACTATCAGCTTCCCATAAATCATTAAATCTATTGTTAGATTCCTTCCTCATCACCTTGGACAACTGCACATCTTGCTCTTACAAAGAAAGAGGCCAAACCAAACAAAGTACAATTTCTATGTTAGTAGGGCTCGCATATGGGAGGCACTACAATTCATAATAGTTTACGATCTATACTACAAAGATGTTCTCATTGACTATGATGCCTTGATGTCTCTTTCATCTTGCAAACTATTCAAATCAATAACCCTCCCTTCCAAGAAGATATCCACTTGTTTTTTGGTGTTGAGGAATTTGTATCATCTAGTACAAAAACCCTTCCATCGTCCTTTTTCTCGATTTCACCTAATACAGGTATTAAACAAGAGTCCATATATAACGCTTATTTTTTATTTCAGCAAATGGTCCTCTATTGTCCTTTCCTTGGCCTGAAATTGGTCTCTCCCCGGTTAATGAATACAACTATGAAGTTTTACTTTCAATAGATTTTCCAACTTTGTTTCCCATAGGTGTAGCTATGTTCAATCAACTTCACATGAAAGACGTCCAACTTAATAAATATGCATTACAATTGATCCGTTACTATGAAAACCACTTTGGTCGCCACCCCAGGATCAGATAATACTTACAAAATATAATCATGCTCCGTCGCAGCCAAATTACAACTTTCATATTCATGAGACATGACATTATCCAGAAGATTCTACAAACTGTAGGGGAGCTTTGTTAGTGCCTTCAAGATAATCCTAAAGACTGCCTCACAGATAATCTTATGCGATTCAAAACCACTCTCCGTGGAACAAGATATTTTTGGTCAAAATGTAGAGGCAAAGTTTCAGACATGATTGAACAACTTGGAACACCAACATTGCTCTTCACTTTAAGTGTTGTTGACAAAAAATGGTCAGACCTTCATAGTGTAATTCCTGACACCATCCATGTAGATCCTCGGGAGGCACAAAGGTGGAGGAACCATAACATTACTTCCAACCCTCACTATGTTTCAACGTACTTACACCAGATATTCACAATATTCTGTGAGGAAGTCTTGCATAAATACTTGGGGGCAACAGATTATTAGTACAAGTAAGACTTGTCTCTTTCTTCATTTCCCCTTGAACATACCTTCACCGTACGTACTAATCTTTTTCCAGGTAAAAATGGATATATAGAGGCTCTGCACACGTACACGGTTTCCTTTGGCTTCCAAAGCCCCAAATTCTGACACTATTTACTGGAGAGACATGTCTACTGTGGACCATGTTAGGCACTACTTTGACAAATTTGTTTCCACATGGAACCCCCGTCTCATTTCCTGAAAGTCAAACTACATTCATTGTCCCCTCCACGACGATCCATGCTTATTGAACACAACACAAATATTAGCATTTGACCCTCTTTTTGACCTGGAGGAAATTTTGAATCGTGTGTGACGACATACCAAATGCACTAAACAAACATGCCTCCAAAAAACAAGTGGATTGCATTGCCGCTACAAAGAACCTTAGGAAGTGCATGGATAATCATCCCTTTTCATTGACGATGCAAAAATGGTCCACTACATGCTAGCAAGAAATGATGAGAGATTAAACATTCACAACCCATCAATGTTGTCAATTTGGAGATCCAATGTTGATTTCCAACCAGTACTCTCCAAACATGCAGTACTCAAATATATTGCTAAATATTCTTCCAAGGCAGAACAAGGTTCTGGATCATACCATCACATGCTCTCAAGGATTTTCTTGACCTCTGATCTTGATCAACCGACAAAGGTTGTGTTCCGTAAAATACTTACAGATAATGTTGCCGATCATGACATGAGCACCCAAGAAACATGTCACATGTTGCAGAAGTTGCCTCTTGTTCTTTGTAGTAGATCTTTTGTTACCCTAAACATTGGAAAGAAAATTCTATGACTCATCTCTGAAACAACCAATGCTGACAACGTTCCAACAAACTTTTCTTATGCATACATGAGGTGACCTCTGGATATGGAGTTTGTTCCCCTTATTGAGACAACTAGAAGTTGGACTTATAGCAAGTTGTGTGCATGTGTCAAATGGAAGCAAAGAACAACATATGAAATTTTATGTGTGTCACCCAGATTCTATTCAATCCCCCAAAATGATTCTCCTTCCTTTGAACTTTTTTGTTGGAGTGAGATCCTCCTCTACAAACCTTTCCGCAACATCCTCGTAGATATTGGAAGCACCCTAGAAATAGTCATTTCTAATTGGCTATTGATGAAATAAATTTACCGCCCTTGGCATGTCATGTGGGCCTCTACTACAAATGAATCGTCTTCCTTTGAAGAATCTGAAATTCAAAATGAAATCCTAGGGCGTTCTCCATTACAAGTTGAATGGGAGCTTTTATCCCAACTCCATCCTGCTAATCCCATGGCCCTTCACACCCTCAACATGCTCGGCCATCGAGACTTCGATCTTAATCACAATTGAAACCACCATGCTATTCCTGTTGAATTGCATGAAAGTGACCCTTCTTTCATTGAAATGTGCAAAACAATTGCAGCTATATCTTTCAAAATGCATAGTTCCTCTTCTACAACTACAACTTTCTCGGAGGAACAGAAGTAGGCTTTCGATATGACTCTAAATCATTACATGCAAAACTTACACTCTACTCCTTTGAAGATGATAATCCGAGGTACTGCAGGCACTGGTAAATCTTACCTTATAAACATTATTTGCTTTGCAATGTCTTCACTGAGAACTCAACAAAGATCTCCCCTCTTGGTTCTTGCTCCAACAGGAGTCCCTGCTTTCAACATTTCAGTTTCAACTATACATATTGCATTGCATATTCCAATTAAGGAATTGAAACCACTCGATGTTCTGTCTCTCTCCTCCCTTCAACAATCCCTAAAGGATGTTTGCTACATTTTTATTGACGAGATGAGCTTCATAGAACCCAAACTCCTTGCCAAGGTTGACTACCAGATTCGCAAGGCATACCTGCATTTCAAGTCTTGCACATTTGGTAATAGATCCATCATCGTCAATGACCTTGGCCAACTCCCTCCTGTCAATGATGTTCCATTATATTCTAGACACTCTTATGGTACAAACCTTTGGTTCAACTTCACAAGATGGGTCACACTTACTACAATCTTCAAGAAACAAGGTTCAGATGACGCCCAAAATAGCTTTTTGGCGGCTTCTGTTAAATATCAGAGATGGAATCCCCCTGGTTGAAAACTGGAAAACACTCCTCACAAGTACAGAATCCCAAATGACTGCCGTTGAAATTGCTCCTTTCCTTGCAGCTCCTCATTTGTTCACAGAAAAATGAATTTGTCGATCAACACAATCTCTGCATACTCATATTGCTCAATACTCCAATGGCTACCATTGATGCTGAGGTTACTATAATTAATTCTACAGAGGAACCTAATGAAGAACAACTACAACACAATGTAATGCTCTATAAAGAACAAAGAGTTATGTTGACCGCAAATCTCTAGGTTGATGTTGGACTTGTTAATGGCTCTATAGGGACTATTTCCGACAGTCTACTCGCCATCTTCATCCCCTACAACTCTTCCTCTTTTTGTAGTCGTCAACTTTGACAGATATAGTGGTCCTCCCTAGAATCCAAATAAACCCACTCATGTTTCCATATTGCCAATCTCTAGATGAAACTGCAAACAACATCCTTTAAAAATGGCTTGGGCCCTCGCAATCCACAATTCTAAAGGCCTTACATTACTAAAAGCAACAGTAGATCTAGGTTCTTCGGAACGTTTCGTCCTTACATTCACAACACTATCCAGAGTTCCCTCAATACAAGATCTTCCTATCTCTCCTCCCTTCTTGTTTGAATGCTTCTCCAGAATGTCCATCTCTTGTTACCTCCGCAAAAGAGAGCAAGCCGAAACACGTCTATAGTCCTCCACTAACTACTACACATTTCTCCATTCCATCTTCCCCCTCCTCCTTGCAGCTTACACACTCACGTACTCCTTCATTGTATCGAAACTCTTGTAATAAAATTTTGTTACTACTACATATATCTCTACACTTACTTTCAATGTTGTTCTCTTCTACTTTCATTGATTTCTGCTGCACTCGTAGGATGAAATTCACAATTATCAACCACCCCCATCATTCCCTTTCAACATCTGCATCACACAGTCCCGAGTGTGATTGCTAGTCATAATAATATTAGAACTTGAGTAATAAATCCTATTCTAATAAGTGGCAAGCTTAATACAATTTGATTTACATGAAATTGAGGGCCTAAAATAGTTTAATCGCTCTAAGATTAGTAAAACATTGATTAGGGAAAATAAATTGAACCGACTCACTACCTTGGACTTGTAAAAGATGAAACAATGTGTTTAGATGTTGGATAGAAGATGGAAATACAATCATCAAGGTGCTTAGGAAATCTGGAAGCTTGGTATTGTTTTATGGAGAGGTTCAAATATAGTAGACATGTTCAGGTCTGAATCTATTTGTCCTGAATTGTACTGAGGTTGAATTCATCTAGGAGCTACAAATGTGTCCGGGGTAGCCTAGATGAAATTCGCTTCTTTTATGAAGGTTCCCTTGGATTTGTTCTTTCATCTTGTGGGTTTAGAATGCTGTAAGGATCTATGATAGAGTTGAAATACCATCTTTATCTAAACCCTAATTTTCTTCACTTTGGAGATAAGAGACCTTAAAAAGGTGTTAATAATTTTTGTTGGACTAGCACCAACCACCCTATGATAGCCGAGCATTTCCCATGTACTAATATGTCAAAGAGGGCCCAAACCCACATAGTTATCTACAAGCCTATGACGAGATACAACTAGCAAGATTGAATAAATTCACTTAAAATGAAACACTTGATTTGACTTTGGCACTTGACGACATGTACTTTGAAACCTTGTATATTTTAGAATTCTGCTCATGTTGATCTAGGAACACTCTCAGAAGATTTAAGTAGAATATGCTCGTTGTCTGTAATGATCTCCGAGGAATGAAGTCATGCCTAGTTGGTTTAAATGGCTTTAGGTGCGTCTTTGATTAAATAGACGACATCACATTAAGATTGATTAAAACAAATTACCCATTAAATATTATGTTTGTTGGACAAGTGAAGGATGTGTTTTGGGCAATTGGACAGATTTGAGAACCTATCATGAAAGATTTGTGATGTTTGTCTAGAGTGCATGTTGACTTCTATATATATTGTAATGGTTTTAATAAGGTGCGAAAAATGTTGTTTTCATGCGCCTTAGACCAAATTTAGAGTACTACACTTTCATTGTGGTGCCATCCCTATTGACATTAAGATCGTGGTACATTGAAGTTTTATATTACCACTTATCAAGCCTACCAAACCATGTGAGATTAACTTTTTGCATGATTAAAGATATTCTAAAATTCATTGAAGAGATATTGAGGCACATAGTTGGAAGCAATTAAATGGAATGGTATAAGAGCCTATCTTTTTCAATTTGTTGTCTAGAGCCCCTAATTTTAAGTATCTTTAGTTTTTTTTTTTTTAATTATTCATTTGTCTTCCATAATATATATAACAAAGAATTGGAGAACAATTTTTTTTTTTTTTTAAAACACCAACATTTCAATTACTTTGAGCACCTATTACTACGACTCAAACTAAGATTTGAAGATTAATAGAAACATATACATACCTGGATTCTTGTTTACTGCCGTGTTGTAGTCATATTTGATATAACCAAAGCCCCTGTTTTAGTCGCTTATGAGAATGTGGTCAGAAAGCCAAGAAAACAGAGTGAAAAAATTGCAACCTTACACAAAAAACTGAAAACCCACCCACTTGTATCAGTTGCGTTGCCAACTCTGCTTAACACTTGACTTCATAAACATCCAGGTGAACACATGAAAAAGTCTCTCCAAAAATTTGCGAGTATTTGGAAATATTCACCGAAAATTCACAAGTATTTGTCAAAAACTGATGAGTATTCGCAAATATTTGTCATAAAATCGTGAGTATTCACCAAAAACTCGCTGTAAAGATTTGGCAAATTTTTCAAACAAATACTCGGCAAGAGAAAAAATGGCGAGTACTCGCTGACTCGACTGAATATAGATACTATGCCCAAAAACAGAGGAGTGAGAGACTCCAACAAATTAATTCCTTGTTGTGGAAGGTCTGACATTCTGAAAAAAGCAGAAAAAAATTACCTCATAACAATCTAAATTCAGATATCCACTCCGCCCCTGCTCTTCTTCTCAAGTATCATTTTAATTATTTAAAACACAGGAATTATGTATTTTCTATTAAAATTGCTTTCATTACTCTATTCTATTCAATTACTCTATAAAAGAGTGGATTGTATGGCAGCCACCCATTGAGCATCTTTATTTTGTTAAAAGCTCGCAATTAAGATAGCAATTTTTATAGGGAGAGTATTAAGTGATGGTCTTTAAATATTTAAAAAAATAGTTGATCAAAAAACTATTATAAATATAGAAAAAAATACTGTCTTACAAATCTTTTTGAGACTCCTCAAAACCTTCTAAAAGATATTGAAAAATAAAAATCATTTTAATTACTGACTATAAAATCTTAGAAGTATTCATAATTTATAATATAACATACCAATAAATAACAAAAAATTTCTAAATTCTATTTTGTAATATTTTACCACTGAAAATAAGAAATTTTATCTAATGGAATGGATAATAATGAAAATCTTTAAAATTTTACCATATTTAATAACTATGCTCACAATAATATGTTAACATATAAAGATGTCATATTCAATAACTAAAATAAAATAGTGGATTGCTGGAAAGCTCACAAAAAAAAGTTTAACATTTAAAGATACATAAATATATTTGAATGCCCAGTTCTTAAATTTATAATTTTGTTAGAACCCAGTTGGGAATATTTCATATGGCTGTCATGGGTTGTGGGTTGAGGTGAGGTTTTGATGCTGTAGCAGGCTAAAACTAGAGGTATTTATAATTTATAATATAACATACCAATAAATAACAAGAATTTTCTAAATTCTATTTTGTAATATTTTACCACTGAAAATAAGAAATTTTATCTAATGGAATGGATAATACTGAAAATCTTTAAGATTTTACCATATTTGATAACTATGCTCACAATAATATGTTAACATATAAAGATGTCATATTCAATAACTAAAATAAAATAGTGGATTGCTGGAAAGCTCACAAAAAAAAGTTAACATTTAAAGATACATAAATATATTTGAATACCCAGTTCTTAAATTTATAATTTTGTTAGAACCCAGTTGGGAATATTTCATATGGCTGTCATGGGTTGTGGGTTGAGGTGAGGTTTTGATGCTGTAGCAGGCTAAAACTAGAGTTATCTACAGCAGCCACAGTAGGCCAGCACTGTGCAAGGCAGTTTCCCTGTGCACAGTAGGCTGCTGTGCTCCCACACCAGTTGTATATGCTGCAGCATCGCCCAGTGTTGCACCAGAAGTTTCCAGCAGGACTGCATGTTGGATCCCCCTCCACCATAACTGTCATCAACATTAACATATAAAATACCAATCTTAATTTATTCTCTGCCATCTGCAACCATAAGAATATCACTAAGATCAACCATAAATAAAAGTCTGTGTTATGGAAATTTACTCTACTGAATACATACAGTGAGGGTAAATTTTAAGACCCCCTAAAAAATAGGCATAAATATTATTTGGCCAATTTTTATAAATGCCTTTTGAAATTTTGGTGAATGTTACGAATTGAAAGGAAATGTTGCCAGCTGATACTAACTATCAGCCGGTAGTATTAGGTTACGGACCGGCAGCAAATTTCTCTGTTGTATTGTAAAGACTATTTGAAGAAACCCAAAAAAAAATAGACGAAATAACAAGCTACATAACCCCTCAAAATTAACCAAATTCAAATTTCAAAAACACAAATATTAGTGAATTAACTAAGATTAGCCACTAAAATTTACACTGCGTACCCCCGAATGCTCATCATTGAATTGAAGAATGTGGACCCAAAAAAATGAAAACACAATTTTTATATACTTACAGGTGATTAGACTGGATAGAAATCTACAGTTGGAAAATGAAAGCCCTGAGCAGGAACTTTTGGCACAGGGAATGAAGATGGCTACGAGGAAAATATCTGACAGGCCATGTCTACACCGTCCAGATTCTTCTAGAAAATACGGCATTAAATTACGGGACGTGAAGTATACGAATTAGAATCGTTCAAACAAATGGGTTACAGTTGAAGTAGATGGAAAGACTAACTTCTGCTTATCCATCAATCTACCTTTCGATTCCATGCATTAAAGATGATGTGCATCTTGACTTACTGTGCAAGTTAAACTATAGACTCGTGACTTAGTACTTCACAAAAGAATGCTGTAAAACAAAACAGAAAAATTCTGGGAATACCTAATTATTTTTGTTTCGAAGTTATATCAAGAGTAGTCAGTCATAGTTGGAATCACTTTTTAAAAAAAAAAAAAAAATTCCATTGGAAAATTAGTCATAAAGATGTGATATTCCTACCTTTTGGTTACCTATAAGTTAGTAATAAATAAAATAAAATATTCCTTGGTATGGAAGTTATTCTTCTCCTTTAGTGGTCATTATTGTGGAAGTTATTAGTACTGTCCCAAGGCAGATTCTACTATAGTCTTCATATATGTTTAAGGAGTTATTAGTATTTGTACATTTAAACTAATTAGAGCTTGTTATTATTTTCATAAACAAATAAACACTTCTCACATTAATGATAAATATTTGCAACGCTGCACAATTTTTAACAAAATCATTACAAAATTCTATTTATCTTAAATTTGATTGGCCTAAAATTTAACATGTTATTACAGCCTTCAGCGATTTCAAGAAAAAGATGATGTCATGATATTTAGTGCAATTTATTTCAGGGCTCCCTGAACTGGCAGAGTTTTCCACAAATCAATGGCGACATTGATATAGGCAGTTAAAGAGCCGAAGCCGAAGCAGAAGCAATTCCTCTCATTGATTTGAGTCCCTATTTCAACCATGTTGGCGAGCACAGAGGAGGTAAAGAAAAAGTGATCAAAGCCATCAGAAAGACCTGTGAAGAATGGGGATTTTTCCAGGTGGTAAACCATGGTATTCACGTGGAGCTCATAGAGGAGACTCTGGAAACCTGTCGGGTGTTCTTCGAGTATCCCACGAAGGAGAAGATGAAGGTGAGGGGAGGAGTATCGGTGCCGCAGCAGATGCCCACCGGCTACAATGTGTACCCGCCGGGGAGTTGGGATCTGTATGAGAATCTCTACTACTGCGCAAGCCGCCGCTCCTCGCCTCGTCAAACCACCTCGGATTTCAACGACGGAAATGCACAGTGCAACGCTTTTCTAGAGGATTTGCCTCAATTAAGGTAAATGAATTCATAGTTTTGCAATTTTCAACGATGATGTTTTTTCTGAAACTCATAAAGATGCAATTTTTATTAACAAGCCTGTTTGTTTTTTCCGCGGAATTCATAAAGATGTAATTTTTATTAACAAGCCTCGTTGTTTTTTTTGGTGGAACTCATAAAGATGCAATTTTTATTAACAAGCCTGGTTTTTTTCCGCGGAACTCGTAAAGATGCAATTTTTGTACGCAGATTTATGATAGAGAGGCTAATTGAATACCTGGGGAAGACGACGGACTTGATCGAGAGCCTGATTTCGCAGAACCTGGGATTGGGTGGGTATTTTATGAAGGAACTGAATCGGGACAAGATCGAGCCTTTGAAAGTGCTGTGTTATCCAAAGGCGATTACAGAAGAGGAAATAAGGGCGTGGCAACACCAGGACAGCAGCTGCATCACGCTTGTCGGGCAGGACGACACGGGTGGCTACCAGGTTCTCAAGGACGCCAAATGGGTGGACATTAAGCCTACCAAGGGCGCCCTCGTCATTAATGTTGGAGATATACTTCAGGTATTTAATTAATGGAGTCAGAACTGCAATATAGGAACTAAGTAAGCCTATATACCAACTACGGAGCTCCTCATTAAAATTGTCATTTTTAATTTATTTATTTTTTCTTGACAAGGTGTGGAGTAACAACAGATTCAAGAGCGCCACTCATCGCGTATTAAATAACCGAGAGAGAAGACGGTGTTCGTTTGCGTTTGCGACGAATCCGAAGAAGCTGGTGAGCTCGTTGCCGCAGTTCACGAGCGAAATGAACAGGCCCGCCGCATACCAGTCTTTCTTTTACGAAGATTACATGGTGAAGAGGGTGCGCAACAAAACACACCCGCCTGCAAAACCAGAGGATTTTGCCGACATCCCCATCTACGCCCTCTAGTCTCTCGCCTCTTCTTCTTCTTCTCTCTCCTTAATAAATTATAATCTGTATTCAACACACTGGATGGAAGAGCATTTATTATTATCATATATATGAAAACCAAAAAAAAATTTGTGAAAGCCTGCACAGATATTTATCTAAATTTGTGTCCTCGAGAAAATCGATCTATTATTCACAGATCTGCAAATGTTAAAAATAGGCGAACATGTTAAGATTCGGCTGGCGTGGAATGGAAGGAATACGCCATCTATCGACACACGAATAACGCTATGGGACTGTTTTTCAACGACTGTATTAATGGGGTTCTGTAACTAAAAAGTCTCATAGTAAAAAAGTATGCGAGAAAGCGATATGACTCGGAAATTCGGAATAATAAACGATACAGCTTGCACGTGGATGTATACCGTTGGGAAGTCACTCCGCCCCACACACATTTAATTGAAACTCCTTTTATTAGTACTTCCCCAAGGCAGATTCTATAGTCTTCATATTTGTTTAAGCAGTTATTAGTATTTGTACTTTAAACCAATTAGAGCTTGTTATTATTTTCATTAACAAATAAACACTTCTCATATTAATGATAAATATTTGCTGCACAATTTATAACAAAATCATTACAAAATTCCATTTATTTTAAATTTGATTGGCCTAAAATTTAACATGTTATTGCAGCGTTCAGCAATTTCGAGAAAAGGATGATGTCATGATATTTATTGTAATTTATTTCAGGACTCCCTGCACTGGTAGAGTTTTCCACAAATTAATGGCGACATTGACATAGGCAATTAGATATTGTCAGTGTGCTCCCCACGCTGTGCCATGTGATTGTAATGCTCAACTTTACAATCAATGTTGTAGATGCAGAGTATTAATTTTTTTCTACTGTGCATGTAACATTAAAAAAAACACATCAATGTGAACTTCTTCTTGCAATTTGTATGTAATACAGTGAATATCAATGTTGCTGATGCAGTGCTTCTATTTGTCTACTGAAATCCAGTGCACCGTCTTCATAGAACATGATCTTCCAGTAAATCCTTTGAGCGGGGCACACTCACTTGACAGTCGGTGGTGGAGCAAGATTTCTTGCATGAAAACAAACCAGGTATGATTTTTTCAAGATCATCACTTGTGCAGTGTATCATTGCTGCTCTAAATGGATCGCTCTTCTTCTTCCGCTCTACTTTCTTCTGCTTCCTCTCTGTTTTCAAGCGCATTTGTGGAAGCGGTGGAAGGTGCTACTGATCATCAAATTCTTCCATTCTTGTTGCCTCTTTGATGCTTCTGTTTTCAAATGTCCATGTCTTCGGTACAGAATTTGTTTTACATTTGTAAGGGATTCCTGGATCGATATCCTAGGGATAGCTTAGTACCATGTTTGAATAGGGATAGAACGCCCACCTGGATGATGCAGATTCAAGAATAGCGCGGTACTCTGCTTCTTTCTCGGATGCCATCTCAACAATCTGAAAAACAACTAACTGAATTAAAAATCTACTGTCGTTGTAATTTGATCAATTCGTATAGACATTACATCACTCAGCTTCCTTTATGAGTTTCTTTCAATTATCCTGAGCCCCTGGAAATTATCACTTTTTTTTCTCTTGTTCCTCCTACAACGTAGTCGATATCATTGGGAGAGGGAGTAATTGTTGTGTTCCTCCTGCTGAAGATCTTTGTTTGTTGGGCTTCATTCTCGTGCTCAGTGAAGGCACACACAACATTTTATTTCCATTGTGCCTCAAAATTTTATGTTGTCTGTCAGTGGTTTAATATAAAAACAAGAGCAAATGCTTCATGAAGTCCTTGAACACCCTTGCGTTTAGAACATACGTATGAGATGTTTTTATTCAATGCTTTTTAACACAGCAGCATGTCCAACTGGGCTCGAACCTTGTCATTGTCATCTACATCACTCTGCATTTCAAATAGACCATAACCTTGTCATTGTCATTTTTGCTGGGGCAGTACTTCGCAGCAAGCTGCCCTTGTTTTGAAATGACTTTGGAAACACAAATTAAATTGTTCTTCATAATCTTTCTAAATTATTAATGGAATAGTTAAATGAGTTGTAATTTAATAGTGTGTATGATGGTGTAAAAGGTGTTGTGTAGATATTCTTTAAAATATAATCCCTAAGAAATAAAGAACGATGCCAAGAACATACTTAAATTGAATACCACTCAATCCTTGACAACTAAGCCTAAGAATTATGTACACATAACCCATACAAGCTTCAAATTCACTCAAAATTATTTATACTAGCAATCACACGCAAGCAATTCGATGAGAATGCCGAAAGGGATTGCATGAAGGAAAAAATAGCGGAGGAGTTAAACAAAAAATGTAGAAAATGTAATAGTGTAGGAAAGAAACTATAAGGTGAACGATTTGTAAACATGTGGAGAGAAGTTGTAAAACCACATTGGTAAAAAAACAATGAAAACATATGTAGATTGTTGAAGTATAGCAAGGTAATTATAGTTTCAACGGAATAAAAATCAAATTCGAAACAAATATATTGTTTGCAATAGGAAGCATGAAAAGCATATTTTTCATACAGGGGAGTTTTTCATCAAAAGTTGGGGGAAGGGGCAAGGGTATTTAAATGAGCCTCTTTTTTATTCCGCACATGAAGTAGAGGGCAACAAGCTATTTTTGAGCAGCGTTCAAAAGAGAAAGGAGGATAAATGCATAGATTCATGAGGGAGGGGACTTCAGAGATAACAGTGAAGGTAAGACCTTGTCTTTCTTTTTCACCAATGTCAACAGTGGCTTTCTACAAAGTAAGATGTTGAGACTTGTGGATAGTCAAAGCCCAATCCATTTTGATTGGTAGTTGCTAGTGGTTCCCTCTTGAAATAGGTGGAACAAGAACATGAGAGAGATTCCCAAGATTCCAATATGGACCAATGTATCTATCAAATGTTACAAAAATAAATAAAGGTAATTCTAGTGGTGTTGAGGAATCATTGTAGACAATGCCGATAATTTTTCTTTTTGAACCATTTACAAGACCAACCTCAACCCACAAGTTAGCTACTAGCATGAATCTCTAGTTTTTACAACGAAGAACTATGTGTTACAATTGATTGCCATTAGGTTCCCCTAAAACAACGTGTTTGGTGTTTTCTGTAACTAAATGAACAATTGGAATATTCAAAGATTTTAACATATTGAGTTTGTGGTCATCGATCAGGGCATTCTTGGAAAACAAATGGGGGGCTTGTCGAAGATTCAAATTTCTTACAACGAGAGGAAGGAATCTGTTTGTGACATCATGACCTCCAAGCCCTGTAAGAATGAAATTGCATTGTGAATGTTGAGGAGTAATTTGTGGAAGGAATCATGTTTCTTAGGTGGAACCCTGCTGACGGAAAACTGTTTGTAATGAGATGGAAGTATGGAATCCCTTTCAAAGGGTGGCACCATAAGAATGACTCGTGTACAAAGGGATTTCGATGATAGGTTGAAGCTTGCCCAAGTCACTGACGAAGATCATCGATCTACTGTCGAATCCTGATGTCCTAAAATAGGGAAAAGCTTTACGAAGCCAGAAATCAAATTTGGCGAGTAACTTGGGTCCAATGAAACTCATTTATTCAATAAGAATATACTCAACATGCTTGATGGAGTCATGAAAAGATGACAAAGCTTGTCCTTCTAAGGGTTTGAGTTCTTTGATAGGTATACAAAGACATGCATGTATTGTTGATGATGGAATGTTGAATATACCAACACTAGTAGGTGTAGACACAAAATCACGCACTTGGGTACATTTCTAGGTCCTAAAAGCATACTAGAATTTATATGATTCCTAAGAAAGAAAAATAGTGGTTGACAACTATATTTGGCCTCTTTTATTTGTCTTTTTCTTTCTCTTTGGTCTTTCACACCCTACAACTGAGTCAGAACTTTACATATTTATCTTCTATGTCTTTAGACACCAGTGCCCATTCAGAATAGCAACGCTAAGGCGCTCATATCCCTTTTGGGCACCCTTAACCCTTTCTTACCTTACTCGCTCCTTTTGGGTCTCTTTTATATTTTGGGCATCTTTTTCACTTATGCATTGACCTTCCAATTGTCAATTATGAAATTCAAACAAGGGAGTCATATAAATACATAGTTATGTGTCAAAAATGAAGGACCAAGTACTAAGCATTACTATCATCACCTAAGCTTGCATCTAAAGGAACTAAAGCACTTTAAGGGAATTTATCTAACATCCATTCAAGGGACAAGGGTTGTATACTCTGCATACATAGCATAAGAAGGGGAAGTCTATTCCATTCCATCCACACATACCATTACATTTCTACATTCTAGATCTAGCCCAATATCATTTGTGCAACTTGCACAAGGGAATCCTAGGGCATAATTTCTACACACACAAACAAGAACTACATGGAGTCTGATATGTAGTGTAGTGCTTGGGTGTAAGTTCACTCTATCAAGTGACCACTAGGGTTATTTTGAATCCCCATTCTACATTTTCCTTTTTAGGTTTGATGTGGTTTTTGGGTATGTGTAGGTGAACTTATTTCTTGCAAGTTACAGGTACCTTTAGCGATTAAGGACATAATATCAATCAACCAACAGCGAACAATAGTGAATCCCTTGCGACACAGAATAAATCATATCCTGAGCATTTTTATAGTCACTGGTGCCCAAAATTAGTTATCAACGCCTAGGTGCCCATGTCCGGTATTATTCCTTAGATCCAAAATTTACAGTGAGTAATTATGACGCAATGTACAATCTTTTTGCAACTTCACCCTGCCCAAATCATTTTCAGATTGCGCGAATATCAACTAATTAATCCCCCTCATAGTAACAATTGATTTGTTACTATGAAAACCACTTTGGTCGCCACCCCAAGATCAGATAATACTTACAAAATATCATCATGCTCCGTCGCGGCTAGGCTACAGCTTTCATATTCATGAGACATAACATTATCCAGAACATTCTACAAACTGTAGGGGAGCTTTGTTAGTGCCTTCAAGATAATCCTAAAGACTACCTCGCAGATAATCTTATGCGATTCAAAACCACTCTCCATGGAACAAGATCTTTTTGGTCAAAATGTAGAGGCAAAGTTTCAGACATGATCATAGTGTAATGCCTAACACCATCCATGTACATCCTCGGGAGGCACAAAGGTGGAGGAACCATAACATTACTTCCAACCCTCACTGTGTTTCAATGTACTTACACCAGATATTCACAATATTCTGTGAGGAAGTCTTGCCAAAATACTTGGGGCCAACATATTATTGGTACAAGTAAGACTTGTCTTTCTTCATTTCCCCTTGAACATACCTTCACCGTACTTACTCATCTTTTTCCAAGTAAAAATGGAAACATAGAGGATCTGCACACGTACACGGTTTCCTTTGGCTTCCAAAGCCCCAAATTTTGACACTATTTACTGGAGAGACGCGTCTATTGTGGACCATGTTAGGCACTACTTTGACAAATTTGTTTCCGCATGGAACCCCCGTCTCATTTCCTGAAAGTCAGACTACATTCATTGCCCCATCCACAACGATCCATGCTTATTGAACACAACACAAATATTAGCATTTGACCCTCTTTTTGACCTGGAGGAAATTTTGAATCGTGTCTGACGACATACCAAATGCATTGAACAAACATGCCTCCAAAAAACAAGTGGATTGCATTGCCGCTACAAAGAACCTTGGGAAGTGCATGGACAATCATCCCTTGTCATTGACGATGCAAAAAAGGTCCACTACATGCCAGCAAGAAATGATGAGAGATTAAACATCCACAACCCATCAATGTTGTCAATTTGGATATCCAATGTTGATTTCCAACCAGTACTCTCCAAACATGCAGTACTCAAATATATTGCTAAATATGCTTCCAAGGCAGAACAAGGTTCCGGATCGTACCATCACATGCTCTCAAGGATTTTCTTGACCTCTGATCTTGATCAACCGACAAAGGTTGTGTTCCGTAAAATACTTACAGATAATGTTGTCGATCATGGCATGAGCACCCAAGAAACATGTCACATGTTACAGAAGTTGCCTCTTGTTCTTTGTAGCAGATCTTTTGTTACCCTGAACATTGGAAAGAAAATTCTATGACTCATCTCTGAAACAACCAATGCTGACAACATTCCAACAAAAATTTCTTATGCATACATGAGGCAACCTCTAGATATGGAGTTTGTTCCCCTTATTGAGACAACTAGAAGTTGGACTTATAACAAGTTGTGTGTAGGTGTCAAATGGAAGCAAAGAACAACATATGAAATTATACGTGTGTCACCCAGATTCTATTCAATCCCCCATAATGCTTCTCCTTCCTTTGAACTTTTTTGTTGGAGTGAGATCCTCCTCTACAAACCTTTCCGCAACATCCTCGTAGATATTGGAAGCACCCTAGAAATAGTCATTTCTAATTGGCTATTGATGAAATAAATTTACCGCCCTTGGCATGTCATGTGGGCCTCTACTACAAATGAATCGTCTTCCTTTAAAGAATCTGAAATTCAAGATGAAATCCTAGGGTGTTCTCCATTACAAGTTAAACGGGAGCTTTTATCCCAACTCCATCCTGCTAATCCCATGGCCCCTCACACCCTCAACATGCTCGGCCATCGAGACTTTGATCTTAATCACAATTGAAACCAACATGCTATTCCTATTGAATTGCATGAAAGTGGCCCTTCTTTCATTGAAATGTGCAAAACAATTGCAACTATATCTTTCAAAATGCATAGTTCCTCTTCTACAACGGCAGCTTTCTTAGGGGAACAGAAGTAGGCTTTCGATAGGACTCTAAATCATTACATGCAAAACTTAAACTCTACTCCTTTGAAGATGATAATCGAGGTACTGCATGCAAGTTGGTAAATCTTACCTTATAAACATTATCCGCTTTGCAATGTCTTCACCGAGAACTCAAAAAACATCTCCCCTCCTGGTTCTTGCTCCAACAGGAGTCCCTGCTTTCAACATTTCAGCTTCAACTATATATATCGCATTGCGTATTCCAATTAAGGAATTGAAACGACTCGATGTTTTGTCTCTCTCCTCCCTTCAACAATCCCTAAAGGATGTTTGCTACATTTTTATTGACGAGATGAGCTTCATAGGACCCAAGCTCCTTGTCAAGGTTGACTACCAGATTCACAAGGCATTCCTGCATTTCAAGTCTTGCACATTTGGTAATAGATCCATCATTATCGCCAGTGACCTTGGCCAACTCCCTCCTGTCAATGATGTTCCTTTATATTCTAGACACTCTTATGGTACAAACCTTTGGTTCAACTTCACAAGATGGGTCACGCTTACTACAATCTTCAAGAAACAAGGTTCAAATGATGCCCAAATAGCTTTTTGGCGGCTTCTGTTAAATATCAGAGATGGAATCCCCCTGGTTGAAAACTGGAAAACTCCTCACACGTATAAACTCCCAGATGACTGCCGTTGAAATTGCTCCTTTCCTTGCAGCTCCTCATTTGTTCACAGAAAAATGAAATTGTTAATAAACACAATCTCCGCATACTCATATCGCTCAATACTCCAATGGCTGTCGCTGATGCTAAGGTTACTAGAATTAATTCTACAGAGGAACCTAATGAAGAACAACTACAACACAATGTGATACTCTATAAAGAACAAAGAGTTATGCTGACCACAAATCTCTAGGTTGATGTTGGACTTGTTAATGGCTCTATAGGGACTATTTCCGACATTGTCTACTCCCCATCTTCATCCCCTCCAACTCTTCCTCTTTTTGTAGTTGTCAACTTTGACAGATATATTGGTCCTCCCTGGAATCCAAATAAACCCACTCATGTTTCCATACTACCAATCTCTAGATGGAACCGCAGAGAACATCCTTTAAAAATGGCTTGGGCCCTCACAATCCACAATTCTAAAGGCCTTACATTACTAAAAGCAACAGTAGATCTAGGTTCTTCGGAACGTTTCATCCTTACATTCACAACACTGTCCAGAGTTCCCTCAATACAAGACCTTCCCATCTCTCCTCCCTTCTCGTTTGATTGCTTCTCCAGAATGTCCATCTCCCATTACCTCCACAAAAGAAAGCAAGAGGAAACACGTATATAGTCCTCCACTAACTACTACACATTTCTCCATTCCATCTTCCCTCTCCTCCTTGCATCTTACACACTCATGTACTCCTTCATCGTATCGAAACTCTTGTAATAAAATTTTGTTACTACTACATATATCTCTACACTTACTTTCAATGTTGTTCTCTTCTACTTTCATTGATTTATGTTGCACTCGTGGGATGAAATTCACAATTATCAACCACCCCCATCATTCCCTTTCAACATCCACATCACACAATCCCGAGCATGATTGCTAGTCATAATAATATTCGAACTTGAGTAATAAATCCTATTCTAATAAGTGGCAGGGTTAATACAATTTGATTTACATGAAATTGAGGGCCTAAAATAGTTTAATCACTCTAAGATTAGTAAAACATTGATTAGGGAAAATAAATTGAACCGACTGACTACCTTGGACTTGTAAAAGATGAAACAATGTGTTTAGATGTTGGATAGAAGATGGAAATACAATCATCAAGGTGCTTAGGAAATCTGGAAGCTTGGTATTGTTTTATGGAGAGGTTCAAATATAGTAGACATGTTCGGGTCTGAATCTATTTGTCCTGAATTAAACTGGGGTTGAATTCATCTAGGAGCTACAAATGTGTCTGGGGTAGAATAGATGAAATTCGCTTCTTTTATGAAGGTTCCCCTGGATTTGTCCTTTCATCTTGTGGGTTTTGAATGTTATAAGGATCTATGATAGAGTTGAAATACCTTCTTTATCTAAACACTAATTTTTTTCACTTTGGAGATAAGAGACCTTAAAAAGGTGTTAATAATTTATGTTGGACTAGCACCAACCACCCTATGATAGCTGAGCATTTCCCATGTACTAATATGTCAAAGAGGGCTCAAACCCACATAGTTATCTACAAGCCTATGACGAGATACAACTAGCAAGATTGAATAAATTCACTTAAAATGAAACACTTGATTTGACTTTGGCACTTGACAACATGTACTTTGAAACCTTGTATATTTTAGAATTCTGCTCATGTTGATCTAGGAACACTCTCAGAAGATTTAAGTAGAATATGCTCGTTGTCTGTAATGATCTCCGAGGAATGAAGTCATGCCTAGTTGGTTTAAATGGCTTTAGGTGTGTCTTTGATTAAATAGACGACATCACATTAAGATTGATTAAAACAAATTACCCATTAAATATTATGTTTGTTGGACAAGTGAAGGATGTGTTTTGGGCAATTGGACAGATTTGAGAACCTATCATGAAAGATTTGTGATGTTTGTCTAGAGTGCATGTTGACTTCTATATATATTGTAATGGTTTTAATAAGGTGCGAAAAATGTTGTTTTCATGCGCCTTAGACCAAATTTAGAGTACTACACTTTCATTGTGGTGCCATCCCTATTGACATTAAGATCGTGGTACATTGAAGTTTTATATTACCACTTATCAAGCCTACCAAACCATGTGAGATTAACTTTTTGAATGATTAAAGATATTCTAAAATTCATTGAAGAGATATTGAGGCACATAGTTAGAAGCAATTAAATGAAATGGTATAAGAGCCTATCTTTTTCAATTTGTTGTCTAGAGCCCCTAATTTTAAGTATCTTTAGTTTTTTTTTTTTTTTAATTATTCATTTGTCTTCCATAATATATATAACAAAGAATTGGAGAACAATTTTTTTTTTTTTTTTTTTTTAAAACACCAACATTTCAATTACTTTGAGCACCTATTACTACGACTCAAACTAAGATTTGAAGATTAATAGAAACATATACATACCTGGATTCTTGTTTACTGCCGTGTTGTAGTCATATTTGATATAACCAAAGCCCCTGTTTTAGTCGCTTATGAGAATGTGGTCTGAAAGCCAAGAAAACAGAGTGAAAAAATTGCAACCTTACACAAAAAACTGAAAACCCACCCACTTGTATCAGTTGCGTTGCCAACTCTGCTTAACACTTGACTTCATAAACATCCAGGTGAACACATGAAAAAGTCTCTCCAAAAATTTGTGAGTATTTGGAAATATTCACCGGAAATTCACAAGTATGTGTCAAAAACTGATGAGTATTCGCAAATATTTGTCATAAAATCGTGAGTATTCACCAAAAACTCGCTGTAAAGATTTGGCAAATTTTTCAAACAAATACTCGGCAAGAGAAAAAATGGCGAGTACTCGCTGACTCGACTGAATATAGATACTATGCCCAAAACAGAGGAGTGAGAGACTCCAACAAATTAATTCCTTGTTGTGGAAGGTCTGACATTTTGAAAAAAGCAAAAAAAAATTACCTCATAACAATCTAAATTCAGATATCCACTCCGCCCCTGCTCTTCTTCTCAAGTATCATTTTAATTATTTAAAACACAGGAATTATGTATTTTCTATTGAAATTGCTTTCATTACACTATTCTATTCAATTACTCTATAAAAGAGTGGATTGTATGGCAGCCACCCATTGAGCATCTTTATTTTGTTGAAAGCTCCCAATTAAGATAGCAATTTTTATAGGAAGAGTATTAAGTGATTTTCTTTAAATATGAAAAAAAATAGTTGATCAAAAAACTATTAGAAATATAGAAAAAAATACTGTCTTACAAATCTTCTTGAGACTCCTCAAAACCTTCTAAAAGATATTGAAAAATAAAAATCCTTGTAATTACTGACTATAAAATCTTAGAGGTATTTATAATTTATAATATAACATACCAATAAACAACAAGAATTTTCTAAATTCTATTTTGTAATATTTTACCACTGAAAATAAGAAATTTTATCTAATGGAATGGATAATACTGAAAATCTTTAAGATTTTACCATATTTGATAACTATGCTCACAATAATATGTTAACATATAAAGATGTCATATTCAATAACTAAAATAAAATAGTGGATTGCTGGAAAGCTCACAAAAAAAAGTTAACATTTAAAGATACATAAATATATTTGAATACCCAGTTCTTAAATTTATAATTTTGTTAGAACCCAGTTGGGAATATTTCATATGGCTGTCATGGGTTGTGGGTTGAGGTGAGGTTTTGATGCTGTAGCAGGCTAAAACTAGAGTTATCTACAGCAGCCACAGTAGGCCAGCACTGTGCAAGGCAGTTTCCCTGTGCACAGTAGGCTGCTGTGCTCCCACACCAGTTGTATATGCTGCAGCATCGCCCAGTGTTGCACCAGAAGTTTCCAGCAGGACTGCATGTTGGATCCCCCTCCACCATAACTGTCATCAACATTAACATATAAAATGCCAATCTTAATTTGTTCTCTGCCATCTGCAACCATAAGAGTATCATAATATTAATCATAACTTTGTTAGCAATAAGATTAACCATAAATAAAAGTCTGTGTTATGGAAATTTACTCTACTGGGTAAATTTTAAGACCCCTTAAACAATAACTATAGATATTACTTGGCCAATTTCTATAAATGATTTTCAAATGTTACGAATTGAAAGGAAATGTTGTCTGCCGGTAGTAACTATCAGCTGGTAGCATTAGGTTACTGAGGAGCAGTAAATTTCTCTTTTGTACACGCTGTAAAAACGATTTGAATATAGAAATTTGGCTATTACTGTACAAGATAGGTGTATCAACTCAAAAACATTACCTTGTACCCAGAAAATTTAATCCAAAAAACAAGCGACCTAACCCCTCAAAATTAAACAAATTTCAAATTTCAAGAGTAACCACTAAAATTTACACGCGTACCGCAGAATGCTCAACATTAAATTGAAGAATGTCGACCCAAAAAAATAAAAAAACACAAATTTTATATACTTACAGGTGATTAGACTGGATAGAAATCTACAGTTGGAGAACGAAAGTCCTGAGCAGGAACTTTTGGCACATGGAATAAAAATTGCTACGAATTAAAAAAATCTGACAGGCCGGGTCTACACCGTCAAGTTAGTTCTATAAAATACGGCATTAAATTGCGGGACGTAAAGAATACGAATTAGAATCGTTCAAACAAATGGGTCACAGTTGAAGTAGCTGGAAAGAGCAACGTCTGATCTCATCAATCCATCCGCCATGCATTAAAGATGATGTGCTCTTGACTTACTGTGTAAGTTATGCTATAGACTCGTGAGTCGTGACTTACACTACATCACAAAAGAATGATGTAAGTAAAACAAAAAAAAATTGTGAATAATTTTGTTTGTTTTTGAATTTTTCTTGGAATAATTTTGTTTGTTTCCAAGTTATATCAAGAGTAGTCACTATTATGTAGTTGGAATCATTTTTTTAAATATTTTTTTTCCCATTGAAAAATTAGTCATAAAGATGTGATATGATTATATACTATTTAGAGAAAACGCTCTGCAATTATGGCGATATATTGGAGTCGGCTCATCTAGGGTTTCCCCCTTCTAACCATCATATTGCGGTCTTTTTGGGCTCTATGGGAATTAATTGCTAGTCTCTCCTAGGGTTTTTCGCCCTCTAGGCATCCCCTGTATAATGACCTCGCCATCTTCAAACCCAGTTGTTTCAACCACGGCAGGAGATAGTGGAGCGAGCAATGGCACCGCCGGTGAAGTGCCCCAGGTAGTTCGTCCCAAAGGTTTTTCACGAGGTAATCTCTCTCCTTCGGATGTGGTTCTGCCCATTCCTGAATTTAATGTTGCTTGTCAATGGTTAGAACAATTTTGCCTCATTGGGTATTTTGTGGGTCGAATCCCCTTTGAAAGCATGCTCAAATCCTGGGCTAACACAGTCTGGACCCCTCATGGGGTCCGCCTAGATAGTGTTCAAAACATGACCAAGGGTTTCTTTCTTTTTTGTTTCTCTAATCCTGCTAATGCACCCAATATTTTGGCTAAGCAAGCCACTTGGTATGTCTATAACTCGTTGCTTGTGTTAACACCCTGGCACAAGGACTTTGTGGTATCTGAATATACTGCCCTTAAAGTGCCTGTTTGGATTGAATTTCCTAGTCTTCCTTTGCCATGTGTACATTTTCTTCCGTAAATTTTCGCTTCGCTTGGGGGGGTAGTATGCCTGGAAGCCGATAAGTTTTACCATGCTCGTCCCCAGAAGCGAGTATGCGTTGAGATTGATCTCTCGTAGGATCTCAAAGAATTTGTGGATATTCAAATGGGTGATAAACGCTACTCCTAGCAGGTCATGTATATCAATCTACCCAACACTTGCTTTCGTTGTCAAGTGTCTGATCACAAGATCAGAGATTGTCCGCTTTATATCCCCCATAACCGCCATGTGGCCAAAACAACTCCTGAGCCAGTCAAACCCCAACAGGAGGAAGGTTGGCAAGTTACCGGGGGTCGGCGAAACAAGAACAAAGGCCAAAAATCCAAAGCTTATGGCTCCCATGGCCATCGAGAACCAACTGTTAAGGAACAATTTCTTAGTACTCTGGCTAAGGAGCCTACAACTGTTGCTAAGGAACCAACTACTGCTGCTAAGGAACCAATTGTTGTTGCTATTTCAGCTACCCTGTTCCCAAAGCATTCCAGCATGCCCCTTGTGGCGTTGGTTCTCATGGACCAGACAAATTATGTTTCTCATGTCCCCATCCCACATTCAGTTCCATGCTACTGCCAAGCAACTCATAAGGGCCTTCCAAATGACCCTAAAGTCCATCTCGCATCTCTCAGGCCCATAGCCCAGCTCGCAGTGTGGACTCCACCGAAGCGGAATACAACATTGAGTATGTTGAGTGGAAAAAAATTGATCTGTAGGATTTTTTGCAACATAATGTTGTTCATTTCTTACACAATCAATATGATGCCCTTGATGGCTTGGAGGATGGGGATATGACTACTGACCAACGTTTCCCATGAATTGTTTATCTTGGAATGTTAGGGGTCTCACAGACTCATGTCGTAAGTATGTGGTGCGTGAAACTCGACAACGATGTGTAAATCTTGACGTTTTGTTTTTGCAGGAAGTAAAAATTACATGTTTTCAGTTACAGATGGTATGCAAATCCATCTAGCCTGACAACTTGGCTTTCTGTAGCAATCATGAAGCAGTGCATGGGGGATTAATTTTGCTTTTTGCTCCTAAATGGAAGCCCTTATTAATTAACCATGGAATCGACCCCACCAACTGTGTCATATGGGTCCTCTTTCATATCAAGGGTTGCCCTTTTGGGATCATTAATATTTACGCCTTGAATGATGCGGCCAAAAGGGCCGATCTGTGGCGGTGGATAGCCAACTCCATTCCCAATGTCTATTGGGTAATAAGTGGAGATTTTAATATGGTTGAATCCCCAAATGATAAATGTGGCCACCTGCCTATGAGGTGGACACCTGGTGAAAGGGAAGCGTGGTACTTCATGCAAAATAAATTTAGATTCTTTGATCCTAACGCATCTTGCTTTCCCACCTCTGCAGCTTGGTACACATGGTCCAATCTTCGTGGAGGGACAGATCACGTCCTTAAACGGCTTGATAGGGCCATGTTGTTAGCTCAAAACTTTTTTGAGTTTGATAACATTTATTCCATGCCAGTGGAGGTTATGCTTGACTTTATCCTTTCAGACCACTCTCCTATACGATTTTGTATATGTTGGCATGATGCGCACCCATTTTGTCATAAAGGCCAATTTTTTCTTAACATTACCTTGATGCAACATGGCCCCACTATCAATCATATCAAGCGGATTTGGAATTTAACTCCACGACCCAGTCACTATCAACGATTTCATCCACCTATGCAAACCAATTGGTTGCAATGGTGGGAAGATGCACTGACTTGGATTACCATATTTCTTAAAATCTATGGCCACCAGCTGGTAAAAATTCGGCACTGCTCATACACCGCTAACACCTTCAATGCAATCCCTTCTCTGACGCTCTACAACTGCAAGTTGCAATGCTCTGACATCATCCAAACTGCAGACAACTACAATGCCAGAGGTGCTCAGATCCGGGCTTGAATGCATTGGCTCAAGATTGGAGATAGGGTCTCGAAAGAATTCTTTCTTTCTCTTCAAGCCAGAAAGCCTTCTCAACAGATCCAAGCTATCATGGACAACAGAGCTCAAATTACTGACCCGCAACTTATGTTGCATGCCTTTGTGCACCATTACAAGCTCATCTTTCAAGCTTAGCCACCCTCCATAACTCGCCAAGCCACTCTTGACCAATGTTTGGAGGTTGTGCCACGCAAGTTTTCAAAGGCTCAGAAGGTGATCTGTGAAAGAATGCTCACCATTGACGACCTCCATCAAGCCACTATGTAAATGGATAATGATAAAGCGTCGGGTTACGATGGTTTCCCTTATGAATTCTATAAAGCTCTTTGGGATTCTGTCGGGAAAGACCTTCTTCAGGTCTATCTTGAAGGGTTTCAAAACCAATCCCTAGGGCCTCGCATTAATAAGGGAAACATTAAATTTATCCCTAAGCAAGGATATCCCAAGAAAATCACTTGTTGGTGGCCGATTACGCTGTTGAATGTCTCCTACAAAATCATTGCCAAAGCATTAGCTCTACGATTACATAATCTTCTGTCTGTTATTATTAATTCAAAACAAGCAGGCTTCATACAGGGGCATTTCATCCTAGATAACATCATCGCAATTTGGGAAGGTATGGAATGGGCTCGCAGATCTCATCAGGCCGCCATGTTTATCAAGATTGACTTTGAGAAGGCTTATGATCAGATTGAATGGCCTTTCATTCTCACCATGCTTTAGGCCCTTGGCTTTGGACCCATTTTTATTCAATCCAATATGCTCTTTGTAGATGCATCTGATTGAATTTCTATCAATGGCCTTATCTTTGAGCCCTTTGGAATTTTCCGGTCTATTAGACAACGCTGACCTCTTGCACCTGCACTTTATGTGCTGATAGCGAAAGGCTTTGGTTATCTCTTAGCCCATGCCAAATCGCAAGGTCTTGTTCGTGGAATCTCATTACCTTATGATCCCAATTCTCAGCTCCTCAATGGGTATTTTGCAGACAATTCCTTCCTTATGCTTATCGAGGATGAGAACAACATTTACAATGTTATGCAATACTTGGATACTCTCTATCTAGCTTCTGGCTCATCCATTCAATGGCGAAAAACTCAATTTTACCAGCAATCTTTCCTACCCGCGTCAGACTGGCTTGCCACATTTGACTGTGAAATTTGGTAGCATGGTGATATTTTCAAATTTCTAGGTATTCCTTTTTCTTTTCAAGCCTCCCTAGCTGATCTATGGCACTATGTCATTCAACGAGTGGCAAAAAAACTGGAATATTGGCTTACTAGGCCTTTGTCTCTGGCTGACAAATTCCAAATTTTCTCTAAAGTTCTTGTTTCTACCCATGTCTACTACTCATCTTGTTGGGTTCCTTCCAAGGCCTCCATTCAAAAGCTTGAAAAGTTGCTCAAAGATTTCCTATGGGCTAATGCTTCTACTAGCAAAGGTTTTCATCGAGTAGCATGGGATATATGTTGTCTGCCTCGCAATTCTGGAGGCCTCGAGCTTATTCACATTCAATGCCAAGGGCAAGCTCTTTGTGCTAAGTGGATTATCAGAAGCATCACTGGCCAAGAAGCTTGGAAAGTTCTCATATGACATGGCATAATGGAAGGCTCTCTTTATGGCCGCCTTACATGGAAGGGCTTAGGGTTTGTCAATTTGCTCATCACTCCTGTGCCTATCAAAATTGTTGGCAATTTTGTGCTTAAAAGTATCTGGAAAGCGTGGGAATGTGTCAAACCCTAGATTTTATGGAAAGGGAATGGCTTTTGCAATGGCTTATCTCTTAACCAACAATCTCTCTGGTGGTCGCCGATTTTTCAATCCCAAGATCAATGCCTAGCAGAGGTCCTGGGAATCTCCGTGCTCAAATTCTTCAAGCACAGAATTCACACCATCGAGGACTTCTTCTACAAGAACACACAATCCTAGTTATCTTGGCCATATTTTAAAGCTTTATTTCAGCTTTCCAACCAAGATCAGGATACTTTCAATACTGTGATCAATTTGGTTCCTGATCACATGCTGCATAAGATTGTTGTGCATTCCTCTCACCCTTGGTGGATAGACTAGAAGTGGTATGTTGATACTCCTTTCTGCAACTACAAATCCAACAAAGGATATCGATGGTTCTCACCCCATCTACCCATGGTGGACAAACTTAATACTCATTGGGGAATTCACGCCACTCTAACCACCTGGGGAGGACGATTTGAGACTGTTTGGACTATATGTGTGGATCCCAAAATTGCTCCTTTTATTTGGTGTATTCTACACCAAGGCCTTCCTATTGGGGCCCATCTTGTTCAAATTGGGATTTCAACTCCCAAATGCCCCTTCAGTGGGCATCTAGAAATGCTTTTGCATATCTTCTGGTTTTGTCCCAAAGCTCAAATTGTCTGGAAATGGATCCATACTTTTTTCTTTCCCTCACGGCCCCACTATTTCACTTGGCAACATATCCTCTTGGGAGACAATCCCAAACTTCTACCTATGTTCACCCAGATTTGGCATGTTTTCAGAGGGGAGATTTTATTTTGGATATGGAAAGAAAGAAATACTTTTTTCTTTGCTAATTCTGCAGTTGATCAATCTTTCTCAATTTATAATAAATCTATGGTGATCTCCAATGTACTCCTATAGATTCAAGTTAAAAAAAAAAGGTGACGCTAGAGGTGGACCACCTCCAGACTCTGATGCGACACTGGGGGAAACCCCGTGAAATATTTCTTGGGTGTCTCCATCTCCCACCAGGCACTCCTTGCCTTCATCTCGTGGAGGTCGACGTTGTCGATCCTAGCACCGTGCATTTAGTCGCACCCTCCGCTCTCCAGGACCGATTCATCAGCATAGTCACTCGCCTGTGCACCGTTGTGGTCAGGGCTCACCACCACACTCCTCAGCTCGCCAGCAGGGCTGTGGCTCTCCACCTCGGCAACATGGGTGGGGTTCTCTTCCGCATTCATTGGCTCACCAGCAAGGCTGGGGCTCTCCTTCTACTGCTACTTCACACTAGGCCACTTGGCAACCTCCACCACCCCCGCCATCATTTGGAAAATTCCCTCACCTCAACCTCGTCATTCCTACACAGGGGGAAGTAGACCCGGAGGAAGAACTTGCTACTGGCTGGGAGATTCCAGATGTTGGCAAAGATCTTCCTGGTTCGGGGTGGACAGATGATCAAGATTTGCCTGCCTCGGGCATGTTTGTAGTTGTTGCTTAATTTTTCCTTTGTTGTTTTCTGGGGCGATGTTTTTTTTTTGCTATACTTTCCTAAGCTTGGCCTAGTTTGACTTTTGATGTTCTAGGCTCGACCTAGTTTGTTCATGGTTTTGGGACGTGCTCTCATACCACCCGCTTTTTTGTTGAAAGTTATCTTGTATCTTATTGCATTAATATAATATAAGATCTTTTTCATCAGAAATAAAGATGTGATATTCCTATCTTTTGGCTATAAGTTAGTATTAAATAAAATAAAATATTCCTTGGTATGTAGGTTATCCTTCTCCTTTAGTGGTCATCGTCAAGGAAGTTATTCTGAAATGACTTTGGAAACACAAATTAAATTGATCTTCATAATCTTTTTAAATTATTAATGGAATAGTTAAATGAGTTGTAATTCAATAGTGTGTATGATGGTGTAAAAGGTGTTGTGTAGATATTCTTAAAAATATAATCCCTAAGAAATAAGGAATGAGGCCAAGAACATACTTAAATTGAATACCCCTCAATCCCTGCCAACTAAGCCTAAGAATTATGTACACATAACTCATACAAGCTTCAGATTCACTCAAAATCATTTATACTAGCAATCACACGGAAGCAGTTCGATGAGAACGCCAAAAGGGGTTTGCGTAAAGGAAAAAATAATGAAATTTTTTAAACAAAAATGTAGTAGTGCAGGAAAGAAACTATAAGGTGAACAATTCGTAAACATGTGGAGAGAAGTTGCAAAACCACATTGGTAAAAAAACAATGAAAAGATATGTAGATTGTTGAAGTATAGAAAGATAATTGTAGTTACAACAAAATAAAAATCAAATTTGAAACAAATATATTGTTTGTAATAGGAAGCATGAAAAAAATATTTTTTATGCAGGGGATTTTTTCATCAAAATTTGGGGGGAAGGGGCAAGGGAATTTAAACAAGCGTCTTCTTTATTCCATACATGAAGTAGAGGGAAACAAGCTATTTTTGAGTAGCGTTCAAAAGAGAAAGGAGGATAAATATGTAGATTTACAAGGGAGGGGATTGTAGAGATAATATTGAAGGTAAGACCATGTCTTTCTTTTTCACCAATGTCGACAGTGGCTTTCTACAAAGTAAGATGTTGAGACTTGTGGATAATCAAATCACAATCCATTTTGATTGGTAGTTGCTTACGGTTCCCTCTGGAAATAGGTGGAACATGAACATGGGAGAAACTCCCAAGATCCCAATATGGCCCAATGTATCTATCAAATTTTAATAATTCCAGTAGTATTGAGGAATCATTGTAGACAATGCCGATAATTTTTCTTGTTAAACCATTTACAAGACCAGCCTCAACCCACAAGTTAGTTGTAAGCATGAATCTTTAGTTTTTGCAATGAAGAACTATGTGTTGTAATTGATTGTCATCAGGTTCCCCTAAAACAACGTGTTTGGTTCTTTCCACAACTGAATGAACAATTGGAACATTTAAAGATTTCAACATATTGAGATTGTTGTCATCGGCCAGGGCATTCTTGGAAAATAAATGGGGGACTTGTAGAAGATTTGAATTTTTACAACGAGAGGAAGGAATATGTTTGTGACATCACGACCTCCAAGTCCTCTAAGAATGGAATTACGTTGTGAATGTTGAGGAGTAATTTGTAGAAGGAATCATGTTCCTAGGTAAAACCCTACTGATGGAAAATTGTTTACAATGAGATGGAAGTATGGAATCCCTTTCAAAGGGTGGCACCATAAGAATGACTTGTGTACAAGGGGATTTCCATGATAGATGGAAGTTGGCCCAAGTCACTAATGAGGATCATCGATCTACTGTCAAATTTTGATGTCCTAAAATAGGTAAAAGATTCACTAAGCCAGAAGTCAATTTTGGTGAGTAACTTGGGTCCAATGAAACTCATTTATTCAATAAGAATATATTCAACATGCTTGATGGAGTCATGAAAAGATGAAAAAAGCTTGTCCTTCTAAGGGTTTGAGTTCTTTGATAGGTATACAGAGGCATGTAATTTTGTAGATGATGGAATGTTGAATGTAGCAATAGTAGTTGGTGTAGACAAAAAATCATGCACTTGATTACATTTCTAGGTCCTAAAAGTATGATAGAATTTATATGATTCCTAAGCAAGAAAACTAGTAGTTGACAACTGTCTTTAGCCTCTTTTCGTTGTCTTTTGCTTTCTCTTTGGTCTTTAACACCCTACAGCCAGTCTATTTTTTTCTTATTTATCTTTTATGGCTTTAGACACCAGCGCCCATCTAGGATAGCAACGCCAAAGCGCTCTTATCCCTTTTGGGCGCCCCTAGCCCTTTCTTACCTTACTCATTCCTTTTGGGTCTCTTTTATCTTTTGGGCATATTTTTCACTTATGGATCAACTTTCCAATTGTCAATTAAAAAATTCAAACAAGGGAATCATATAAATACATAGTTATGTGTACAAAATGAAGGACCAACCACTAATCATTATTATCATCACCCAAGCCTGCATCCAAAGGCACTAAAGCACTTCAAGGGAATTCATCTAGCATCCATTCAAGGGACAAGGGTTGCATACTCTGCATACACAATATAGGAAGAGGAAGTCTATTATACTTCATCCACACATACCATTAAATTTCTACATTCTAGATCTAGCTCGCTATCATTTGTGTAACTTTCACAAGGGTATCCTAGGGCATAATTTCTACACCCACACAAGAACTACATGGAGTCTGAGATGTATTGCAGTGCTTAGTTGTAATTTCACTGTATCGGGTGACCATTGAGGTTATATTGAATCCCCATTCTTCATTTTCCTTTTTAGGTTTGATGTGGTTTATGAGTATGTGCAGGTGAACTTCTTTCTTGTAGGTTACAGGTACATTCAACGATCAAGAAGTGAATATATATCGACACATAGGGAACAACAAAAAAGCCCTTGTGACACAAAATAAACTAGATCTTGAGAATTTATACAATCACCGGTGTCCAGAATCAGTAATCAATGCCCATTCACCCCTTTCCTATTGTGGGGTGCCCCTATCCAACATTATTCCAGAGATCTAGAATTTATATTGAGCAATTACGATGCATTGTACAGTCTGTTCAGAACTTCACCCTACCCAGATCACTTCCATATTGCGTGAATATCAGCTAATTCATCCTATCTCCCTCTCTTGCTTAGGGTTTTATATTATACATACTAGTTTGTTTATGTCTTCACTGTATGTTATCACTTGTACATCATTTATTACAGTGTTTACTCTACAATTATATTTTTATTTAATCATTTGGTGAACCCCACTTGGGATCAAACACTTGGATCCTCTTTTTTTCTATTCTATCTTAATCTTCTTTCACATATCCTAAAATTCCTCTAGTATCCTTGCATCCATTGCTTCAAATGCACCCACCTTACAAATATGTTCTCCAAAAATCCCCAGACATTATGTATCTCCTTAACAATATGCCATTTGGCCAAGTAAGTTCCATCTTTGATCGTTTCTACGATGACTCTCTTAGTCCTAATGTCACAACCAATCAATCCATTTGCAAGTCAAATCAATATTTGCATTGTTTATTTCAAGATAAAATTCAGGCTATGGAATCTACAATTACATATCTCACAATTGAAATCCAACATCTTAAGGCTCGTGCTAGTTTTTCTTCTACACCTCATCCTAATCATATATCTTCTACCTATGCTCATATCAATGAAATCTAATTCTTACCACTACCAACACCTCTCAAGTTTGATTTAAATGTCAAACAACATGATATTCTTAATGATCTTCTCAATCACCAATTGATCAATTTTCTAACTACTCATTGCTACACTCCTTTTCGGCTTACCAAATACCAAGGTCTCCCATTTTTCAATTATCATAGACTTAATGGACATAATGAAAATGATTGTTATGCTTTACGATGATGAATTAATAACCTTGAGCTTCAGGGTTTTATTTCATTCATTGTACAACATTCATGCTCATCTCTAATTGTTAAGCCCCACTGGGCTCCTAAACCTAATCCCTCCATTTCTAGTGAGCATCATTCCACAATCACTAATACTCCTTCTTCAGTCAGTCAAGATCTGCCTATCCAACCCATTCAAACCAAGCAACATCCTCAAACAATTATTCCATCCCTTCCTCCTCTCAAGTCTTCTACAACGTTACCAACTCTAACTAAGAAACATCCTCTAAAATTTAGTACATCCCCTCCTCCTCTCAAGTCTTCTACAATGTTACCAACTCCAACTAAGCAGCCTCCTCTAAAAATCAGTCCATCCCCTCCTTCTCTCAAGTATTCTACATGGTTATCAATTCCAACTAAGAAACCTCCTCTAAAATTCAATCCATTCCCTCCTCTCAAGTCTTTTACGACGTTACCAATTCCAAATAAGCAACCACTCACTAAGTAAGACCAGAAAACTCTAGATGACCTCTTTCAGTTTCCTCTTTTCAACCCAAAATCTAACCTTGGTTCTAACCTTGTTATTACCTACCATTGTGATGACAATATACTTTGTTATGATACATTTCAAACTCTGTCACCATCACAATTTCTTTCTTTCATCATCACATAGGTCTCCATCATCCGCACACTTGGGGGGCATTATGCTGAGTTGTGGAGCTCAACTAATTCGGATTAACATGCAATATGAAACTTGCTGGAAAACATAGTAACCGACATTAGTTATAGAGGGACCGACATTGGTCACCTATGACCGGCATTGGTCAGGAAAGGAGGAATCAACATCGGTTAGGGCTAACTGGCGTCAGTTACCTGTGTGTGGGTGTTTTAATTAACTCATGAGAATTAGATCTATTTTTAGTATTAAAGTAGATCTATTGATTGTAATTGCATGGTTAAGTGTCATAAGTTTGTATACGCTTATACAAGCATGAAAGCTAGGGTTTAGAAATAAGAATTAAGAAGAAGTTGCAAAAGTTGATGATTATTGTGAGAATAAATGTGAGAGAGAGAATTCTTAGTGAAGAAGCAAAAGCTTGAGAGTAAGACAATATTGTACATCTAAGAGGTGTGGAAATTTGTATATCTTGTGAAAGTTTTGTATAATAGATTGGCTTGTTTCTTGGTGGACGTAGCCTACATCAGGTGAACCATGTTAAATCTGGTGTTGATTTATATCTCTTGTTCTGTATATTTCTTTTGGTAGAATATCCTCTTTTATTTGCATGTATGCTTAGATCTGATGTATTATTTGTACAACCGGTGTATTAACCCTAAAAATTGGTATTAGAGATTTGTTTGAGGGTTTTGTGTGTTGACATATTTACTCACAGAGGGTTTTTTTATTGAGTGGGAGCTACATCAATGGCAGAAGAAAAAAAATACAAGGTAGAGAAGTTTGATGACTGAAATTATCAATTATGGAAGATGCAGATTAAGGATTATCTGTATCAAAGATATTTGTATTTACCGTTGGATGAGAAGTCTAGACCTATGAAGATGACTGGTGAAGAATGAAATATTCTTGACAGAAAGGCTTTGGGATCTATAAGATTGAGCCTGATAGCATATGTGGCTTCCAATATTACAGAAGCAACTTCTACGGTAGGGTTAATGAAATCTCTTGCTAATTTATATGAAAAACCTAGTGCTTCAAATAAAGTTTATTTAATGAAGAAACTATTTAGTTCTAAGATGTATGAAGGTGGCTCTGCATGTAGTCATTTGAACGATTTCATATCTATTGTAAATCAGTTAAAATTGGTCGATATATTGTTTGATGATGAAGTAAAAGCACTTTTATTATTATGTTCTTTGCCTGATAGTTGGGATAACTTGGTAATGGTTGTTAGCAATACAACATCTACTAATAATATTTTAAAGTTTGATGATGTGGTTATTATAATCTTGAATGAATAAATTCGCAGGAAGAGTACAGAGGAATCATCATCTGGAAATGCTTTGAATGTAGAAAGTAGGGGCAAGCAGAATGAAAGATCCAAGAGTAAGAGTAATAGGAAATCAAAGTCAAGGGATAACAGATCTAAATCCATAAGTAAGGGAATTACTTGTTGGAAATGTGGAAAGAAACAACATGCAAAGAAAGATTGTTGGTCAAAGGAAAAAGAGAACCAACACCCAGACAAAGGTAAGAAGTAAATCTTGTTGCATCAGAGGTAATGCAAGATGCTCTTATTATTTATTTAGATAGTAGAATTGAATCATGGGTTTTAGATTCATGAACTTCTTTCCATGCAACCCCTAATAAGGGTTATTTTAGAAATTATGTCTAGGGAAATTTTGGGCATGTTTATTTGGGTGATGATGAACCTTGCAGTATTACTGGTAAAGGAGAATTTTATCTAAAATTACAGAATGGAAATACATGGGTATTGAAAGATGTGAGGCATGTGCCAAGCCTCATGAGGAATCTTATTTTTGCAAGGCAACTAGGTGAAGTTGGTTACATGGTTACTTTTAGAGGAGACTCTTGGAAAGTCACCAAGGGGGCTTTTATCGTGTCAAGAGGTAAGAAGGTAGGAACGTTATATTTATCTACTTGTGTTACTGATTCATTTTCTGCATTATCTACTTCAGATTCAGATGCATGTATGTGGCATAATCAGTTGGGCCATATGAGTCAAAAAGGAATGAAGATCTTAAAGGCTAAGGGTAAGTTATCATATTTGAAAGATTTAGATCTTGATTTATGTGAGCATTGTGTTTTTGGAAAGTAAAAGAGAGTGATATTTCTCAAAGTTGGGGCAACTAAGAAGGAGCAAAAATTGGATCATGTACACTCAGATGTGTGGGGACCAACTTAGGTAGCTTCTCATGGAGGATCCCAGTATTATGTTACTTTCATTGATGATGCTATAAGAAAGGTATGAGTTTATTGTATTAAAAATAAATATGATGTTTTTGAAACTTTTAAAATATTGAAAGGCCTTGTTGAGAATGAATAAAATTCAAATTTAAATCGCATTAGATCTGACAATGGTGGTGAATATTGTAGCAAGGCTTTCAATGATTATTATTCAGTGAATGGGATACGTAGAGAAAGAACGGTTCCAATAACACCATAGGAGAATGGTGTTGCTGAAAGAATGAATAGAACAATCATGGAACATGCTAGAAGTATGAGGATCCATTCTAGATTACCCTTGCAATGTTGGGCAGAAGCAGTTGATACAACAATTTATTTGATTAACCATGGGCCTTCAAGTTCACTAAACAGAGGGATATCAGAGGAAGCTTGGACTAGAAAATAGGTAGATCTTTCTCGTCTTAAATTTTTTGGTTCAGAAGATTTTGTGCATATTGATAAGGAAAATATGAAAAAGTTGGATGCAAAATCCAAGAGATGCATTTTCATTGGTTATGGATCTGGTCATTTCAGATTCCATTTTTGGGATTTAGAAAATTCTAAAATTATTAGGAGTCATGACATTGAATGGAATGAAAAGAGAATAAACATGAATCAAATTTTGGTACCCAAGGATGAACCGGTTGAGAAGTTTGTGAATGAAAATGAAATCTCGGATTTAAAAGTAATACCGACAGGGTTACACAGTAACTAGTGTCGGTTGACCCTTGACCGACATCGGTCAGCAGAACCAGTATCAGTTATAGAAGAGTAGAACCGACATCAGTTAGCAAAACCAACGTCAGTTACAGGTAGCCGTTGTTGGTCACTGAAAGATTTGGATACAAATGTCCAGGAGGTGTAGAATGAGCCTATGGTACCCCAAACTCCTATGGGAAGGTCACAAAGGGTAAGAAAACCTCTAGAAAGATTTACACCTTCTCTATTTAATTTATTATTAATTGATAATGGGGAACCAGAGAGTTTTGAAGAAGCAATGCAGGATGAGACCCACGTGCAGTGGGAGCATGGCATGGATTAGGAGATGGACTCCTTGGAACAGAACTAGACTTGGGATTTGGTTAAGTTTCCAATAGGTAAGAGGACATTGTAGAACAAGTGGGTTTACAAGATCAAGGAAGAAGAGGGTGGACATAAAAGGTACAAGGCAAGGCTTGTGTTAAATGGATTTATATAGTAAACATGTATAGATTTTGGTGAAATATTTTCTCCTGTTGTTAAGATGACTTGTATTCGTATTGTATTGAGTTTAGTTGCAGTAGAGGATTTTCATTTAGAGAAACTAGATGCAAAGATTATTTTCCTTCATGGATGAAGATATTTATATGCAGCAGTCACTTGGGTATGCAGTCAAAGGTAAGGAGAAATTAGTGCGCATGCTGAAAAAGAGCCTATATGGGCTCAAGAAAGAACCAAGACAATGGTACATGAGGTTTGATAGTTTTATGCATAATCATGGTTACTTGAGATGTGAATCTGACCATTGTGTATATTTCAAGAAGCTTGAAAATGGGAGCTATAGTATTTTTTTATTGTATGTGGATGATATATTTATTACATGATCTAGTATGCAAGACATTGGTGAGCTTTAGGGAAAGCTAGCTCATACATTTTCTATGAAGGATTAGGAGCTGCAAAAAGAATTCTTGACATGTAAATACACAGAGACATGAAGAACAAGAAATTGTATTTTTCTCAGGAGGATTATATCTATAGGGTGTTAGAAAGGTTCAAGATGTAAAATGTAAAACCTGTTAGTACACCTATGGCTAGACACTTCAAATTAAGCAAAGATCAGTGTCCATCATCACATGAGGAGGTCAAATACATGACACAAGTTCCATATGATTCAGTAGTTTGGGGTCTCATGTATGTTACGGTTTGTACCAGACCAGACATTGCACAAGCAATGGGAGTTGTGAGTAGATATATGGCCAATACAGGTAAAGAGTGTTGGAAAATGATCCAATGGACACTCAAGTATTTGAAAGGGACATCTAGCATGCAGTTATGCTATGGAGGCTCAAATATTTCATTATGTGGCTATGTGTATTCAGATATGGTTGGAGATCTAGATGATAGGAGGAGCACTACTAGATATATTTTCATAGTAGGTGGGATGACAGTTTGTTGGATTTCGATATTACATAAGGTTGTGGATTTGTCTACTATAGAGGTAGAGTATGTTGCAGCTACATAGGCTAGCAAGGAGATGATATGGATGAGTAGGTTCATGAAAGACTTGGGAAAGGAGCAAGATGATTGCAAACTGTTCAGTGACAGTCAGAGTGCAATTCATTTGGAAAAGAATTCGGTGTTCATTCAAGAACGAAACACATTCAATTGAGGTATCAATTCATACGACAGGTATTGGAGGATGGACAATTGAATCTGGAAAAGATTCATACGAGTGAAAACCCTATGGATATGCTAACGAAGCCATTAGCAAAGGAGAAGTTTGAGCTACACTCCACTTCTATTGGTCTTCGAGTTCAAGACTTGAAGAGGAAGAAACAAAGCTAAGGAAGGATTTAAGAATGACGTTGTACAAGTATTGTGGAGTAATTAATCTCCAAGTGGGAGATTGTTGAGTTATGGAGCTCAATTACTTCGAATTAGCATGCAATATGAAACTTTCTGGAAAACATAGTAACCGACATCGGTTATGGAGGGATTGACATCAGTCACCTATGAATGGCATTGATCAAACAATGAGGATCTGGCATTGGTTAGGGCTAACCGACATCAGTTACCTGTGTGTGGGTTTTTTAATTAACTCACGGGGATTAGATCTATTTTTAGCATTAAAGTAGATCCATTTATTGTAATTGCATGGCCAAGTTCCCTAAGTTTATATATGCCTAGATAAGCATGAAAGCTAGGGTTTAGAAGTAAGAATTAAGAAGAACTTGCACAATTTGGTGATTATTGTGAGAATAATTGTGAGAGAGAGAATTCTTTGTGAAGAAGTAAAAGCTTGAGAGTAAGATAGTACTGTACATCTGAGAGTGTGGAAGATTGTAAATCTTCATTGTATATCTTGTGAAAGCTTTAGATAATAGATTGGCTTGTTCCTTGATGGACGTAGCCCACACTAGGTGAAACATGTTAAATTTGTTGTTGATTTATATCTCTTGTTATGTATATTTCTTCTGGTCTTTACTTGGTCTTTTGTGCGGAATTCAGATCTATTACAAGTTCTTACATGATGTAATGATGTTTGGCATTGTACCTTTTACCAGTCCCATCGAGGCTTCTAGGGGTATATACTTTCTCTACTATCACATTCTACATAACACATGTTTTATTGCTACATTTTTCATTATCTCGATCATTACAGTTACTTTACTTTTAGTTGCCCTATACATGTGTTGACATACTATTTATCTTTCTAAAATATTAATGGGTGCTTCATGTGTAGAATTTTCCTTACTAGACTATATACAACCATGGTTATTTGTCACATTTTACTTGTTATTGTTTGTTGGCTATGCCCTATGTCTTGTGTGATCATTGTATGCTTTTGGCCGCTTCAACCCTAATTGTCTTGTGACATTGTGAGTGATGTCCCATGTATAAAACCCACTTTTCGGAGTCCATCTTGTCTTACTACTTGCATGATATATTTCATACTAACACTTATTACTAGCCTAATTTGTTTGCATGTGCCTTGATTTCTACCATGCACATCCCCTACCCCTTGCAGGTATCCACTTCAAATCGACATCAAGTTCTCTTCTTTGGGCCACATTCTCCTACTATTGTTGCATACAAGCCAAACAAGGGGGCATACATTGGGTGAATAAATCACTCATACAACAACTTAGAGCTACAACACCGATCTGCATAGTATAGAATCAACACAAAAATACAGTCACAGAAAGGCCCAAAATTTGAGTTGGGTCTAAAACAAAGATGAGAGACTGGCACCTAGTATCAGACAGTAGCGGTTGGGCGCATGTGTCCTCCCCTGGGCACTAATGTCCTAGCGGCACAAATAATCAACTTCTCAAATCAACACGGTTTATAAAAGTCTTCAGAGCATTTCTACAGTAGCAGGAACTAGCCTCCAAATTACAAAATGCATTTTATCTCCTTCAACTGAAACAATCAATACAATCGAAACAAATCGAAACTAACTCGATACAATCGAGACATACTATCTGCAGTGGTGCTTATGGGGGCATAATCATGGAAGGAGAGTAAAACTATATCTCTCTCCCCAACACTCGCTCTTGGCGTGATATCACCCAAAAAACTCGTCATTTACGTGAGATCACCTAAAAAATTCGTTCTTGGCATGAGATCACCCAAAGACTTGCTCTTGGCATGAGATCACCCAAAAAACTCACTCTTCACAATATTTCAGGACACCTTTATATCCTTTACACTCTTTTACATCAAGTGCACACTTTCCTTTTCTACTACTTTTACACACTTTTACATACTTATGCATACTTTGCTCAAAATTTTCATATATAGGAATTTGACTACTGTTGTTCTCTTCTTTTTAAATTCCTTTGTTAATAGAAAAGAAGAAGAATCTCACATCACCAATCACAAGCTCCAGCAGCATGCTATTATGCATACGCTTCACCTCTAGGGTCTACTTCCCTTTCTTAGTCTTCACGCTTCACTTTGTTGTCACTTTATGCTTCACTTGTCCACTCAGCACGCTATCGGCTACACATTCTACATGATCATCAGGTACACATATTCTATCTACTTTATGTGATCGATTATTCACTCAACAACATAAAGTGGGAGCAAATGTCAACACAAAATCCACAGGAGGTTCACTTAGTAATAGTATGGTATAACACATTCGTTCAAATGGTATTAAATAATACCCTTAATGCCCTTAATGTTGGTTTTTACCTCTACTTATTCAATTGATATTACCCCCTCCCATTATATTATTACAGTAAAAATACCCTTTATTTTTTCCATGTACCTTACTTACCCATTTTTCCATTACAATTTTATTTACCCCTTTTTATTTTTACCCTAATATACCAAATAAACAATATATCTTGTAACCCACTCAATTATTATTTTCTTAGTACGCCTCTTATCTATAAATGGAGTTTGAATCCATTCAAGATCTATTACCAATTACCTTAATGTCAATATTTAATCATTTAGTAATACTTCTTCAAATAATTAAGATGTTGAAATAGCATGATTTGTGTTGAAAAACACAGTCAATCTTAATTTTCTACCATCTTATTATTTCATGGTTAATAGTATCCTAATTTAGATTTCCTTACTAAAAAGGAGATTATAATGTAAATTTTTGACCACATTTCTTTTGCAATTTTAAGGTATTTAGTCTTAAAAACTAGGGTTCAATTTTTTTAGTTTTATATTAAAATTAACGATATCTCTCCTCTAGCCCACCTATTTAACCTACCCCCAATATCTAATTCAAAATATTAATAAATTAAACCCTTTCACTCCCTAATGTCTAATGGTATATTGACTTTGTTTTTATCAATTTTAATTACCTCAATATGAACGAATATGCTAGGATATATCTTATCTAATGAACAAAATCATGCAGTTGGGTACATTTCTAGGCCTTAAAACATGCTAGCATTTATATGATTCCTAAGCAAGAAAATTAGTGGTTTATAACTATCTTTGGCCTCTTTTCTTTATCTTTTACTTTCTCTTTGGTCTTCCACACCCTACAACCTAGTCGTAACTTTACTTATTTATCTTTTATGGCTTCAGACACCAGCGCCCAGGCGCTCCTATCCCTTATGGGCACCCCTGACCCTTTCTTACCATATTCACTCCTTTTGGGTCTCTTTTATCTTTTGGGCATCTTTTTCACTTATGGTTCGGCCTTCCAGTTGTCAATTACGAAATTCAAACGAGGGAATCATATAAATACATATTTATGTGTCCAAAATGAAGGACCAAACACTAAGCATTATTATCATCACCTAAGTTTACATCCAAAGGCACTAAAGCACTTCAAGGGCATTCATCTAACATCCATTCAAGGGAAAAGTTCTGCATACTTTGCATACACAACATAGGAAGATGAATTATATTCTATTCCACCCCACATACCATTACATTTATAGATTCTAGGTCTATCCCATTATCATTTGTGCAACTTGCACAAGGGTATCCTAGGGCATCATTTCTACATACACACGAGAACTACATGGAGTCTAATATGTAGTACAATGATCCGTTGTAAGCTCACTATGTTGGGTGACCGTCGGGGTTAGTCTGACTCCCTATTCTACATTTTCCTTTTTAGGTTTGATTTGGTTTATGGGTATATACAGGTGAACTTATTTGATGCACGTTATAGGTACCTTTGGCAATCAAAGACCAAATATCAGCAACCAATAGGGAATAAAAGTGAATCCCTTGCGATACAAAAGAAACCATATCCTGAGAATTTGCACAGTCATTAGCACCTAGAATCAGTCATCAATGCCGAGGTGCCCTTGTCCTACTGCAGGCACCCTTGTTTGACATTATTTCCAAGATCCAGAATTTACAGTGAGTAGTTACGATGAAGTGTACAATCCATTCAACACCTCACCCTGATTTAACAAAAATAAATATATTTAAATCTAATTGTAGACTCACTAATATGATAAAATACAACAGAATACAAATGTAAAGCACGCTAAAGATGCAACTGTTTAATAAAATATTAGAGATAGGGAACTTATCTGATTTATACTTATCCCAAAGCAAATATGAACATGAGCAACTGATGAATAGGATGAGAAAAGTGTCAAAAATGCTCGATATCAATTCTGAAACCTTCAAACAAAGATGGACATGGATGCTTGCGCTAGGGTAAAGACACCTAGGTTTCAGAGACCCTTCTGCAGGCACATGTTACTATGCAAAGGGTCAGAATCTGATTTTTCATGTGTCTCTATAGTTTCACTACTACTTCCTGTTATCTCTTGATACTCGCACTTGGATCACCGAGGTACCTTACTTACCCGTTTTTCCATTACAATTTTATTTACCCCTTTTTATTTTTACCCTAATATACCAAATAAACAATATATCATGTTTCCCACTCAATTATTATTCTCTTAGTACGCCTCTTATCTATAAATGGAGTTTGAATCCATTCAAGGTCTATTACCAGTTACCTTAATGTCAATATTTAATCATTTAGTAATACTTCTTCAAATAATTAAGATGTTGAAATAGTATCATTTTTGTTGAAAAACATAGTCAATCTTAATTTTCTACCATCTTATTATTTCATGGTTAATAGTATCCTAGTTTAGATTTCCTTACTAAAAAGGAGATTATAATGTAATTTTTTTTACTACATTCCTTTTGCAATTTTAAGGTATTTAGTTTTAAAAACTAGGGTTCAATTTTTTTAGTTTTATATTAAAATTAACGCTATCTCTCCTCTAGCCCACCTATTTAACCTACCCCCAATATCTAATTCAAATATTAATAAATTAAACCCTTTCACCCCCTAATGTCTAATGGTATATTGATTTTGCTTTTATCAATTCTAATTACCTCAATATGAATGAATGTGCTAGGATATATCTTAGCTAATGAACCCCCCATCACAAAATCACGCACTTGGGTACATTTCTAGGTCCTAAAAGCATGCTAGCATTTATATGATTCATAAGCAAGAAAACTAGTGGTTTATAACTATCTTTGGCCTCTTTTCTTTGTCTTTTACTTTCTCGTTGGTCTTCCACACCATACAACCTAGTTGTAACTTTACTTCATTATCTTATATGGCTTCAGACACCAATGCTTAGGCACTCCTTTCCTTATAGGCACCTCTGACCCTTTCTTACCATACTCATTCCTTTTGGGTCTCTTTTATCTTTTGGGCATCTTTTTCACTTATGGTTCAGCCTTCCAGTTGTCAATTACGAAATTCAAACAAGGAAATCACATAAATACATATTTATGTGTCCAAAATGAAGGACCAAACACTAAGCATTACTATCATCACCTAAGTTTGCATCCAAATGCACTAAAGCACTTCAAGGGCATTCATCTAACATCCATTCAAAGTACAAGGGTTGCATACTTTACATACACAACATAGGAAGATGAATTCTATTCTATTCCACCCCACATACCATTACATTTATAGATTCTAGGTCTATCCCATTATCATTTGTGCAACTTGCACAAGGGTATCCTAGTGCATCATTTATACACACACACAAATGGAAACTACATGGAGTCTAAGATGTAGTATAATGATCAGTTGTAAGCTCACTCTGTTGGGTGACCGTTGGGGTTAGTCTGACTCCCTATTCTACATTTTCCTTTTTAGGTTTGATTTGGTTTATGGGTATGTGTAGGTGAACTTATTTCTTGCAGGTTATAGGTACCTTTGGTGATCAAGGAGCAAATATAAGGTGACCAACAAGGAATAAAAGTGAAGCCCTTGCGACACAGAAGAAACCAGATTTTGAGAATTTACACAGTCACTGGCACCTAGAATTAATCATCAATGCCCAAGCGCCTCTGTTCTACTATAGGCACCCCTGTCTGACATTATTTCTGAGATCCAGAATTCACAGTGAGCAGTTACAATGTAGTGTACAATCCATTCAACACCTCACCATGATTTAACAAAAATAAATATATTTAAATCTAATTGTAGAGTCACTAATATGATAAAATACAATAGAATACAAATGGAAAGCACGCTAAAGATGCAATTGTTTAATAAAATATTAGATATAGGGAAATTATTTGATTTATGTTTATCCCAAAGCAGATATGAACTAGAGCAACTGATGAACAGGCTGAGAAAAGTGTCAAAAATGTTTGATATCAATTTAAGAACCTTTAGACAGAGTTGGACATGGACGCCTAAGCTAGGGTGAGGACACCTGGGTTCCAAAGACCCTTCTGCAGGTGCCTGTTACTGTGCAAAGGGTCAGAATCTGATTTTTCATGTGTCTCTATAGTTTCACTACTACTTTCTGTTATCTTTTGATATTCGCACTTGGATCACTGAGGTATCTTACTTACCCATTTTTCCATTACAATTTTATTTACCCCTTTTTATTTTTACCCTAATATACCAAATAAACAATATATCATGTTCCCACTCAATTATTATTCTCTTAGTACACCTCTTATCTATAAATGGAGTTTGAATCCATCCAAGATCTATTACCAGTTACCTTAATGTCAAGATTTAATCATTTAGTAATACTTCTTCAAATAATTAAGATGTTGAAATAGTATGATTTGTGTTGAAAAACACAGTCAATCTTAATTTTCTACCATCTTATTATTTCATGGTTAATAGTATCCTAATTTAGATTTCCTTACTAAAAAGGAGATTATAATGTAAATTTTTGACCACATTCCTTTTGCAATTTTAAGGTATTTAGTCTTAAAAACTAGGGTTCATTTTTTTTAATTTTATATTAAAATTAACGCTATCTCTCCTCTAGCCCACCTATTTAACCTACCCCCAATATCTAATTCAAAATATTAATAAATTAAACCCTTTCACCCCTTAATGTCTACTGGTATATTGAATTTTCTTTTATCAATTTTAATTACCTCAATATGAATGAATGTGCTAGGATATATCTTAGCTAATGAACCCCCCATCACAAAATCACACACTTGGGTACATTTCTAGGTCCTAAAAGCATGCTAGCATTTATATGATTCCTAAACAAGAAAACTAGTGGTTTATAACTATCTTTGGCCTCTTTTCTTTGTCTTTTACTTTCTCTTTGGTCTTCCACACCCTACAACCTAGTCGTAACTTTACTTATTTATCTTCTATGGCTTCAGACATGAGCGCCCAGGCGCTCATGTCCCTTATGGGCACCCCTGACCCTTTCTTACCATACTCACTCCTTTTGGGTCTCTTTTATCTTTTGGGCATCTTTTTCAGTTATGGGTCGGCCTTCCAGTTGTCAATTACGACATTCAAACAAGGGAATAACATAAATATATATTTATGTGTCCAAAATGAAGGACCAAACACTAAGTATTACTATCATCACCTAAGTTTGCATCCAAAGGCACTAAAGCACTTCAAGGGCATTCATCTAACATCCATTCAAGGGACAAGGGCTGCATACTTTGCAAACAAAACATAGGAAGATGAATTCTATTATTTTCCATCCCACGTACCATTACATTTATAGATTCTAGGTCTATCCCATTATCATTTGTGAAACTTTCACAAGGGCATCCTAGGGCATCATTTCTACACACATGCGAGAACTACATGGAGTCTAAGATGTAGTACAACGATTGGTTGTAAGCTCACTCTGTTGGGTGACTGTCGGGGTTAGTCTAACTCCATATTCTATATTTTCATTTTTATGTTTGATTTGGTTTATGGGTATGTACAGGTGAACTTATTTGTTACAGGTTATAGGTACCTTTGGTGAGCAAGGAGAAAATATCAGGTGACCAACAGGAATAAAAGTGAAGCCCTTGTGACAAAAAAGAAACCAAATCCTGAGAATTTGCATAGTCACTGGTGCTTAGAATCAATCATCAATGTCCATGCACCCATGTCCTACCACGGGCACCCCTATCTGACATTATTTCTAAGATCCATAATTCACAGTGAGTAGTTACGATGCAGTGTAAAATCCGTTCAAAACCACCCTGATTTTAAAAAAATAAATATATTTAAATCTAATTGTAGACTCACTAATATGATAAAATACAACAAAATACAAATGCAAAGCACGTTAAAGATGCAACTATTTAATAAAATAATAGAGATAGGGAACTTATCTGATTTATTTTTATCTCGAAGCTGATATGAACTAGAGAAACTGATGAACAGGCTGAGAAAAGTGCCGAAAGTGTTCGATATCAATTCTAGAACCTTCAGACAAAGCTGGACATGGACGCCTGGGCTAGGGTGAGGGCACCTGGGTTCTAAATAACCTTCTGCATGTGCCTTTTACTGTGCAAAGGGTCATAATCTAATTTTTCTTGTGTCTCTATAGTTTCACTACTACTTCTTGTTATCTCTTGATACTCACACTTGGATCACTGAGGTACCTGTAACGTGCAATAAAAACCCTAGCTACCTTCACAAGCTCATAAACACATCAAATTAGAATGAAAAATGCAATATGTGAAGTCAAACTGACCTCAGCGGTCATCCAAAGGATGAACTTATGACTAAGCGAGTTGCACTACATCCCAAACTCCATGTATTTATGTGTGCTTGTGTGTGAAATAGTGTCATTAGGTTGTCATTACACAAAAAATGCCAAGATAATGGGCTATAGTTAGATAAAATTCAAATGTGTGAGATGGAATTTAGAACTTTCCCTTCCTATGCACTGTATGCAGAGTAAGTAGCCCAAAAATGCAGTCCCTTTGATAGTATGTAGATAAGATAGCCCTTTATAATTTCTCGCCCCTATAATGGTATGTATGCTGTGTATATATAGGGAATTTCTACACTAGTGATATTACATGCCGACTAGGACATCAGGATATGAGTAAGAAAACTAAAAATGCCGACCAAAAATGTTAAAAATGTGAACAAGAACAAAGAGGACATGAAGGCCTGGGGTGGATAGGAGCGCCTAGGCACTAGTGTCCAGACTGGGAGCTGATGTCTTGAGATAACTTAAGATAAATATGAAAATACTGACAAATAGGGATCCCTATGACCTAACCCAAACTGGGTGGAGAAGTGACAAATGTGAGAGAGAAGGATAATACAAACTGTTAGAACAAGAGGGTGGACTAGGGGATGTGTCACTAGAAAATATTTTCTTACTTAAGATCCATGTATATAACAATATACTTGGTGGTATAGTAAAATAGTAATATGTGCGTGATTTTTTATCTACATTTTCCCCGCTTTATGTTATTTGAATGGAGTTCAAGTAGTGTAAATGAAGTAAGGAGCATACCTGTGAGAAGTCTAAAGAAGCCCTGTTACGTAAGTACACGAATAATGTGAGAACATACAACGTGGTGAACCATGGATCAGCATGTCGATCCATGTGGCATAAATAGAGATAAAAAATTATTGTAAGGAGGACTAGGTGAAATTGTTGACTTCATTTGGAGAATTTGGAGATTTCAAATTGTTACTAATGGAGATTTGTGAGGGGTAAGGAGTGATCAATTCCCAACCTGATTTTGTAAATTTCAAACAAGGGAGGATTTGGAAATCCTGCCATTAGAGGAATAATTTTGGGGAGAGAGGTTTAGTTTTACTCTCCATCCATGACTACATCCTCAAAAAGCTCTGACTGTTACAGACTGCTAGAGACCAAATTTAGTTCCATGTATTCTGTGTCAAAGAACCCATATAGGAACAATATAGGAAAGATAATGACATCTCATTACCCCCACTCCCATGGGTGTTTTGATTTGTATAGTGTTAGAAGGCTTCCATGTTAGGTCATCTGGAAGTGATGTAAAGTGATTCCCATGTTAGGTCATCTGGGAAATATAATGAAGTGATGTAACTCCCAAGTTAGGTCATTTGGGAGAGATAGTAAAGTATGTTATGTTGTACTGATCAATTGATTTTATTTGAATAGTAAAAGATTGTTTTGGAATTGGATGTATACGATAGATTACTCATTGAGATTTTTTTTCTTTTTGCCCCCAAATTAGGCCATTAAGTGGGAATAGATAGAATAGATTGTTTTTTTTCCTTTGTTTGATTATTGTGGAAGATTTTTTTTTGATAATGATGTATTAGGAGTATCAAATGATTGCATAATAGCCTAGGGATCACAGGATGATCTTGATTGTATGCTCCCTTTCGTTGAAAGGGTGAGGGCTGAAGCAAATGAACACTGAACTGAAAGTAGAGATAAAAATATGTAATAGTGAACCATAGTTAATGTAGAATATGTTAGCAATGTTACACATAAGTTGATAAATACATGTGCCAGAGTTGAATATAACGTTGTTCAATGTGTTCAGTATGTTCGTAGAAAAAATTCTGGAGTGAATGTCATGAACAGGGGAAAAAATGAAGTAATAAAGATCAAGATATGAAAAAAACCATGTGTCGTGTATTAATTGGAAAAATGAGTGTGAATAGTAATTATGGTAAATGGAATATTGAAAATTGTTATATATAGTGATAGTAAAAAGTGAATCTTAACTTCATTTAAACTGTGAGTGAGTGAGAATTTGATCTTTGAGCTTGCGAGGATGTCATGGATAAAGGCAGCGAGGTTCGAGAGAGTTATGATGGTCATGGCGTCGCAGACGACCAATGAGCTGGTAAGTATGATTATTTTTGGAAATGTGTCAAAATTTTCCCATTTTTGTTGATTTTTTCCAAATTTGAAATTTTGTTTTTTGTGTGTTTCTAACCTAAGTGGGAGCAGCTAGGGCATTGATATCTTTTGGGACATTAGCACCCAGTTTCAGGCACTGGTGACCTAATATTAGGTGCTTGTGACCTACTCCTAGGCGCTGATGACCCAAGAGAGGGATTTAATAGAGCAACGTGAAATAGTAGTATTTCGAGTGATTTTTGCATTATGATTAGCTAGTATGGAATATATATGAAGTATTAATGTCTGATTTTTGTTGGCGTTTATGGTGTGTAGAGAGATATACACTCAAGGGAGTTTTACGGGGGTCAGAATTTGAGAACATTACTGACTTTGGGGTTATTAGATGTTGAGTGGGACATACTAGACTATGTCGTCCTGCGGTACCTAGCGAGATTGGGGGAGGTTCCCCATACAATGCCTATGGTGACTGCATTGTGTGAGAGGTTGTGTGCAGATACATGTACTTTTTTGGTTGCCTACTAGGGAGATGAAAATGACCCTAGAGGATGTATATCATATATTGCAATTACTAGTAGTGGGAGAGAGAGTACATGTGATGAGCATAGTGGATTCCCAGAGGTAGATGAGTACATCTTGACAATACTTTACTGGGACACAGGTACAGACAGAGACCCATATTGGTCTAGATGCCATATTGAGATAAGGTGTTCCGTGGTTGTGGAATTTTACTGTAGTAGTTATTGCTTCATCGATGGTAGTAGAGCATGATGGATTGGGTATCTTATATAATATGCATGATATTTGTTAGTGTATAGAGGAGCATGAGACTAGATTTGCATGGGCGAGGTGTATGTTGGCCCATTTATACAAGGATTTATATATATTTACATAGGAGGACCACTGAGGTGGACTAGGAGCCACCACATTGCTACATGTATACGCATATGAGAACATTATTATCTTGAGGCCACTCGCTGGGTCACGTATGGATTGTGTGAGACCTGGCAGTGAGGTGGGTAGGCACCCGAAGAATAAGACTAGATATGACCACATATAGGTCGATGCTTGATTGGATGGGACTAGGGGCCATCATATGGAGGCCATATAGAGAATATGGTGGGTGGGTAGAGGATGGAGTAGATATGCGGTACATTCGATGCATCATGTGGTTGGAGGACAAGTTTCTTGGTAGTTGAGTTATTTTAGGTGGAGCGTGTATCGAGGTAGTTTGGTATGGCCCAGGATTCACCCCGCGAGCCATATGTATAGGTGAGATCCACTAGAGCACTAAGGCATCTTGGAGTGAGGACAAGTCCCACAGGGGCACAAATAATGCACACTGGTCCAGATGAGGTAGATGCGGTCATAGATCCAATACAGGTTGCTGATGTTGGGTATACCCAGGCCAATATCAAGTGATGGGAAGCACATCGATGGGTGCTATTATTTCCTGTAGTCATAGACATAGTGGGTGAACCACCTGTGGGAGGAGCAGAGGGGTAGGCACCTGCCCCTGATGGAGATGGTCTAACAGTGACATTAGTTGAACGTAATTATTGTGTGTTGGTATTTGTTGGTTATTACTAGGTTGTTTTATATTGGTAAATGTGTGTGGATGGTTGCAGGTGATGCTTATTGGCCATTGATCATTTATTCATCGATCCACACACTGATGCGGAGTGTGCCTCTAGATGTGCTCCTGAGAGGTGGGATTTTTGAGTGAGTGGATGATATTTCAGGCGATCATGCCCATTTGTTTGAGCAAGTGGTGATAGCAACAACCACATGTACTTTACTTTTGAGTGAGCGTGAAGAGGCTTGTGTGAAGACTCAATGAGATAGGGAGTTCGTAGGAGGACAAGCCCTGAATCAAGATGTATTCATGAAATATATGGAGTTACAAGGTCAATTCACGAAGTAGTCGGTCGAGGTGGCCTTACTACAGAGGTAGGTGTAGAGATATAAAGGTCGCGACCAACGACATAGATTGAGCGGTGAAGTATCTAGTTCCAAATCTCCCGCGATTGTATATAGTGATAGTGAGGATGATATATGATGTATATGGATGTAGTGAGACATGGGGGCTTTCCCCCCAATGATTGTATTTTGAAACAACGATTTTTGTTGATATATATATATATATATAGATGGTTTATTGATATCATTGTGTCATGTTGATGTGCAATGATATGTGATGTGATGATTGTGGTTTGATTTTTGCTTTATGATGTGTGATATTTATGGCGTAAGTGATTATGTTGTTGAATGGTTGTTATAAATAGATAAGTAATGATTGGAAATTAGATTATATATTTGAAATGAGCATGAAGCATAAAATATGAGATGAATAGTAATAGATGTATGTGATGTGTGTAATGAATAATAACAATGTGAATAAGATTATATGTAATAGTAGAATATTAACTCCCTGCTAGTTGTATGATGAAAATGATGTATGTAATTACATGTGTGAGGTTCATTTATATAAGACCCCTCAAAAATCAAGAATGAACCATAGAACAAGAGTGGGTCATTGGGAAATGGTTTGAAGGTGTATTGCTAGGAAGATAAAATGTGAAGCGCAGAGCATGGAGAAATGAGGGAAGGATCTTGTTGTAACAGATCCCTCAAAAGTCATGTAAGAACCTTAGAAAACACGAGTGCATCATCGGGAAATGAGGTGATCATATGGAAATCACCTACCGAATATTGAGAGGTCTACGATGGATGGTGGAAGTATGTGAGGAGGTAGCATCATGAGGGTAAGAACCAAAATGAATGTTAGATGAAATGGTGCCAGTGATAGGAGATGCAGTGGTATGAGGCGCAGATGTTGATGACTTAGGAAGTCAATGAGATGTGGTAGCATTATGAGGAGGATGAGACAATGTAGCAACAAATGTGGTAAGTGGAGGATGTGGATGAATGATAAGTTGAGGTGGATGAATGATAACATTAGAAGTGGTTGGAAGAGACAAATGAACCGAGGTGGAAGTAGGCTTATGCGGAATAGGAGAAAAATACCGCTCATGAGAGCAAGAGCCAAAGGCAATGACACCTCGACCTTCTAATTATTGCAATTTGTCATGTAAGGCACAACAACCATTATCTCGATGGCCATTGATGCAGTGAAATTTGCAATAATGGTAATCACGCTGGTAATGCAAGTGATGAGGAGGGTGATGTTGATTAGAAGGTAAACGAATCAAGTGCTTTTTCAACAGAGCACACAAAACATCATGAGGCTTAGTAGCATGTGAGAAAATCAATGGCTCATGAGTAGGAGATGAATAAGACTTAGGTGAATACCAATGTGGTGGAGGGGATTGAACATGCTTACGAGGTGGAGGAGATGGAGAACGTGGAGGGCGATTAATAGATGGAAGATGAGAAACAATAGTAGACAATGAAGCAGTATAAGTAATAGAAGGGGGTTCGATAACATGTGTAATAATTAAATATTTTTCTAGATCAATAACTTTATAGCACAAAAGCATACAAGAATCACATGTATCATATTGTAATTTTTCTTTCAATGTAGGAATCAAACCGCAAAAAAAACATAAATTTCTTTTCTAGATCAATAGGCTGAAATAATAACTCATGCATGCAATAATTGAATCGTAAAATATAATCTAGAATAGATTTTTTATTTCCTTACTAGGACCATTGTTAATTATAAAACATCTAAGAAAAACATATTTCATGTCATAGTATGTACTAATAGATTCATATGGAAAGTGATTATACCATTGAAGAGCATCATCAACAAGACTATGATGAAAAAAATTTAGTAACAATCAATCATTAGCATAGGAAGTCAGCTAAACAATAATGCTTAAGATGCAAATAAGGATTGCCAGAACCATTACAACATGAAAAGTGAGGCATGATAAAATCCTTAGGAAAAGCTTAATTGTGAATTTTCTTTGGAATAGGATTGTCATGAAGAGAATTATTGTCAATGGAATCATAGTAGGATTTGCTTTCAAGTGTGAGAGAATGAACTTGTGATTGCAAATGGCCAACAACATGCATGAGTGATAATTTATCATGTGAAGGAATGGTGGAAGAAATGAGAGGCACATTGAGATGTTGAAGCTTGTCATTATGAGTAATCATTAGGATTGGAGAAGGAGTGGATGTGGAATGAGGTGAAAGAGGTAAATAACATGGAGGTTCTATAGGAATGCTAGATATAGAATCAGGAGTTACAACAAGAGGTACACTAATGGAAGGATAAGAATCATCATGAATGATATGAAAAACAACCTCGTAAGTGGAAGGAGGGGCAGAAAATTCACATTCAGTCATCTTAAGAGAAGTAACATCCTCACTAACATGGTCACGGTCAGAAGCATAATCTACATAAATATTAGTCAAATTATCGCAAGCAATTAGCTCTTCAAGACTATCATCATCATATAAAGAAGTAATAGGAGAAATAACATGAGATATATCATTGCAATCATTAGAAGCATTTTTAGAAATAGAAGAAGCATGAGATATAGCTTTACATTCATCTTGACTATGAGTGGAAATAACATCATGCACATGTTCATTTGTATCTTAAGAAATAGAATTATTTGCATCCATAGAAGTAACATGTCACCAAGCACATGATCTATAATAACATCATCATGCATGATAATAGGGGAGGAAGAAATGACGGTAGCATGAGTAGCTATGGAAGAACAAGGAAAACATGTAGTGAAATTTTGGTTAGGAAAAACAATGCAAACACCAAAGTTGTGAAAGCTAGTGGGAATGTAAACTTTGTGAGCGAAGAATTGTTGGAGAATGTAAGAATCACATTAATAATGGTGATAAAGATCATTGAGTTTAGTCGTAGCATAAACATCAATGATAGGATTCACACTGACATGAGGCATAACTTGCTAAGGAAAGGAGGATCTATGATCAGCCACAGAGATCCTAGGGAAATGCATTTGAATAAGGATGGGTTCACCAAATGATTTAAAATAAATAAATATATTTAAATCTAATTGTAGAGTCACTACTATGATAAAATACAACATAATACAAATTCTAAGCATGTTAAAGATGTAACTGTGTAAGAAAATAGTAGAGATAAGGTAGTTATTTGATTTACGCTTATCTCAAAGTAAATTTGAACTGGAGAAACTAATGAACAAGATGAGTAGAGTGTCGAAAATGCTAGATATCAATTCTAGAACCTTCTAACAGAGCTAGACACGGGATTCTGGGCTAGGGCGAGGGTGCTTGCGCACTAGAGACATTTTGTAGGTGCCTGTGACTACACAGAGGGTCATAATATAATTTTTCTTGTGTCACTAGGGCTTCTCTAGTACTTCCTATTAATCACCTAATACTCACACTTGGATCCTTGAGGTTCCTGTAACATGTAACACAAACCCTAGCTACCTGCACAAGCTCACAAACACATCAAATTGGAACAAAAAATGTAATGTGTGAATTCAGAATGACCTCGAAGGTCATCCGAAGGATGAACTTATGACCGAGAGCTGCACTAATTTCTAGACTCCATGTAGTTTTGTGTGTGAAATAGTGTCCTTAGGTTTCCCTCACACCAATGATGCTAAAATAATGTGTTATAACTAGATAAAATGCAAATGTGTGAGATGGAATTCCCCTTCCTATGCAGTGTATGTAGAGTAAGTAACCCAAAAATACATTCCCTTTGATAGTATGTAGATAAGATAGCCCTTTAGAATTTCCTGCCACTATAATGGTATGTGTCTTATGTATATATAGGGATATCTTGTTTGAATTTCGACACTAGTGACATGACATGTCAACTAGGACCTCGAGATAGGAGTAAGAAAACTGAAAAGGCTAGCCACAAATGTCAAAAATATGAAAAAGAACAAAGAGGACATGAACACCCAGGGTGGATAGGAGCGCATGGGCGCTAGTGTCTAGACTTGGTGTTGATGTCCTGGGATAATTGATGAAAAATGTGAAAATACTGACAGATAGGGATCCCTGTGAATTGACCTAGACTGGGTGGAGAAGTGATAGATGTGAGAGAGAAGGACAATAGAAACAGTCAAAGCAAGTTGATGGACTAGGGGTGTTTCACCAATGAATACTTTTCTTACTTAAGATCCATGCATATAACAACATACTTGGCAGTATAGTAAAATAGTAATATGTGTGTGATTTTGTGTCTACACACCCTACCCAGATCACTTCCATATTGTGTGAATATCAGCTAAGTCATCTTATATCCCTATCTTACTTAGGGTTTAATATTATACATGTTAGTTTTCTTGTGTCTTCACTGTATATTATCACTTGTACATCATTTATTACAATAGTTACTATGCAATTAGATTTAATTCTATTTTTTTATTGAATTAGTAGGTGTAAGAAAAATTAGAGGTGAATTATTTGTATATCCTACTATTGTGAATGTTGAGTTGATAACATTACTTATAAATGACTTTCCTATCCTTGAGGTCCTTGAATTATTAATCCCAATGGTGGAATATTGGTTTTGTGCATGAAATGGTGGAAAATGGTATTGAACACCATTTTTTCCTTGACAAGACAATGGAAATAGGTGTGTTGTGGAGGATATGTGATCATGAGTAATATTGATAATGTTCCTTTGCATTTCTATAAAAGACGATCCAACCTCTTGTAAAGAATGGGGAACACCATCAGTGTCCCAATTGTGATGGATGCCAAAGTATTTGTGCCCTAACATATGTAGAATGTCAAGCCACATGTTTTTTATAGGGAGGAGCTATGAAAGAAGGTGCCACTTATTGTAATGAGCATGAGGATATGTAGTGATATCCTTAGATTCAGAGTCAGAACCTGAGTATTGGAACGAAGAACATGCCAAGGGTTTGTAATTGTTATTGAACATGTTCCAATGATGAAATAATTTCTTCATGGGTTGTGTCAATATCTGAAAAAATAATGTGAAAGGAATTGTATAGAAGGATTTCAGTCCAAAACAGAGTTCAAAGACATCGACTCTACTAGAGGCTCCTAAAAAAATCTCGCGTACACACAAACAATAGTTGGCAAGGCTAAAAGATTCCACGTATCTCTTGTATGATATTTGCTATGAGTCTAGTCTCCAACCATTTAAATAAGAGAGAATGCTTCCATATTTATAGGCCAAATCTTATAGGCATCAAGGAATATATTTTTCTCTTGTATTTGGGACTCTGATTTGGTGACACACCTCAAGACCTTCTTTCCAGCATTCAAGGAAACAAAGGAACAATTTCACAAAACAAGTGGAAATTTCTGTAGCATGTGGCATGTTTCTTGTGCACCATTGTGGTGCATTATAAGATTGAGCATATAGTATCTAAACTAAGGGTAGGAGCCAAAGTGATTATTGTGAAAGGGAAAAAAATGAAAAGGTACTCATGCAGATAGATTTCTTTCATTCACGGTTTTTTTAACACGGTTATCCATGTTGGAAAATCCATGGAGAACAACCCTTATGTGTTGTATTCATTTATTGGTGAAAGGCAAAGTTTAGGCCATTGCAAAGCGAAATGAGTTACACACCCATGTGCAAGAATGGATTGTTAAATTTCCTCTTCTTCTGTACCAGAATTTTTAATGGATGGCATAAATGATTAAGTTTTGACCATTGCACTAGGCATGTATGGATAATCATGGTCAACAATGTTTATACAATCTTTGTGAGGTTTAGGAAGATCCAATGTGATCTTGTTAAAAAATGAGCCTACATCTGTGGATGGAGAAGGAAAAGGTGCGAGAGTGAAATGGTAAGAACAATGCCAACCATATCAATTGAAGAACTAATATGGATGTTAGGTATTTATTTGATCTTCTTGTGCACGCCCCAACTCTTTTATTCTTCTTTCATCACCATGATCTCCTCTCGCCACTCTATGTATTTCATTGCACACTCATGGTCACCGAAAACCATCCCCTTTTCTTCCCAAGAAGGCTCTTTTAATAGTGTGATACTCTCATGTGCTATCGATTAATGCACCTCCACTTGTACATCTTCCTGTGGTACTCTTGCAACTGAACCCTTTTCTCTTGGTGGTACTCCTACACTGGGTTCTTTGTCTTGATTGTTCTCTTATCATGCATCATTTGGTTGGGCCTCCACAACAACCTTCCTTGGATGCTCTTCAAGCATCCTTTGTGTGTTTGCTATGTCGTGGCTTCGAATTTTGACCTATTTCTTTTCTCTCTCCACCTCCTCATCACCATTGGTCACAAGACCTTTCTTCCTTGGGAGGTTTTCTACAATGTGTTCTAATCAGGTTCACACCTCTCTAAGTCCCTTAAGCTCCTTCATCATTTCCTTGAGCTTCTTCATGACTGTCAAATCTGACACGTCTTCTTTCCTTGATGTCATTTGAGTTCTCTCATGTGTTCTCTACCCACCTTCACATAGTGGAGAACACAAACTCTTGCACCAATTGCCTCAAGTTTGACGATCTTCCATTGGTTCCACTCCCTCACTCTCCTATAGGAAAGAACATCGCTTTGATACCAATTGATGAAGTAGGGCCTCTACCGGGTACTCCTTGAGTCTTCTTCTCATCAAAGTCTAACACAGTGGATTAAAAACTATTTATGTTTCATTATTATAGGAAACTCATACGCCATTTAGAATGTTTACCTTCTATGGGGTTTACAGCTGTTGGTGCCTCCTAGGGCTAACTAGACGTAACTCTCATACTTCAACTCTCTGGCCAATCCCAACCTTTCTTCTCTAGGTTTCCTCAACCTCTGGTGTCTATCTCGGATCACACCTAACCGACTTCACTTCCACACATGTCTGGCTAACTCTAACTCAATTAAATTTAACTTGATGGTGAATTTTCCCTTTTATAGTTGCACGCTTTTATCTTTCCTACTTCTCTCTCCTTTGAGTTGGCTCCTCTATTTTTCCTGCTCTGTCTACAAATTTGAACTAATCTCTTTAATGAGCTTATCCTCATAATCTTCTCTTGGCCAATCCCTTTGCACCACGTCTCCTAGTCGTTGGATTCTCCTCATCAGTCATTCCATCATTAAGTTACTATTTCCCACGTGACCATGTAGATCCATTGTATTCATCGTTTATAATTCTACCTATTACTCATCCTTATCTCCTCAGGCCTCATTTTGTGCCTCTGCATATTCCATGCGTTTTTTTGTTATTTTCACACCTTTCTATGTTAGGACCTCCTTACACACTTCTACCATTTTATCTCCTAGTTGATCTTCTCTCTCATGTGTCCTCGTCCCATTTTATACTTGGTTTCCATCATGGACAATGATTTCTCATGTGCCTTTCCCTTACATGCCTTCTCTTCCCTTCATCCTTTTTCTACACGCTCTCCTTCACATTCCTCATGCTCCATGTTCCCATGTTTTCTTGTGCACCTTTTCCCTCTTACCTTGCAGGTAACTATCCTTCGACATGTCCTCTTGTCTTTTTGTACTTGTTTATTGCTTTAGAAAAATTCTTCTTCACGTGTCATTCTTTCACATATTTCATTCCTTTTTTGTGCATTATTCTTTCTACGCCTCTTGCTTCTTGACCTAGTTCTCACAGTGTTGGTTGTATAATCTATCCTTAGTGCAAGCAACAGTTAGGGGACAAATGTCTCTCCTCTTTATGGGAGAGGTTCCCTTATTGAACACACAAGAAGAACTACCTATTTACAAATATATAAATTATCAATCTAGAATGAGGATTCTGATGTTTTAAATGTCTCCATCTTATAAGATTTTCGATACATAAGAAAAGGGTGAAGATGAACTAATTATTTGAAGAGGAAAAGAAGGAAACACTTTCAAACATACAGATATCAGAATAATATCCTACTTATGCATGCATGAAAAGTAAAGATTGAATCATACTCATCTGAATACATGACATTAAATCAATAGACACAAAGTTCTAAAGATAACATCAACTATGAGAACATAAATTTTCCTATTCAAACATATAATGATCCATGTGACTCAGATAAAGAGAGCACAGATAGATGAAACTCAAGAAAAGATAGAAGCTCTTATGTATTGATTGTTAACCCAGTCTTTCTATATATCACCCGTCATAATCCAATTCCCCCATGTTAAATGGAAAGAGAAGTTCCTTAAATAACCCTCCAGGGCAGTTACAAAAGTGTCTTTTCAGTTTCCCTTATTTTAATCAAAGGATTAATATCTAATTAAACATTATAACATCAAATTGTCCTTTACTTCCATATTATATGGCTAGAAAGGGAATAACCACCTGAACTAGATACATTAATTAAAAGAAGAGACTAGGAACTAGGAGTTGGAAAACTTGAAGGAGTGCTTGTGGAACTCTTTTCCTTAAGTACTTGGTTTCTGAATCTCTTCAATGCTTTATCTATGTCCATGCCTCGGGGAATGGTTGTATTTTCAGTTGCGCAGGTCTAAATTCCTAGGCACTTCTCCATTTCTTTCCCAAATTATGCATTCTTCAGAAAATCCTTATTGGCCTCAGTGATGGCTTCTTGAAGTGTAAAAATTTCCCCCATATTATCCTTAAACATAGTATCTTGTTTAAACAAATCTTCTTTAATATATGTCCTAAACTGAGACTTAATCTCTTGGACTGTGAACTTGTCCCTTGAATTTTATTTAAATATTTGGCAGTGAATATATTGAAAAGCATATATGACACATTATTTAAAAGCCCCTCCTTTCTGTAACATATTCCTAAGATCACCAATGGCTTCTTCAAGAACTTTTATTTTCCAATCAACACTAAAGACCCACTGCTTAGAAAAATTAAACTTCGCATCATAAAATACTTTACTTACCAAAAGGACTTGCACATATGTGTCACTCATTAGTCAGAGATCTTGAATACATTCACTCCACAGTTTTAATTCTCTATCCAGACCACTGAGTGTTGTGGTAAACTTTAGTTGTGTCTTAGTGACTTTATCATATGATTTGCATGCTTCCTCAATGAAGTTTAATCATGTGACTATCATATCATCAACTAAGGCCTCCATTTCCTTCCCATGAGTGGCATGCTTATGGATATCTTTAATAGCTTGAACCTCATCATTGGTTAAAACAACATGTGGTGGAATTGAGGCTAGTGGGGTTGGATCAAGTACCTTGTCTTCTATTAATAAGGACCGGATGAAATTTAAAATAATTTGGTTCTTCTCCCCCAATTGCTCCTATGTTTGTTTTCTTTTTTCAACTCTTTCAATTACCTTTGACATTATCTCCTTCAAATTGTGCACTTCAATTTCAGGTGTAGATTCTCCAAGGGGAATTCTTGTCAATTCCAAATCACCCACCGACAGGTCTCTATCATCCTTATCAATCTCAGGTTTAGAAATCTCCATAAATTGCTGACCTTGAGAATCAAATACTAACCTGGATGTGGTTTTAGCTTTCTTTATGGCCAGGGGAGGAGTAGTACCCAGAAGAGTTGTCATATCCACGAACTTAGGAGCAACAATATGAGATGTAATTTTTTTCTTTTCTTGTTTTCTATCAACGGTTATACCCAAGAAAAAGAGGAACTAGAAGTAGAGGGAACGATGGGCCCCAGTGCAAGTGTGCCTGTTGTACTCAAAGTTTGTACAACAGATACTTCTAAGACATATGTTTGGCCTTTTGAGGTAGATGCTTCCCTATTAGAAATTTCTTTGGTAGAGGGATATAGGACAGCCATTGCTACTGCCTCCGAAGTATGGTCCTTTTACTGATCATCTTTTTCCTTTTCTTTCTCCATACTACCTCCCTCAAGATTAATTTACTCACATTCTCTTGTTACTTTCTCATCACTATCATCATTACAGAGTTCTATCACTGGATCAACTTCAGGCACCACTTCTAATTGTTTTAAGGAAGACAACTGCTCACTTTCTTGAATTTCCTCCTCCATCTTTTCATCCTTCTTAGTTTTCCCTTTCTTCATGTATACCAAGGTTGAAGGTTCGAGTGGAGAGGGGACAGGTTGCACATGTGCCTCTAGAATTTCCATGGGAATTTCTTTCTAAGGGATAGAGGCTTCTTGAGAGGAAGACCCAGACTTACCTACTCTGAACATTTTCATTTTTCCGTCGAACCAAAGTTTGGTCCCCACCAAGACAGGGTTTATAAGATCTTTCGAATCATCCCTTTCCTTTACAAACCAATCAATGGTTTCAATGGGAGTATGTCTAATTCACCTTTCATATTCAAGAGACTGTAGCTCCTGATCATTATCTTGTAGTTCCTCTAGTACCTTATACACCTCAAAATCCTTTATTTGCTAGAGAGACAATATGCCATAATACCTTCTTCTTGCTTCATAATCATTAGAACAGTCAGCCCAGTAATATTCACTATCAACAAGATGATAAAAACCGATTCTAAAATTATTAGCAATAAAGCCCTTGATGTCAAAGCAAGTCTTTGGCTTGAAATAATGAAGTGCGAGGGGGGAAATTGTCATGTTAATATTTTGTGCATCTAAAGTAGTCCTGCAAGTGTAGTTTCCCAATTTGATTGGAAACTGGATGCTTGCAATCTTCTTGTCCTTGTAATTTCTATGAAGTTTATCCAACTTTGTGTAGATTTCTACTAGAGCCATCTTATCACTGCAATATATTGGGAGTTTAAGGGGTGTCCCCTCAAAGCCATCTAACCGTGTGTAAGAAAATTTCCTGAATTGAATGTAATAGCTCCCATAGACACCAATCAATTTCTTAGCCTCCTCTGAGAATCTCCAAGTTGTGTTTCCCTCTAGTAACCTGATAATATACAGAGTGAAGGCATCATTCACCCTTCTCAAAATGGTGATTACTAATCTTCAAAGTCAATTGTGGGCAATATTCATAAATAGGAGCATTCTTTTTGTCTTCAATAGGAGAAAACCCCAACCACTCTCTGCACGCTTTAATAATGTACATAAAATAGGAAGTCATATAGAAATTTTTAGTCCTTTAAGCATTGGCAAGCTGTTCAATAAGACTATCACAGATTATCTCTCCCTAATTTCAGTTTTTTCTACCTTCACATATGATGTTGATGTAAGGGCACATCCAATAGTGGAACTCATTAGTTAAAGGCATCCCCATTATTCTAGCAAGAAAGGTGATGGCATCTGATAACTCTTCCTTAAATTCAATTCTATACATAGTTTTTGACAGTCTTGAGGCTTCTTTCTTTAGGTTTTTGAACCAGAATTAGCCACCCTGCTCTTGTATTGTTCACTGTCCTGGTCAAATAGAAATTGGGCTTGAGATTTAGTGAGAGTATTTTCATCTTCTGCTACTGGGATTCTGAGGGAAGTACTGATATAATTAGCATCTAATCGAGCAATCACCTGCCCATGAGGATCAATGATCTCCTTCATGTCTGGATTGAAACAAGAGCCACATGCCAACAAGGTATCAACACATTGAACAGAATCAGGAAAACCCCCAGCATGAGCAATTCCACTTTCCCTGATCAATTGAGCAATAGGAATAGGGTTCTTACAGTTAAGCCACGCCCAAATATCATCAAGGTCGAGATGTTGAGTGTCACTATCTCCTATTTCAGGTATGGTTATTTTCAAGGAAGAGAGATGTTCGTGCCCTTTATAATGAACCTTCATGGTGAATTTCAAACAACTTGCCAGAGAAAATAGAGTCACGAATAGGCTTGTGTGGTAAAAGAAGAAAATACTACAATGGACTTCTCAATCCTTTGGAATTTTCTCTCGACAATTCACGACCTCTATTGGAACGTATTGAACCTGAGAATTTGAAAATAGGACTAGAAACAGATCTACCACGACTATAAATGGCAGAAAGGTTGAACGGAACGGAAAATGGCAGCTAATTACACGAAGTATGGTAAAATAGCCAATTACCCTAGGTATTTATATTCTGTTTTAAGTAGGTCGGTAGGGGAAATAAATGTAAAAAATTAATGCACTGTAGAGAATGTATACACTTGATCATAAAATGCCGACTCGGGACTATGGAATGCGGATATGGCAGAAGATTTGTGCACAACCATCCTGTGTGATGTTGGGACACTTGGGACACGAAAAACCGAAATACTCATGGTGAATGAGGTGTGGAAAAAATGGGCTCGCGGGGAAACTGAGGTCGGGAATCACTAGGGACATGCGGGACATGGAAAGCCGAAATGTCTGCAATACACTCAAATCGGGTAAGTTGGAAAAACTTTGCACAATTGACCATAGGGATGATAGGACGTGATTTCTTTGCAAATTCGAAACATCTGTAGTGCAAGAAGGACTTAGTGAATTTGAAGGTTGCGGCAACTGTGGGGATGTGGGGAAGGTGGGGAATCAGTGAATAGAGAGCCTAATGGAACATGGGATATAACGAACACCAGAGCCTGAAATGCCCGCAAAACACAGAAAAAGGTCCCAAAGACTCAAAACCTTGGGGAATGACTAACTTCCAAAAATTACTTCCTCCCTTAGGCCATCACAAGGACAATGGATAAGGCATCATACCAAACTTTTGAAGGATAAGGAAAAAATACACATACACCTCTGGGAGGATGACAACACACGGTCTCCTTCCTTTTTTTCCTAACGTAATTATCCTTGCACATCATGTTGTCAACTCTTGTGCATTTCTTATGTGCATGCTTCCTCACTTATGGCTTTAGGCCACTCTTTTCCTTCTCTTCGCTAGCTCCTGCGAACTGTTAGGAAATGAATTATTTACTGTGAACACTAATTGGCCATATATATGTGGGTATGCATATATATGTTTGTTATGTGAGTAAAAAATGTATTTGATCAATATAATAGTGTTATAAACTATATTACGTATATACGAGTTAAGGGAGAGATTTGTGGGAGTGTTGTGAATAACCTTCTTGTTTTTAGGAATGCGTATTCATATATATATGTATTGTGTTGCATGTGCATGATAATAAGAAAGTTTTTTGTGTAAAATCTTGAGTTTACTCGTCATTTGGTATCAGAGCGATGGAATATTGAGAATTGGTATGGGCAATTATTCAAGTCTCTTTCCCTGACATATGAGAGTCTTTGGAGTTCTGTTTGCACAAGGAACCTGAGAAAAATTGTGCAAGTGCATACTGCCTAGTAAATAGCATTTTCTTGGTTGACTTCATGAATTCCATCGAATCAAATATTTATCAATGCCTTGATTCTTGACATTGATCCTACATTGTGGTCTTTTCAAATGCTATAAGCTTCTTCTCCAAGATTTGTATATGCATTTGGTTTCATTCTTCTATGGAATATTTTTTAGGAATGTTAAAAGTGTTTGGAGAAGTTGAAACAAGAGTTATTTTTTATATGTGTAGGATATTGCATGCAATTTTGTTTTTACATCAGATCTAGATGATTGTATTTGAGTTGGTGATCTTCCGCTTTATAGAATTTCTTTCACTTACCAAATCTGCGTTCATCCTGCTAACAGTCTAAACAGTCCCGGTGCATGAGAAGGCCCACACCGTGCATTTCTGTTGTGCATTTTGGTAGCACTTAACATATTTGTTGCCTCTGTCAGTCATTGATTCAGTTTGTATTTGCAGAGTATCGGATTTCTTGCCAAGTTACACGTATTTCATGTGAAGATTGAGTTAACCTAGCGACAGCTGGTCTCACTCTTTTGCATTGGATTTTCCCAAAAAATAAATTAAAAAATCTACGTTTCATTCTACTAAACGTGTTCTCAGTTGCTAAAAACATTCTGTTCTCCATAGAGTTCGCAGAGATCCTTTTTGGAGACTACGAAGCATTCATTGTTTAGAGATTTCCACATTCCATCAGACCTCTGGCATGCCCATATGATTCTTCATGTCCATTTGAAGGTCGTTTAGAATAGTAAGTCATTATTTATGGTGTGTCGATTTTTTAGTGTTCAAATATTTGTAATAGTTCCTTCATTACTTATTCAATGATAGTGGAGAAAGATAAGAGGAAGTCACATTAATTTGTGTTTATTGTCCTCATAAATAGGGTCTAGGTTTTCAAAAAGATATTTTCATTAAATGTCAAATGGTCTTTTAGACATTATATTCCTTTGTTTAATTGATTTATTAAAATTATGTTTTGTATAAAGTTTCAAAAAATGTCAATAAAGTTGTCATCTTTTATTGTTGTCAAGTTTATAAGAAGATTCAAAGTTCAAACAATAGTTAAGAGTCATGGTAGTTAATGTCAATGTCTTGTCGTCAAGGTCATTTAAATTCATTTAGTGTCAAAAATTTGCGAATTGTCAAATGTTGTAAAAATAAAAATAAAAATCCTCGTGGACACATTTTCAGTAGAATCTAACGTCCAAGTTGTAATTGAGCTGTATGATCAAATTCGGCTGAGTTAGCAGCTTCACATTAAAGGTTAGAGGTAATAGAGGAAGGAGGGTGATTAACACCTCTCGTCAATCACCAACGATGGGGCCACATTTTGGTATGGTGTCATCTCTTTTTAAATTTGATTTGATTTGTTTTTCAGTGCTCCTGGTTGTGTGAATAAATGGAACTTTCACATTGTGGGGGGGACATAACACCAATGTTCCATTGCCATTTTATGCCTAAAACGGATAAATTCGAGGGTAGCTTCCAATGGCAGTGGCAGTTTCATGTGTTGTTTGAGATCGAGTGGCAACAATCGACAACAATGGCTATAATTAAGAACATTGTGATTATTATAGAATGTGATGTGAAATTTTTTCTAGATTACAGTTGTTTGCTTGGAGTGGTGTGTGGTTCATTCCCTTGCTATGATTGAAACGTGGAGGATGTGCATTTTGGAATATGAGAATAGTTGTATAGGAGGGCAGTTGAACTAGAGTGATCCTTTGACTACATAGATCCTCTAATTGTCATACTTCTAACATCGATCGGCCGATGAAATATAGAATTCACCGGAAGTGAAAGCGGGAGATGTTGAGTTCGCGTATGTAGGTGAATCGGTGGAAGTGTGATCATCCGATATGGGATTCACTATGGTGAAGTGGATCGGTCATGTGCATCAAGATCCAAGCTAGCAGTATGCATACCTAAAAGTATGCATAGGTATACGATTATGTTTCCAGTTATTGAGACGTGCTTTCTTCCCATGTTCACACTCGGGGGGAATGTTAGGAAATGCATTATTTATCATGAAAATTAGTTAGCAATATATTTTTGGGTATGCATATATATGTTTGTTACATGAGTAACAATTGTATTAGATCAACGTAATATTGTTATAAACCATATTACGTATATAGGAGTTGAGGGACAAATTTGTGGGAGTGTTATTGAACAACCTCCTTGTTTTTAGGAATGCATATTCCTATATATATGTATTGTGTTGCACGTGCATGATAATAAGAAATTTTATTGTGTAAAATCTTGAGTTTACTCGTCATGAACTCCTTCTCCTCCTGACTAGTTGCCTCATGGTCAGTGATTTACTAGTCTTTAGAAGATCTTCCTACTACTGCACCTTTTCTCGCACTTCTAAACTCCTCTCATGGTTGTTGGAAACCTCTTCAATCTATGTTGATTCTCCACGACCTTCCTTTTTCACCTCAATAGTTTCTCATAGAATTTTTTCACATGTCTCATTTCTATTCTTTTCCTTCTCTCTAGCGTGCTCTCTAATTCTCGTGCGTCACCTCCACTGGTGCAGGTTTGTCTAAGTCTCAAGATGCCCCTGCATAAGATTGGAAACTATCATTGACTAGAAGAGGTAAGTGCCAAAGAAAGAAAGCAAATAATATGAGGCCATATTAGATTCAAGAGTGGTCAAGAAAACATGTGGGAAGGAATACAAAGAGTATTTAGTAAAATGAAGAAATCATGAGGAGGATGCAACATGGATAAGTTTGAAGGTGCTTGGTCAACTGGGCCATACTCCAAAAGGAGCTCACTTTTTTTCAAATCTGGGTAGTTGATACAGGAGCATCACAAGAGAAGTAAGACTACACAAACTTTAAAATTTGGTTAGTGATGGAGTGTGCACAAGGTTTATAAGGGTTCGTAAGGTAAAGTAGGAAATAGAAATTTTGGATGACTGTAAAATCTTACAGGGAAGTTCTACACAATATTAGAAATTATGAAGCACACAACAGAGATGGAACACCGTATGATTGTGAGAAAGGGCCATGTGCAATAGTTTGAGGTATTTTGTTAGAAGTATGATTAGGTAGGATTTTTGTGGAAGTGCGGAGGTGGTACTTGAGGATTACAAAGCAAGGAAAATGGGAACTACAAGTAACTTCTTAGGATGACAGTGCGTAGTAATTAACGAAGGAAAACATTATAGAACATAACCAAAAGAGATAAAAGAAGAAGTTACGTACATGGAAGACAAAGGGAATAAATTGTCGGTCAAGCATGTGGCACGTACATTCTGGAAGATTTTTTCAGCTACCAGATCTAGGTGGTTGGATTTCATTAAATCATTCTAAGTGGGAAAGTTCCAGAAGAAATTTCCAACCACGAAAATGGTAGGAAATAATGTATACAAGGAAGAGATCAAGTGACACATTCAAGGCGACTGTAAATAAGTTATAAAAATGGAAAACAAGGAAGTCAAGAATTTTGATTACTAAGAGCATGGTCCCATACAAGAGGAAAGCTAAAAAATTTGAGCATATGAGGGAGAGAAAAAATAGGATATTTTAGCATTAATAAGGTCTCGTGATTTTTTATTTTTCTATGCAGAGATAAAATAGGAAGCTTTAGCACTAGCAAAAATAGGGTCCCATGAATTTGAAATAAAATTTTGGATGGAAAATTGAGAGGGAAGCTTAAACTAAATGTGTGTCAAAAAAGCTACCTAAAAATTTTAAACAACGGATTTATTTTTGTGCCCCCAGCTACTTTATGGGGCTAGAAATCCTCTCCCTAAAATATAGTTGCTGGTAAATTTAGAAACTTTGTTGGGTTTTAGCAACAACAATAATTTTTTTACATAAGACCATTTTTCCCAAATAAATAGGAGCAGTAACCCCCGACATGGAACCATGCTATAAGTTGAGCCATAATCAAAAGAAGAGCCTCAAGCATAGGTATAGATACCACCCTTATGGTAGATATAGCCTATGGAGAACTTGTAACAACCCCATTAGTGGGATGTCATTGAAGATGTCGTCGTTAAGGCTTTCAAGAAAATAGAAAGGATTTTATTAGATTCCATTTTCTTCATTGGGTTTTACTTTACAACTAGTGCAGGATCATTTCGGTCTAATCAACCCATCATTTGTTGGGTATTGTAAGGACAAGATATGGCAAGAATCATTTGGAATAAGAAAAACCAAATTGGGCATTTAAAACACAATAAATTCATTCCAAAACTGCCACAAAACCAAGCTAAAAACGTTTTTGAAGATGATTTTTTGTATTCCGTGATTATGAGAGTCTATGTGGCACTCAAGGCTACAAAAAAATGCAAGAAAGAGGATTTCTAAAGACAACAACACAAAAAACAAAAAATCAGTCAAAAACAATGGGGGAAAGGGGGTATTTTGGGTGTGTAAGAGTACGAACAAATGTTGCAATAATTCTAAACTCTAAATCCATATTTGAGTTGTATTTTTCACATACATGTAATAGAGGAAAACATCCTTGGATAATTCATTTTCAATATTGACAAATTGAACTTTGAAAATCCATGTAAATGTTTGAAAACATGCATAATAGCATATGTCAATTATTGTGGTTGATGAAAATATTATGAAGTATTTGAGACATGAAAACCATGTAATAAGATAATGTAATTCATTTAATGAATTGTTGTGATTATTTGTGCATCTTTCTGCCTTGGGAAGGGCAAAAGACAATATTTCAATCAAAATAATAGTCCTCGTTATGTGTGATATACTTGAGAAGATGGGAATGTGTTATAATACGTTGTGCTATTCATTTTGAGTACTCATACCCTGTGGTACTTCTCTCGTTTCAAGAAATTCTGATTTTTAGGAAATTCACCTTGCTCACTAGTTAAAGTTCTTGTTAAACGACGGGATTCAAAGTCTACAAGGAAAAGTTTGCTCTGGTACTAATTAATGTAATTTGGAAAAGGGGTTTCCAATGAAGGATTTCCCAAGTCCTAGTATACTAAGAAAGTTTCCCACACTTTTTTACCCCTTCTTATAGTAGTCCAATCCTCTTGGTCGCCATTTGTGAGAGATTTGTGAATTCCATCTTTTAACAAGAATTTTAACTAGTGAGTAAGGTAAGTTGCCTAAAACTCAAAATTGTTTCAAACAAAATAGGTTCACAGTGTATAAGCACTCAAAATTAATATCAAGCCCTATTCTAACACATCCCTATCCTCTTAAGGACTTCACACATTGAAAGGGCTATCATTTTGACTGAAATATAATTTTTATCCCTTCCCAGGGTGTACACACATGCGTTACATGATTTCATTAATAAATAATCAAATGAATTTCATTATCTTATTACATAATTTTCATGCCATAAACACTTCATTATTATTAGTTTACACTTCATAAACACTAACTTATGAATATAAAAAAGAAATGTTATATTGCCCATAGTTTGGCCCACATATAGCCTTATAAATGTTAGGGTCATAATGTGCTCCTCACCTTCAAACAAACATCATCCTTGATGTTTGAACAACTATGGAAAAAAATGTTTTTAACCTTTTTCCTCCCATTGCAAATCCTTATATGGTAGGCGTTGTTCTACGACGAGATTAATTGTGATCACCTTCATTTGTAACCTCTACATTCGAGTGTGGTTAAGTAACTCTATTTCCATGATGATTATATCTAGTGGTAATTTGCATAATTGAATACATATCTTTTGTTTTGCTTGAAAAATATGTATTATCCATTTTTTCTCGAGAAACACACAGTTGTGGCCCGACAATTTTTTTAAGATTGCATTTATTTAACTGTTTCATGTAAAGTGCATAAACTTGAGAAATATGTATGGTTATCTATCTTCTACTTTATATGCTACCTAAACTATAGATGTGTATACATATACAAATTACAATGCCACAAAGGCTGAAAGAGCACCCACAATTTTAAAAAATAATACTCACATAAATAATTTGCAACTCTACTTGTTCATTCATCTGACACACACACACACACACACACACACACACACACACACACACACACACACACACAGAGAGAGAGAGAGAGAGAGAGAGAGAGAGAGAGAGAGAGAGAGAGAGAGAGAGAGAGAGAGAGAGAGAGGAAATATAGATCCTATATTATAGGGTAGTTATAACGTATCATCCTGAATTACATAATATTTTGTAACCTATTAACATGGGATGGTAATACTAACAACTTACCCATATTTACAATATACTCAAATATAATTTTACTGACAATATATTTGTTAACACATGTAATCACTAACATGATATTTTCGTAACATTCCCCCCTTAGTGCGAACATGGGAAGAAAACACATCTTAAGAACTGGAAATAGAATTGTATGCTTCTGTATACTTTTAGGTCTACAAACTACTGTATGGATATTGTTTTCTAGATCTTGTTGCACATGACCATTTGCGTCACCACAATGAATCTATCACCAGATGATCACACTTCCATCAAACGATCAGTGAAGAAGTTTGACAGTCATATAACCTAAGCAATTAGAGGATCACTGTAGCCAACTTCCCTCTTATATAACTATTCTCCACATCCACAATGTATATTATTCTTGTTTCAAACTCTAGTAGGGGATGAATAACTTGTTTTATTCCTGCACACAACACTCAAAGAAAACAACTGAAAATAATATAAAAATGTGTCACTAATGTTGTATGCAACCTGGTTGTTGGCGACTAATGAGAGGCATTAATCACCCTCCAACATCCGATGCCTTTGTCCTCCAGTGCATGAGTTGCTTACTCAATCAATGAAGACATGATGCTCAATGAATTCCACATTGTACATTATTTTTTCTCGCTCGAAATGTGAAAAAAATTATTTTAGGACATCAGGTTACACCGAAAATGCGTCCGTGAGGCAATTTTTTTAATTTTCCAACTCTTTTTACAATGACTCACAAAACCTATTGACCTTGATGACACTACAAATTTGACTATGATTCTTGATTTTGACATAGTCTCATTAAATTGACAATAAAACATGATATTGTTTATGACATGACATGAAAAAATATTTCACTCGAGGGACTATTTTTATATCTAATGGCCAATGTAACAATTTTAAATGACACAAACAACTAAAATTTACTAGACTAGATCCTATAAGTATATAAAATACAATAGCATTTAATTTCTAATATAACTAAAAGTGAATTATTAGAAATTAAACTAACCTCTAAAAAAAATAGTCTACGAGGTCCACTAATAATAAGAGACTAAAAATTAAAGCAACACAACCGATGAGAAAAATAATCCAAAGTGTTTTTTTATGAAACCTGCGCAAAGTTCGAAAGGGGTTATTATTGAGGGGCTTAGGAGTTGAGATTTCTAATACATGCAACATACCAAGTTAGGACCATGGCTTTACACACCCTTGAATGTTGCGAAGGTATCAAGACTGAGCCGAATTTTCAAAGAAACATTATTTTGTGGGCGGGGTCTGTTATTAACATGGATCGTAGACCGAGTTGTTTAAAAAAATAATACTCAAATAGATAATCTACAACTCTGCTTGTTCATTAATCTGGAAAATACATACATACATACATACGTACATACATACATACATACATACATACATACATACATACATACACACACACACACACACACACACACACACACACACACCACACATATATATATATAGGAAATATAGCTCCTATATTATAGGGTAGCTATAGCATCTCATCCCGAATTACATAATATTGGTGTAACCTATTAATGTGGGATGGTAATACTAACAACTTACCCATATTACAATATACTCAAATATAATTTTACTGACAATATATTTACTCACACATGTAAGCACTAACATGATATTTTCCTAATAAAGGTGATCAAATTCGTCATGGTGATTGAAGAATTTTTGGGATCCATGTGTGATGCTTCACCTTATGACTATTGTATGGCTTCTTAAAAATGTGGGGGATGCAAAGGAAAAATACGTCATAGAAGCTTTAGGGAGTGTTATGTGGCATAAGATGGTGTTTGCATTGACAACATCACTGAAACAACTGAGGTTTGATACGCAACACTTTCAATAACACACAGTGTGAATTACCCTTTATAGTTTTGCATGGATGTGTGTGGTACCCTACCAAAGTGAATGATGTATTCTACATAAGGTTTTGTGCACACTTGGTCTTCTTAAAATACATTGTGCCACTACAGGAGTATGTACGAAATTTCACACCATTATTTGAGTGTGTGTGAAATATAATGGGGAGGGTTGATGAATGAAGGAGAAAGGTTCAGAATTGAAGAGGAGCTCGAAAAGTTATGAAAAGGACCAAAGATAAGATTAGAGAATTTGTAGAGAGAAACAAAACACCGCAATAGATGTGGTGATATGAATACTACAATGGGATAGCCTAAGGAAACTACGAGTAGGAGTAAGGTGGGTAGAAATGCCAAGGAAGGAAGCATTATAAATGATAGAAGAGGGAAGTGATGAGGAAAACAAAATCAAATGGGAGGGTACATACAGAGACGTGGAACCTGATAGAAGGATATGTAGACCCTAATAGAAGGATATGTAGACCCTGATAGAAGGATAGAGAAAGGAAAAGAAGTGGTTAAGAAAGAAGAAAAGGAAGAGAGGAATAAGGAGCTAGAATTTTTCAGAAGTAGGTTAAGAATGCAATTCAAAATACAACCAAAAAGACCCAATTAAAGAGATTGGGATTGCATAAATGTGGAAAGAGAATCTTACATTGGGGAGTCAACACAAGATCTATACAAGCCAAAAAAAGAATATAATACCCTCCTCTAGGATATATATCCATTGATCTAAACAGAAAATTGATAACTTGGGATTGTTTAAGTGATTTAAAATAGATTGGAATCATCCAAAAGACTAAAGAACATGGAAGATTGAAATATATATAGGAAAATTTGAGTAGACCTTGGCATACACAAGAAAAATTGAATTTAGTACCAACAAACATAGAGATAGAAGATCCTTGGAAAGAGTCAAAAGATGCTCTAGGTAGGAAGTTGTTGCACATTTGTTTTCCCATCTCAAGCAACATAAGAAGTGGAAACTTGAATAATACAAGTTAAATAAGTTTGAAATATTAATTAAGTATAAATTGAATTAAATCTAATTATAGATTAGCTACTATTTTTTTATTAGATAGGGTAAAAAGCAAGGATAGGCTCCTAGAGGTCGAGTACAAAAGATTACATCGTGGTAGAACCAAAGCTAGACAAAAAAGGAAAAGGACCCCTAGATTTAAACAAACTTAACTCCGAAACAGAGAAGGGGGTATAAGAAACAATGAGCAAAAGAGATCCAAGCCATTTGAACAAGAAAAAACAAAGAAATTTTCCCAAAAGTCCGCAGACAGTTCGAAAGAAGTTCCATTAGTTAGCTTTACTTTTTCTGGAGAGTTTAACCTCCTTGGTCTCTTCTTTCATGCTAGAATCTGAATTAAGCTTCATCTGGGGGGTTTCCTTGATGTCCTCCTCAGTGTACTCCTCATACTCCTCATCTTCCTCTTCATCAGAACTGACCCACCTCCTTTTCCGCTTCTCTTTTTCCATAGCATCCAGACGAACACCCAGATCTCGAACCGGAGAATCCAGCTACTTGATGTTGATCATTCAGACCCTAGCACTTAGTAAAGATAATACAGAAGGTTTGCATGGGAGATAAGAGCGCATTCAAAGGCACCGACGTATTGGGAAGGCCCACGTGCGGGGAAAATAAATAGGTTCAGGACTTAGCTGTTTTCATGACAAGGATCTATTTTTGGAGATAGCATGATGAAGCACTCAAACTGATTGGAGACTTGCTGCGTCATGCATTGGTTATTTTTGGAGGATTAGCTATTGAAGTTATTTACATGGACATAGGCCGGAAATAGATCTACTACTGTCCCAGTCAACTAACAATAATTTATTATTAGCGCACTTGCATGTGTGGCTATTTTTGTAATGGTGCGTGGCTAGTAATAGCATGTGACCTATTTTGGGATTAGATAAGTGGTGAAGGGAAAGTCCCCACCCTTATAAGTATGTATTAAACTGTGTAATAGATATACATGCATACATGAAGATATCCATACATAGAGGGATTATTCTGCTAAATCTGTTATGCGCATGAGCGTATATTATTGTTATTGTAATGAAGCTTCTATGTACTACTTATTGCATTTAATATAATGGAGGATATTGGTTGAATTTAAGTGTTAGTTTTGTGTGTATATGAATCTAGTATGTTCTTGTTTTCATCATGGTTAATACTTAATTTTGTTCTCCCTTTAGATATAGATCTGGCATGCTCTGGAGAATGATGTGTTAGTAATGGAAACTGCATGTGTTAAGTATTCATCATGCTAACATCCTACAACAACAATCCTAAAGAGGGACCTGGTACCTTTGCGTGCATTTCAGGGTGAGCTCTCAGTTTAGGCTGGGTGATGTGCCAGTGTGTCTAGGGTCTTATTGGGCTGATATTCTAGGTTGCATTATTGGTTCCATTTTCGGGACCTCTTTTTCAGTTGTTTTCAGGATGGTTCGCGATGAAGACGTTCCGGTTGACCTTAGCAAGTGTTGAAGAATGGATACATGATCTGGAAGAAGAATACACATGGCGATTCAACATTGGATCTGAGTTTAACACACACGTGGGTGGAACAAAATATGTATGACAATTTATATGAGATATTTTTTTCTATCTTTCCAGTAGAATTGTATGAGTGGCTAGATTGCTTATGCATCTAAGTCAGAATTGGAGGTATCACACACTTGTCTAGACGTAGGAAGAATTCCAGGCCCTTTATGATGCTGATCTATTTGGACTCGAGCTATGGATATGTGGTTCCATGGTGTTTTGAATAGTTATATCTTGGAGTACTCAATTTCCACTTATTCTTGTCTAGAGGTAGCTGAATTCCAGTTCTTACGATATCCAAGGGGAACTTGCCTATAAGGAATTCCACTAGAAATCAAGATCTTGATGGTAACTTTGAATCTGGAGAGTAAACTGATGGCTAACTAAACCTCACCACGTGCAGGGGAAGGAGTAGGTTTGGTGAAGGATGGAAAACCTAGCAGTAGAAAGGAAAAGAGAGGAAATGCAACTTAAGTATAATGAGGCATGCGAGAGGGAGATAGAGAAGCAATGTAATGTTGCAGAAAGTATGGCGTTGAGGAGAGAGATGACTCGTGAAGGATTTGAAGCTCACATAGAAGATGTGGAGCCAGAGCATCAGGAACTCCCCCATCTTTGAAAGCATGACAGGGATCCTTCCTCAGCCTCACATAGAAGTTGTGCTAGTAGAGAATACCTAGGCCACGTGGGTGCACATCTGAATCCACCTAGCAACCTTGCCCTTACATTGGGTTTTTCAGCATCTAGTACGATAAGTAGTCAAAAAGCTAGTTCAAGCAGTGGGAGAGTAGGAGTGAGTCTTATAAGAGGCACAGTCAATGGAAACACAAAAGAAATTTGTTGTTATATGGGAGTACCTTTTTTGGGTGTATCATCAACACATAATCCATGCGCACGTTGATTTTTAGGATCAACTTCTGGGAGTAGTAACACTTCACAGACTGTCGGGTTATAATTCAATTCTACTATTGGGGCATAGGGAAGTACATCTTCTGGTCTAACCCCAGCTACAAGTTTGGGATCAGGATGTATAGGTAGCTCTGGTTCAGGTGGATCTGGAGGTTCTAGATGTAGGGGGAAACACATGAGAGGTTCTAGATTAGGTGGGCAAGGTCCACACCAACCCCATAATATTTACATGGAAACGTCTCTTCATCTTCCAGAGTATAAGGGCATATAATATGTTGCTAAACATGTGCACATGTGTGAAAAATTATGTTGCATGCAAAAGGAATCATGGCTTCTGAGCGCATAGGGAAAGCCAATTTGCTACTACATTACAAGGGCGTGCACACAATTTGGTACAAAAATTTTGAACCCTGATCAGACTTGTGTAGATTATACAGCTTTAAAGGATGCATTCCTTAAAGAGTTTCATATCCCTGAGTTTGAGCAGAAGAGTATAAGTGTGCTCAAGGATATTAAGCAAGGCACTACTAAAAGTGTTAGAGAGTATGATGCATGGTTTAAAACATTGTTATCAAAGCTTTCTTATGACATACACGCAATCCAACATGCACAATGGTTCATCGGGGGCTTGATTACCCCTTTTAGGAGGGCATTATCACATAAGACATACACTGATTTGCATGAATTACTTCAAGCGACCTTGCGCGTTGAGGCAGTTGGAATCATAGATAAGGGGTGAGCCCATTTTAGAAGCACAAATAGCAGCTATGGAAAAATAGTTGGAGAAACTATCAACAAATTCAGCACATGAGACATGCATAGGAATTTGGTACATAGATTATGAAGTAGAAGGTCACACAAAGGATAGTTGTCCTTGTAGAACAATACACTTGTTGCTGATGGATTGTGATATATGCCACTTTAACTATGATGCTAGCCACTACCCATTATTACAACGTGCAAATGATAAGGAATAATGTTTCAAAGCTACTGTAAAAATCTGCACGGTCCACGACTCATGACACGGAAGACTACCGACTAATTGGATAGATCGAAGATGCTATAGATATTGGTGTATGACATCCAAACAAGAGTCTTAGATAAATTTAATGTAAAGAACAAGCATCAGGACCTCTAGATCACAATTAGGAGCGCTATGATTGGAATGAAGGGAATTTTAAAGGCAGATCATGGCAATAGAATGAGAGGTTGAGGATACCATGGTGGATTTGGAGGATGAGGCCATGGTAGTTGAAGAAGTGAGTTTCCTCACAGAATATGTTTATACATGTTGATATCCTGACCACTACAGGTGCGAATTTCATCAGAATATTACATATTATTTCTATGGAAAGAACCATAGCTATGAGGAGTGACTGGACTTATATGATCATCTAAGTAAGAAACATAAATAAGAAAACAAAAGGCACAGGGATGGTTAGGATATAGCACGTTGTTGACAACCAACGGATGCCCAAGATGGAAGAAGAATCTGAGGCACTACAAGTGAAGATCATGACCCGTGTTGAGGCAACATGTGTCAGGGAGGCAGTACAACAGAAGCCTGCCATCACTAAAGAGGGTGTTCTTCATACACGATACACAAATCATACCTACAAGAAGAAGATTTATCAGGAAACCATGGAATTTATAACGAATCTTTAGGGTGAGATACAGTAATTAAAAGAGGAGAATCATGGAAGATGGAGCAAAAGAAAGCATCAGATACGGTCCAAACTAATATATATGACTTGAGGGGAGGTGTGTAAAATGTTTGCACTAGGAAAACATCATTCCACTGTTAGGGAGTTGGTTAAACTGAAACACTCCACACGCAAGTACTGAGTCTAGACGGAAAGATTCCTACATGCGAATATTCCCTCCTCATATCCGAGATTATGAAAAATAAATCACTTTGAATGCTATTGTGGATGGGTGGCTATTGAGTAATATACTGATAGATATAGGTGTGGATAAGTCAATGTTCTTAGCTTGGATGCATGGGTACAAATTGGGAAAACCCTCATTAAAGACCATCCTCTAATGTATTATTCATGGCTAATCGGAATGAAGGTCACTCCCATAGGATTTTTGAAAGATGTATCCATTACCATACGAGGAGCTAAGTTCAGTGGAGACTTTGAAGTTTTAGAGCTGGAAAAGTCAGATAACTTCCCCGATATATTGGGGCATCCTTGGTGCTATGCAAATAATGCTGATTTTTGGTTCAACAAGGGCTGATATAAGTTTTGAAAATAAAGAGGAAATATTTATTATCCCTTTAACAGATGGAAATTCTGTATGCCTTATGTTGAGCCCTTAAGTAAAAAAGATCTAAATAGGATTTATGTATGCACCATCCGAGATCTAGAGATAATTGAACCAACCAAAGAAGGACTAATTCAGTGGGAGGATGTATAGTCCATTAGTGAATACTATGAATGTTGCATGTGATCAGTTGGCCTCACAAAACTTATGAGTTAGTAGGGTGTGAAGTAAAGAGCATATTCCCTCGAGGCAAAAAACTGCGTTAAGTCAAGAGGATAGGTCATAACTTGGTACCTTATTACACAGGAGAATGGGGATCACATGGTATTCCTACGTGTAATAGAAGAAAAATGGATAGACCCACTGGAAAGAAGAAATATGCTAGAATATACACTATGTTAAACAACAACATGCTGGTGAGTGGTCCACAGGGATAATCTTATTGGATGGAATGAAATTTGGATTTCTTTTACTACTAGGTTCTTCAGGAGCAATGCACCTACTCGAATTTGTACTTATTACGGTAATCATCCTTGTTCAACACCATGTTTAGAAGTGTTAGAGACTCTAGGACAGAAGGGCAGGAATCTTTAACATCTTCACTATAACGTGTACAGGTTTTATTCCACTTTACAAGGTTGCACACATACTTGGTATGTATAAGAAGAACTCCAGAGAGAAAGTAGAAATTGGCAGAATTTAATCACATAGGAATGGCCTATACATTTGAATTCCTTCTCTACAAATCCTCCATGTGGAAGAAGCATTGAAAGTTATCAAGCTGCTTAACTATGGGGGATAGTGCCAAGGTTAAAGAAAATCCTTCAGGATTTATTAGATAAAAAATACTCATGAGTGCATCTTAATAAAGAACCAGAGGCTGATGTAACATTGCTTTAACATGCTTACCTTGAAAAAGAGAAAGGAAAAAATGGTATACTTAGTGGATGAAAAAGAATTAGATAATCTAGATGTAAACCATTCAATAAGGAGGCATGAGTTATTAGATAAGTGTGGATAGGACTACGTGTTCCTATCATGAACCTATGAAGACAAAGTGGGTGAATATTGGAACATATATTAAGGTGAAGGAAGCCATAATTAGACACTATTGGTCAGACTCTGAAATGGCAAAAGTCATAGAGTTACTAAGGGATTACCAAGACCTATTTCCTAGGGGGTACCATGAACTTAAAGGCGTGCAATAAATTGTTATGGGAGATGAAGATAAAACTTAAAGAGGATGCATGCACATAGTAAGAAAGAGACCCTACATGAATGAACCCCAATTTGCATGAAAAGGTCAAAGAAGAGATTGATAAAATGTTGAAGTCTAGTGTTATCAAGCCCCTTGGTGAGTTAGAATAGGTTAGTCTGGTGATCAATATCGAGAAGGATGGATGGATTAGAATATTTTTGGACTACAGGGAACTGAATGCTTCATGTGTAACTAACCCATTTCCTACGTCATTCATTGAGGAAATACTAGGAGTTGCATGGTGTGAAATCTATTCATTTACAAATGGGTTCTCTGGGTATCATCAGGTTTGGATTGCCCAAGGGGATCAAGAAAATACTACATTTACTAATGAATGGGGTAATTTTGCCTATATTGTAATGCCCTTTGGTTTGAAAAATACGCTTGCTATATTTTTGCACATAGTTGTCCAAGCATTCATGGAATTTATTCACAACTTCTTACAGGTATATTTAGACGATTGGACAGTGTATGGATTAGTTAAGAATCATTATGACAATTTACGCTTAATGTTTGAACGGTGTAGACATTTTAGTATCTCTTTGAACATCAAGAAGTGCATATTTGCTACACCATTTGGGATACTTTTAGGACACATAATTTGCAGGGAGGGTTTGTTGGTTGATCCAGCAAAGGTTGCGGTCATTATAGGCCTAAGGAATCCTACCAATCAAAGTGAGGTGTGTGTATTTTTGGGTCATATAGGATATTACAGAAAGTTTATCAAAGGCTATGCCAAAGTTGTCGCACCATTAGAAGAGTTACTGAAAGGGAAAGGTATGTTCTACTGGGGAGAATAGCAGCAATGCGCATTCGAGACATTAAAGGAGAAACTTACTAACATGCCTATTATGTGTTTTCCTTCGTGGGACAAACCATTTCATGTACATGTTGACGCCTCTGGCATGGCCATTGGTGTGGTTTTGGCTCAACCTAAAGAAGGTATGGTAGATCATCCTATCTATTTTTACAGTAGAAAGTTGACTCGTGTAAAACAAAATTACACAACTATAGAGTGCGAAGCTTTGTCAGTGATCAATGTGCTACATAAATTCCGCCAGTACCTACTAGCTACACCATTCCTCTTTTATACAAATCACATGGCATTGAAGTATTTGGTAAATAAAATTATTTTACAAGGGTGCATATGTTGATGGGTGCTCTTATTTCAAGAATTTGATTTCAAAATTGTGGTAAAACAAGGAAAAAGTAATTTTGGACCAGACCATTTATCAAGAATACATTCAGGAGAAGAAGCATGGGTAATTGAGGATACCATGCTAGATGCACAGTTATATAGGTTACAACACGTGTCATCAGAACTAGAGGACATAGTTATCTTTCTACGAACAAGGATGGCACCAGAAGGAATGAAATCCTTGGAGAAGAAACAACTTGCTATACATGTCACACCTTATATGTTAATCAGTGGTGACTTGTACAAATTGGGCCAAGATGAAGTATTGTGTCGTTGTGTATTGGAACATGAGTGCATGGATATTATGGAAGAAGCTCATGGTGGAATTGCAGGTGGCCACTATGTCAGATGATGCCACCACGCATGCAAGACTTTTACTCATTAGATTATGGTGGGGAGGCCCTCTATAAAAAATTATAAAGAATTGTGCAAGGCATGTGATCATTGTCAAGCATCTTGGAAAAAACCAGGTCAATGAGATGAAATGCCTCTGAGACCTATTACTAGCGTAATACCATTTGAGAAATGGGCTATAGATTTTGTGGGTCCTATTTCACCAGCTGCATGCAGAACTAGATCACACTACATCATAACTTGCAAAAATTATCTGACAAGATGGGCAGAAGTAGCACCTACCAAGGACTGTATAATGGCTATAACAACCTGATTTCTATGGGAAACTATTATTACAAGGTATGGATGTCCTTTACGTTTGACCAGTGATAAGGGGCACACATTTTCTTAATGATGACAATCAGAATTTTATTGGATGAGTTCATGATTTACACACCATAAGATTATACCCTATCATCCTCAGGAAAATGGAATTGTTGAAGCTTTCAACAAAATTTTGAGCCCGACATTGAAAAAAGTCTATGATGTTGGAAGAAAGGATTGGGATGATAAAGTCTCTACAATACTTTAGGCATATCAAACAACATACAAAAGGTTGAACAAAGCCACACCATTGTCAGGTACTGTTTGGCACCCGAAGTCAGTTCTTCCTATGGAATTATATGTTACCTTCTTTGTGTATTATGCATTGCTAGAGGTCTAGCTATGATGAGAAAGACTTTAGAAGAATGGATTAAAAAGATAATTTAGCTGGATGAGTGACGAGCCATAGCACATTGGAGTCACAAGCAAGAAAAGGCCAGGTAGACATCATGGACATGACCGATAAACATAAGGGACAATAAGTTTGAGATTGGACAAATGGTGCTTCTTTATGACTCTAAGTTCTTGTGCCATCTAGGAAAAACATCAAAGTTACCATTGGTATGGGGCCCAAATGTTATCACTTACATCCTTGAAACAAAGTGCACTTGCTAGTTAGAAGCACTTGATGGAATACGAATACCCGGTTACTTCAATGGGAGTGGGTTGAAGCCCTACTATAAATAAGCCTTCTTGGTGTTTGTAATGAGGGAGTATTGCCATTTAGATTAGGTTTTTCAATTCTACATTCCCTTAATGTGTTTCCTTCTTTGTCTACTATGCCTTTGTCAATTTATTTATTGTTCTTATGGGAAATAAGCATGCTTGTTACGTGCCATGAAGCTAATTACTCGTATTTGAAGCAATATTATGCACATAGGATTACACATACTTTTAGTGTGGGGTGGTTGTCAATGATATCCAGATATAAGACTTGTGGGAATTGAAAGGAATGAAAGGAATAAGCTGGCTACGAGTGCTCTTCAATTCAAAGGATTTCTTCTAAAAAGTGACCAAAGATGGAGTTAGAGGAAAGGATAGTATAACGCAAGGTAAGTAGAGGCCATAACAACTACCAATGGAAGGTGCAGTGACAAGGTACTCAGGCGCAAAGAAGTGCGTTGAAGAGAAGTCTATGACCAAAGGGTAGGAAGGTACGCTAGAAGGTTATAGCTGGGGCGCAAAGATGTACCATGTGGAAAGAACAAAGTTTTTCGATAAATGAGAGGACATTGGGTAGGTGAAGGAGTAATAAATGCATTAAAAAATTAAAATCTATATAAGGATGGGATATGAGTTCATTCTTACCATTGCGATTAAGATAATTTGACAAGAGCCAATTGTGAAGAGCTGAGCAATCGTGTTGAGGTGTAAAGAGTGTGAAACCACATGTGGAAAGGAGGTTTGTGCTAAGGAGAAGCTTAAGTTCCCATAGGAGGAGGGTTTGAGCAAAGTAGACGCATTACAACCAAGATAGGGCACGTGATTTCCAGTAGGGCACGGAGATTTGAGTTGCTTGTTATAGAAGTCAAAAGATGAGTATTTTCAAAGGATTGTAGGGTAGAAATGGCACCAAAGAAGGTAGTTTCAGCATGAGTTAAGGGAAAGAAGAAGGTGGTCATGGAGGAAGAAGAAATGACCCCTGAGAGAATTTTTTTAGAGATGCAATATCTAGAGGGGTTTATACTAGGCCAGGAGTGGTATTCCCACATTTGGAGAAGCAAGATAAGTGAGTATAACCATCGTACCATTGAAAATAATGAGTTGAATGCATTGTTGAACACGAAGAAAAATAAGCGCATGGTGGAGGATATGCCAGTCTATGACGACGTTGGGGAGAAGTTATTGAAGAAGATTAGAGTATATCTGTTATACGAGCTCCCCTACTTTAGAAAATATGATCCCTTGTACCAATGGCTCATGAGTAGAGTACACGAGGACTTCTTCTACTTTACAGGATGTAGAGTAAGGATTTTAGTCACGCACCTTGTGACAAAGTTAAATTACCAAGAGAGGTAGTCACAAGTGAATACCATGTGGCTGCACGTTGCTAAAAGGATGTCTGAAGGGGTGATCTATAACATTTCCGGTTACACTATAGAAACTATTGTTGAAGAACCTCGTTCAGGAGGAAAGATCAGTTTTGGGGTTGTTCTGTTGTCTTTGATATTCATGGAGATCGAGGTGCCAGATGGACCAAAAGAGAAGGTTTGGGAGTATCCTATGGAGAATAAGTCACCTCCAGAATGGTTTAGAAAGTACTTGTGTTAAGAATCGATGACCGAACAAGTCAAGCAGAGGGCTGAGAAGTGGTACGATAGGCGTTCGAAGAAGAGTGGCACATACCAAAAGATTTACCATCGGTGGTGGGTAAGGCAGTTTAGTTTTCCATATACCAACATTTCTGCATCACTCGATTTGTGATGAAGGGCAGAGCTTGGAGCCCATGGTGCAAACTACTGTATGCCTTCACAGTAAGGTATTTTCAAGCATTAGTTCATAGGTTCTCAAACATGCGTCGACTAATGTTCAATGCAGACAAGGTAGACTGTGACTACCACACATTGAGGAAGAAGTATGTATACCTAGGATGTAATGCATATATTGAAAGGCTCATTTTAGATGTGTTAAGCATAAAGCCAGTAAGTTTGGTTGTTGGAGAAGCACTGGTGTACCTCTAACTAAAGCCCAAGCTAGAGAACAAAAAGTTATGTGGAAGATGAGTTTTCACTCCCAAGGCCACCGAAGGGTAAGCATACCATGGAGAACATTCTAGTGCCTAATCCCACGGGGACAATCGAAGTAGAGGATGAGGAGGATGAATGCAAAAATAGTGGTGGTTTGGAACATATAGGAAGAAGACATCCTACGAATAAGGATGAAGATTACAACGTAACTACACCACCTCAACCACAAGAGGGGGGATGATGAGGACTTGGATGCAGTCCAAGGAGAGCATTGATTTAAGAGAGTGTTCAGGATAACAAGGACCCAAGGTATTACTCTGTAAATAGTGCGTAGATCATCCAGACTCTCTCCACAAAGGGAGACAACTGAGAAAAGGAGAAGGAAACTAAAATTGAATGAGGAGGCAGAAGAGTCAAAGGAAATCACGCCTAATTCTCCTACACCTCCAGAGAACGTAGAAGGACGACAAGATGAATAAATGAAGGAAGGATAAGAGGAAGAAAAGAGAAGAGATGAGACAATTGTCGAGACTACTCAAGAAATGGGAACACAAGTCCCGAATTGGGAAGCTCAAGTTCATAAGTAGCCTAGGTCAAGAAGAACAAGTGGCGAGCACATTCCACCAGCCATGGGTTATGCTGAGGACATAGGTAAAATTGTCCGCACCCATTTCCAGAGCACACTGACACAAAAGTAGTTATATGGCTGGGAATTAATGGATGAAGATATGGTAACAGTGCACACAAGGAATCTATTATCTTGATTGATGTACACACACATGGATGAACCATATTTTGATGTGTGTGAGGAGTCATGCATGTTGAGGAGGTTGAAAAAGACACCTCAGGCTAGACACATAACGGTAAAGCCTACTGTTATGTCAGATGAATAGGTGAACAATGCATTGGTAAAAGTCTCAACATATGTGGCAAGGAGGAATATGGACAAGGATTCCAAAATTAGGGCACTAAGGGAAGAGATCAAAACTAAAAATGAGGAGATAGCATGCCTAACGCAGGAAATAGACTTAGCGCAGAAGAAGAACTCTATATTTATTAGCATCGCAGAGGAAATTGGTGATAATGTCATAAGAGCTAGGCCACACTTAGAGCCAAAGGTACCAAAGATGTTTCCTTTGGCAATACACTATGTAGGTACATTGGTGGACTTAGTGCTTGAAGATGAACCTCTATGCATTCCAGCACCAAAGGATCTAGCGCAAGATGCAGACCGATAAAAGGCTTTAGTGATGTGGAAGATTGCATCATATAAAGGACTGTTGCAAGAGTTGCGGGAAGAACTAACGAAGGCATACCAAACCTTGAACATCTGTATAGCTCCAGAGGCGCTCGTCAACATAAAAACCCTGGAGGAGAACAATGAGGTCCAGAAAGTGATGAAGGACGACACATTGGGCCGCGTAGAGAGATTATCAATGGTTAAACATAAGCGTGAGGCCCTAGCAGCAACCCAAGAACCACACAAAAATCAGCTAGAGGAGCTTGGGAAACTCATTGCGTAGAAGATGGATTTGCTAGAGGGAAGGATGACTTCAATGTCCAGCATTGTGTTGGTTTTGCAAAATGAGAAAGGAGAGATTGTGAAGGATGAACTGGAGTCCATTACTATGGACATTCCAGAAAAAATAGAGGAAGTACTCATTGAGTGGTAGACCTTAGAGGCTGAGATAAAGCAGGAATATCCAAAATTAATTTTTCATGTTGCAAAATTAGAAACTGTAGAAAACATTCTTTCATTCATCAAAATTCTTTCTATTCTTCTATTCTTTGATCCATTTTGGAGACAACCATTTTCGGGGTGGCAATGCAACTAGTGTGGGGTAATGTTGATTAGTCAGACCCTAGCACTTAGTAAAGATAATACATAAGGTTCGCACATGAGAGCAGAGTGCATTCAAAGGCACTGATGTATTGGGAAGGCACGTGCATGGGGAATAGAAACAGGTTCAAGACTTAGCCATTTTCACGACAAGGATCTATTTTTAGAGATAGCGTGCAGAGCACTCATACTAATTGGAGACTTTCCTGTCACATATTGGCTATTTTTGGAGGATTATCTACGAAGAACTTTCCATGGACACAAGCCGGAATAGATCTACTATTGTCAGTTAACTACCAGTAGTCTATTGTTAACACACTTGCATGTGTGGCTATTTTTGTAAAGACGCGTGGCTAGTAATAGCATGCAACCTATTTTGAGGATAGATAAGTGGTGAAGGGCAAGTCCCCACCCTTATAAGTATGTAGTAAACTATGTAGTAAAAAAGGATATATAGGTATGCATACATAGGGACATTATGCTACTAAATCTATTAGCATACTATCGTTATTGTAACGAAGCTTTTGCATACTTATTACATTTAATATAATGGAGGATATTGACTGAACCTAAGTGTTAGTTCTATGTGTATCTGAATCTAGTATGTTTTTAATCTCATCATGGTTAATGTTTAATTATGATCTCCCTTAGAGATAGATCTGGCATGCTCTGTAGAATGATGTGTTAGTAATGGAACTACATGTGTTAAGTCTTCATCATGATAACATCTTGTAATAACAACCCTGAAGAGGGACCTGGTACCTTTGTGCACTTCAGGTGAGCTCGCAGTCTAGTCTAGATGATGTGTTAGTGTGTCTAGGGTCTTATTGGGCTAGTATTCTAGGTTGCATCACTTGATATCCCCACGGATGTTCTTCTGGGCCAAGAATATTTTTTTGGTGGCTTCGATACTATCAATCATGCCCTTTCTCACCACCTAGTTAGTCTCTTCTAGGACCTAGACCATTGTCTCCAAGTACTAAACTTTTTTCTTCCACATATCAATACCATGCTCTCCTTCCGAGGTAACTTTATCCTTCCCTTTCGATGGAACGGCTTCCTGATTTTCCATCCCTTCCACATTATTCCCCTCACCCATCTTCTTAGAACCTACATTTCCTTCCCTAATCTTGGACAGACACGCAGTTAGGGTAATATCCTCCCCCTCTTCAATTAGGGGCATTTGTTTATCCCGGGCCGGATTCCCATAATGAAACAGGGGAATAATGAGGCCCAAGTGGATGGGTACTCCACCTTACTTCATTGGAAATCCCTCACCGAGGTGGTCAAAAACATAAAAAGATAGAAGGGGATACTAAGCAATTTCCTATGTCTAAACATGTTCAGAAATGACAAGTGGTGGGTATATATCTTGCGATACTTACCCTCCAGAGTCAGATACTTCATGATTTGTAGGAAGACCTCTCTCCACACCATAGGAATGTAGGAATGAGCGATACCATCGGTGAAGTAATGGACAATTTCCTTTTTGAAAAAGAAAGTATTGATTTCGTACTCTCTATGATTCATATCCTTGAAGATTTTCAGAACTTCCATGTCCATGCCAGTAGCATGGGCAATGGCTTCCTCTGACATTTTTATTTCCATGCCATGGATCATTGCTTTCCATTCCTTCCACACCAACCCGAACTCCATAGTAAGCGAGGGATCATGCCCTTGGAGTCTGGTGATAAAGTTCCTAAAACTCCCAATTCAAAAAAGGTGCCACATAGACTTATACTCCACAATACGTCCATGGTTGGATGGCTCGACTCTGGTTCTATCACCACCCATGGCAGCTAGATAATGCACAACACTTTGAGGTCTGCAATTTTTGAAATTAGACTTGTCTTTCCAAGAATAGCTTAAGCCAAACACACTTTTTGCAATATTGGAAAATGAACCCATTATTCTCCCTCACGTTGCTTAAGGTGAAGTGCTTACAACTTTTCATGATTGATAATATCATTAATATGCGTAGGTATGACCTCACCTTTTTTCCACACCTTGTAATCATTATTTTGAACTCCCTCATTTTCCAATCTATCTACACAAGCATTTCTTATGCGAGGGATATGAGTAATGATATGGGAATAGAAGTACTTAAGGTGTTCTTTAGTATCATTAATAATATTTCCCAAGACCCAATTATTGTGACTAGTCTTGTTGATTACATTTAAAATGAGAAGAGATTCCCCCTCAATAAGGATAGGTTTAATTCCTTTCTCCTTTGCAAGACTAACACCCCAGAGAAGATCCCGAGCTTCAACCACATTGTTTTTTTGAGTCCCCAAAGGACCAGCATAGGCTAAGATCCAGTCCCCATTATGATCCATAATTATGCCTCCTCCATCAGCCAAGCCAGGGTTACCTTTAGAAGCCCCATCAAAATATAGTTTGACTTTTCCCATTTCAGGTTTGGACCATTTAATTTTAGTGGACTAGAAATTGACTTGAGGTGGAATGAAGGTGAACTATTTGAGCACTTCCTCTTCTCTAGTAGAAGCAATCTTTTTAGACTTCACCTTAATGAGTTTGGAGTTCTCTTTAATTGAGGAAATCATCCCATCACTGACCTTTCTGATATTGGCCTTCTGATTTCTAAAGAGGAGAGAATTTCTTTCCTTCCATAAGCTTCAGAAGAAGTGTGGTAGGGCCATTTTCTAAGTAGCCATAAAAAATGAATACCTAAAAGGGCAATCCCATTATGACCATCATTCTTCAATGGAGTTAGGACAGACCCATTACACCTTGAAAAGCTCCAACACCTTGGAAAACACCACTTGAGCAAAGGGGCATGAGATGAGGAGGTGGTTGACATTTTCCTCCTCTTTTTTGCAAAGGACACACCTATTAGGGAGGAGCATGTCACGTTTCCTCAAATTGTCCATAGTGAGGATTTTATTCTGAGCAGCCAACCATAGGAAAATGTTAACTTTAGGTAGAAGGTCTTTTACCCAAAGTTTACTCTAGTAATATTTTTGGCTAGAATTCTTGAAGTTAATGAGGTAAGTAGATTTAACATAGAAATTTCCAGAATCCTCTTCCTTCCAAATAATAGAGTCCTCATTTTGTTGGAAGAGAGGAATATACATATTCTTTATTTTCAAGTTGAGGTCATCAAAAATCTGAGTGTCCCCAATGAAGTTGGGAGGGGGAAGAACCTTCTCCAAAAGAACAAGATTGTTGGAGAAGCTCCAATAGTCCATAAGCCAAACTTTACCATTGTCTTCAAATAACTACGTTGCAGTTCTCCCGGGATCTTCCTCCACTATAGATTTATCAGAGATCTAATAATCCCTCCAAAAGTGAATTATATCAACTTTCCCAATGTTCCATTTAATGCCCCTGCTCAGGATCTAGAACAGATAAAATAATTCCAAAAAAGGGATCCCTTAGGGATATTTTCCTGCAAAAAGAAAGTCTTTATTCTGCCAGTATTCCTTAAATATTTTGTTTTGATGATATCAATCCATAGGCCCTCTTCCTTTATCACTCTCCAACCAACTTTAGCCATAAGATCTTCATTCATGAATCTCATATTCTTTAATCCCATCCCCCCACAATCCTTAGGCTTGGTCACTTTTTCCCAGGCCACAAGAGGAAATTTGAACTTCTCCTCAGCCCCAGCCCATAGGAACCTTTTTTGAATTTTTTTAAGAGCTTCCAAAATCTTACTTGAAAACCAAAAAAGGGACATGACCTAGATTGGAACACCTTGAAGAGAGCTTTGGAAGAGTTGAATTTTTCTATCTTGAGATAGGAGAATCCCCTTCCAAGAAGATAACTTATTGGAAATTCTCTCGAGCAGAGTGTTCCAGAGTGTTCCGGACATAGTAGCTACTATAACTAATGATGTACAAATGATAATATACAATAAATAGACAAGAAACAAGCAAGCAATAATATGAAACCCTAAGTAAGTGAGAGAAATAGATGACTTAGTTGATTTCTAAATGATAATGAAGTTGTCTGCACTGAGGCACTGTTAGAACAGAATGGAAGGAGTGTTGTGAAGTATTGCTAGAAGTTCTGGAACTCAGAAATTTATAGAATAGAAGAACCCACAGGAGGATGGGAGAACCCAAGCACTAGTGATCAATCTAGGTGCTAATGTCCACCCAAATGCTCAGGCTCTGATCTTTTTCTATGAAAAAGAGGATTTATTGTTGATCTTTTTTTGTTGCTCTGGATTTACTCCCATGTCACTGCTCGCACATGTAACTTGTAAAATAGATACCTATTTACACATACCCACAAACCACATCAACCCTAATAAATAAGATATAAAATGGGGATAAAGGGTCAAGAGCACCCAGGAGGGATAGGAACGCCTGGGCGCTAGTGTCTGAGGCCATAAAAGATAAATCAGTCAAATATCGACAAGATTGTAAGGTGTGTAACGTCAATGAAAGTATAACAATCAAAGAAAAAAGGCTCGAAAGACATTGTCAATTACTATTTTTATTTATTAGCAATCATGTGTATATTAGTATGCTATAAAACCTATAAATGTACCCAAGTACATATATTTTTTGTCTACACATCATTAGTTACAATATTTACTCTGTAATTAGATTTAATTCAATTTATATTAAATCAATAAAGAGTGTAAAAGTGTGTAAAAGGAAAGTGTTCGCTTGATATGTAATAAAGAGTATAAGATAGAAAGTTGTCCTATTTTACTTAGAGATGTTACTGAATTTGTTTCCCATGGTGAGATTTTTGAGCAATCTCACGCCAAGAGTGAGGTTTTTGGGAAATCTCACACTAAGAGAATTTTTTTTGGGCAATCTCATGCAAAAAGAAGAGTGTTAGGGAGAGAGGTCTAGATTTTATCTCCTTCCATGACACTTCTCAATAAGCACCACTATAGATGGTACACCCTTGATTTGTTCCTGTTGTTCCTTTTGTTCTGATTTTTTTTATTGTCTCGATTGTGACTGTAGAATGCATTCTTTAACTTGAGGCAAATTCCTGCTACTAGAGAACTATGTTGTAGATTGTTGAAGATTTTTTTGAACTCAGAAATTGATTGTTTTTGTGCCCAGGACATTAACACCCAGGGGAGGACACAAGTGCCCGCCACTAATGTCCAATGCTAGGCACTAGTGTTTGCTATGTGTGTGAGGTCTTAGTTTGATTCTAGACCATTTTGTGACTATATGTCTCTACTGATTCAGTATTGTGCTGATCTATAATGTAGCTCTAAGTTGTTGTAGGGATGATTTGTTCACTTAATAGATGCCCCCTCCTTTGGGGTGCATGTGATGAAAGTAGGAGAAGGTGGCCCAAATGAGAGGACCATATACTTATATGGGATACTTGTAGGGGTAAGAGGTGTGCATGGTATAAACCAAGGCACATGCAAACAAGATGGGCTAGTAAACAAGTGTTGGTTGTAACAATAGCTAACATGTAATGGAATACAATGTAACAAGCAAGTAGGAAGACAATAGGGACCGCGCAAAGTGGGTTTCATACATGGCACATCGCTCACAATGTCACAAGACAACTAGGGCCGAAGCGACCAAAAACATACAATGATCAAACAAGACATACATCATAACCCACAAATAATAACTAACAATAGTAGGAAAATAATGACACATAGTCATGGTTGTATAGAATCCTGTAAAGAATATTCTACACATGAATCACCTGTTAGCATGTTAAAAAAATAAGTAGTATGTCAAAGTGTGTGATAAGTAATGAGAAGCAGTAAAAAGTAAAGTCACAATAATGAGAAGAAATAAAGAATGTGACAATAGAACCTATGATATGAGGACTGTGAGAGTAGTAAAGGTCGATGTCCCCAAGAACCTTAGCGGGAGTGGTAAGAGACTAAGTGTCGAGCATCTGGCATCATGTGAGAAGATTTAATGGATCTGCATTCACTTCAAGGGACCAAGTGCATGCACATGTGTAGATGATAAAGAAAATGACATACTAAGAATTGGATAGCATAGTAAGCAAAGTGCAATATGTAAGTAGTATAAGCTAACAAGCAGAAATGCAACCAAGATATGTAAATGAGTGTGATGGTGTGGTATGCAAGATGTGTAGATGGTGGAAGTAGCATTTCCCCCCAGCGAATGTGTGTGAGTTGAGGTTCATTTAGAATTGTTCCCTCAACAGTCAAGAATGAACCTTAGAACAAGAGTGTGTCATCGGGAAATGAAAAATAAAAATGCAAACGAACAATGTGGTGATTCTCAAAAAGATAGTCATGAAGCAAAAAGTGAGAGAGAATAATAGATGCTAGGAAAGATGTATCGTGAAGCATTGAGCATGAAGTGTAGCCAAAGTAGATTATGGGAATTTCATTGATGAAGTATTCCCTCAACATTCAAGTGTGAACCATAGCACAAGAGTGCATCATTGGGAAATGATGGTATAATGTACCAGAGAAGTGAGAATGCTTGAAAATATTATACATGAAGCGTGGAACATAAAATGTAGTAGTAGATACTAGAGACTCTGATAGTGATGGAAGGGGGGAAGAAAGTGTGATGCCCCCAAGTGTGTGATGGATAGAAGGCTATTCGATGATAGTGAAGGGTGACAGCCCCCCACCTAATATCCAAGGAGAAAAGGTATGTAAGAATTATCTAGGATTGGTAGTGTGGGAGAATAACTATGTGTACATGAATGAGACCGATGTGGAGAATAAGGTGGAGAATACATGAGAGAAAGGGCTGCCCAAGTAGATGACGTAGGCTGACAGGGTGGAATAATGGATTGATGAGGATGACAAGGTCATGATGTAAGTCATGTGTGAGTATGATAGCTAGGTGTAGAAGTATCTTTATACTTGAGAGGCATAGGAGGCCTAAATGTCATGACTAGTGCAAAGATTCATTAAGAGTGGGACGAGGTAATGGCATATGTGGTGGAATACCTTTGATGGTGATAAATTATTTGTTATGGATGTACTTAAAACACAAGTTATACATGGAAGGGATGGCCTGGCATAGAGCCAAGGAAGACATAAGAGGATGTCACATCCTACGATTTCAAAGGTAACCAAGGATGGTGTAAAGACAATAAGAGACCCAAATGTGATGGGAAGAATGACACAACCATAAGAATTAGGAAATGGAAATTTGATTAGAGAGGTGGGACATTTGATGGCTAAAATAAGTGTCACAGAGCATGCATTGGTAAGTTCTGATGGATATACCATAGTAATGTTGATGGTATAAGTACTAATAGAAGCATTGATATCCAATGAATCATAAGAAAATGTAGCATGGTAATCATGATCTCAAAATGTGATGACTGGTGGTGGTACGTCAACAGTAGCAACAATAAATTCAAGAGGATTTGAGGAAGGAGGAGGCACATCACGATATGTATGGTTTGTAGAAGAGTCATTGGTTTTCTTGTCATGCTTGGGTAATGGGTCATTAAATATTTTGAGCTTTTGATTATCATTGATTGGTTTAGAAGTAGATGGCTCAGGGAGATCGATTGTATTTTTATCAATAATATCTTAAATGAGATGTTTAAGTTTAAAACAGTGATCAATATAATTCCCAATGCATTGATGGTAGTCACAATGTGCATTTTCATCGTAGTTATGGCCACATGGGCAAGAAGGGTCGATATTGAGTAGTGGTGGAAGAGTAATAAGATTGATGTCGATAAGTTGTGGCAATAAAAGGTGAGGTGCGTAAGGTAGTTTAGTAAAATTATGCCTCACAGGTTGCAATTGAAGCTTGTCGGATGTAGAAAAAACATTAACAATGGCCTTAGCTTCGGTCGGCTTAAGAGGTGGTTTGAAGGTAGATTTAGCTTCAAACCTGTTAGAGGATGAGGATGAAGAAGTATCATAATATTTCAATTTTCCCATAGATAAAATTTTGCTTTTGCGCAATTTGAGTGTATGGCATAATTGATCAAAGGAGGGATAAGTCTCAAAGATGACACTCTCTTGAAGTGGAGGTAATAGACTTTGAATAAATAGATCTTACAATTTTGAGTCGAATAGCACATTGGTCATATTAGAAAGGTTGTTCTTATAACATAAAACATATTCAGCTAGACATTCATTTGATCCTTGTTTGTGTTGAGCCAGTTGTGAATAAGACATTTTTGTGTCGATATTGATAGAAAAGTGAGAAAGGAAATCATTAGCTAATGATGTAAATGAGGTTACTGAATGAATAGGTAGATCGTAAAACCATCGCATAGCGTAATCTTGTAAGCTTCTAGGAAATAACTTAGCCAATAATGTAAGATCATCTGCATAGTAAAGACATGCCACATGAAAAGCTCGAAGATGCTCTTGAGGGTCACCATGGCCATTGAAGGTGGGAAACTTTGGTGCAATGAAGTTAGGAGGTAGTGGATGAGAGGATATGGTTGGTGCCAAATGGGTATGAAGGAGTAATGAGGAATCTAGAGATGGAGAAGTGTTGTCACCCATTATAAAATGGTGCAATTTAAAAATAATAATAATAATTTGAGTTAAATATTTGTGTCGCAGGTATTTTAGGTGTACCCAGTACTCGTGAACCTTGTTTCATCTAATACCCAATTGTTATCCATTTTCACCCCTCGATGAAAATGGATAACGGGATGCCAAGTTGGGGAATACATGTAACTCTCTGTGTTTGAAGGATCAACAAGGTCTCTGAGGGAGTTGAAAATAAAAAAAGATGAATTTTTCCTCTTCTTGGTCTTCATTGAGTTTTAAAGTTTTATTTAGTTTGGAAGACTGATGGTGGGGGCTACTTGGTGGAAAATAGCAAAAACACCTCCAAAAATGCACAACTCCTAATGTACCTGAAGAAACCCAAAAAATTGACAAGATCTTGGGAAAGTTGGAAGAATTTTAAAAGTTCCATCTCTGGTCCTTGTAGAGATAACTGAGCTCATGACCAAGTTTCCCTTTGCCTACCAAGCTGCATCAATGGAGTGAGTTGGTTATGCTTTAGACTGATCTCTTTACATTACCTAGACAAGTTATTCAGAGGGAACTGAGCTACTCACGTTGAGTTGATGTGACTAGGTCAAGCTCATCTGGTTAGTGCTTTTAATGGCACCAAACCAGGCTCATCGAGCTCTTAGAGCTTATCTCAAATAAGCAGTTCATTTCACAGATGGCACCGATTTATTCCTAATGTATGGCCGAGCTCGTTTTTAAGGGTCAAGTTGTCTTTTATGATGGTGAACTGCTACGATATCCTCTCCTTATATCTCTTAAAAAATCGTATATTTGAATCCATGCAAACTCAAAACATAGAAACTGCGCCCATTTGATGCCCACCAATTTTCATGGAAGAATTCAACATTGAGCAACTTTTCTAGAGGTCACCGAGCTCTGCACTACAGGCATAGCCAAGTTCACTACCAAGGTGGATCTAATGTAAGAGGCTAGGTCAATAACATAAACAAGGGATCCTAGAGGGATGTTTTGTGAAGGAAGAACCGAGTCATGTGAATGAGAACTCGGCTGGCATAAAAACACGCTTCAACAAGGAGCTTATTTGTATAAGGTTCCTATAGCGAGTTGTCACCATATATCAAAGGGGTAAGATGATTCAAATTTTCACAGACCAGCGAGCTATGTCCATCTGTACAATGATATCAAACTCCAAATAACTATGTTGAACTCAAGACAAGGGTCCACATCCGAGTTGATGTGCTTTAGCTAGAACAACAAAATTTTCTAAGTGTTGGCTCATGAATGCAATGATATCAAGTTAGAACCAATGCAGGGTAGTGTGACGAGTTATGGAGAGGCGAGCTTGTCTTGGCTCTGTGCGGGAGGATAGTAAAAAAAGTTAGGGTTAGTTGGCCTGAGTGGTCATGGGACAAACATGCACCGAAATATCAAAAAGCCCGACCCCCATGTTGTGTAAGTGGCGAGCCGGTCAAAATCTTGGTATGGATTCAAAAGGAGTGTCATGAATCGATTGCAGATGCATGTAAGGGATCGGGATAAAGCATGGAGCCGAAGGGGTACACAAGGCCCTCATTACGGGTGAGTTAGGATTTTAGCACAGGGAGGCATGAGACGTGAGGGCCCAAGTTCTCCGCGGGAGGATTACACCCGTAATGCTGAGTGGCGATTTTAGGATGTGGTGCCAAGGTGTAAGGTCATGCTCACAATAAGAGACAAACCCGATGAAAACCAAGAGATCGGTGGTGTGGAAAGGTAATCAGGAGTTTCAACATGGAAAACAGTGGATGCACCACGAGGGACAACTCAATGTATAGATAGGAGGGCTTGGTGTCCAAAATTAAGTGTGTGTAGTGTAAAGTGGTTGCTAGCTCAGCCGAGTTGGCTGAGCTGACCAAGTATAAATGATTTAAAATGACCAAGTATAAATGATTTAAAACATTTAATCACCCCAGTTCAAACACAAAACTGAGGCAGTGGAAATATAAAGAGGGTCCGACCAATTTTAAATGCCCAAATCATTTAAAATCTATACAAAGAACATTATAAAATGAGAGAAATATTTTAAAATTCATTTCCAACCCAAAATTTAATTACTCAGTCCCGTGAAGATCAAGCAAGCATGGAAAATCCCACAAAATAGTTGCATGTGCTCAAAAGGCCATAAATGTAAAACTTGTGTAAGCTAGAATGTAAAATGTATTTAATTAATTTTCCCACCAAATTAATTAAATACCACAATTATAATGTAATGCATAACTCAAGTTGAGTCAACTTGAGGTTTGGGGTAGATTAGAGTTGGGTTAGCTTAGAGAGTGGTTTTAAAACTACTTCTTGGAGAAGAATGCCTATATAAGGCTGCATTGTAATGGTAAAGTGGGGGGTCCTCTCTCATTCTCTCATTCCATGCTCTTGGAGAAAACTATTCTATCTGTACCATTTTTTTGTTGTAACTTTGTGTACACAGATGAATACAATGCTTTCTATACCGTTGTGTTAATGATTTTTCAATTGAAAATATGCTAATTTGCTTGTGAGTGGATTATCAATATTATTGTTCCTTCATAGTATGACATAGTATGAATGATGCCCAGACTTTTTGTTGATCATCAAAATATGTAGACTTTGTGCCATAACAACATATTCTGAGAGGGAAGAAGACTTTGTGCTTCCTAGATTTCATGCTCATTGTATGGATTTTTCCATTTAGAAGTTTTCTCACATTTCTCATCCAAAAAACCTTATAAGGAAATCTTGTACGACCAAGAAGGACTAATGTGTCCTTGATAAAACAAATTTGTAGAACTTTGTGTCTCATATTTGTCTGTCTTGCCTAACACCTACGGAGTTGTGTTCTTTTCCCACTCATTCCTCTTTTCTCTTTGTATTTTTCCCTTCCCAATTTTTCCACCCTTTTGTGCTTTTCGGTCAAAAGCACCAAAAATATTTAAAATAACATCATACGAGGGAATTGCCCCTCTAAAAAAGTAGAAGAAAATTCACCATGTCAAACAGTGAATTTCCCTAATTGTTGTTGGTTTTCGCACACTTCCATTGAGCATATTCATTGACAAAAAATCCAACCAACAGGAAGAATGTGAAGTAGTTTTCTTTAATTGGTGGATTTGGATTTGCAAATCCTGGTATAAAGAAGCTAAGTCATGAGTTCCTAAAGAGGAACTAGGTTATGTATGGGAAGTATTGGGAGGAATGAGAGGAGCGGTAGTTGTAGCAATAGAGATAGGAATGGTGGAGGGTGGGGTGGAGACCATGGAAGACAAGGAGGAACCTATAATAGGGATAGAAGAAGCATCTTGAGAGTTTTTAGCAATGAGTAAAGCATTTAGAACATGTAAAATATGCATAGGGTTGGTGTGTAAAGCTTGACAGAAATTAATGAGATTATCTAGCTATTCTCGATCAACGTTAGTGTCCTCATCATATGATTGTTCACAATCAAAAGTTTCAATGTTGTCAAGAGGAACATTTTTTGAGTTAAGAAAAGGATTATAATATTCAACTCTTGAGGTAGATAACTTATGGACAGATGGAGGAAGCTCAATGTGCTCAAATGGACCGAAATGACCAGTATAAGTGATGGGAATAAAAAGAAGACTTGGAAGAAAGGTAGGGTTTGATTAGTCGAGTTCACCAAATGATTTAAAATAAATTGAATTAAATCTAATTGTAGAGTAACTATTGTAACTAATAATTTACAAATGATAATATACAGTAAATGGAAAATAAAAAATCAAGTAATAATATGAAACCCTAAGAAAGTAAGAGAAATAGATGACTTAGCTGATTTCTGAATGATCATAAAGTTGTCTGGACTGAGGCACTGTTGGGAAAGAATGGGAGGAGTGTCTTCAAGTCTTGCCAGAAGTTTTTGAACTCGGAGTGTGTAGGAAAAAATCTTCCACAAGAGGATGGGAGCACCTGGGCACTAGTGTCCACCCAGATGCTCGAGCTCTGATCTTTTCAGTGCAGAAGGAGTTTCATTGTTGATCTATGTTTGTCACTCTGGATTTTCTCCAATGTTGTTGCTCACACCTGTAACCTAAAAAATAGATATCTAGCTACACATACCCACAAACCACATCAAACGTAATAAATAATATGCAGACTGGGGAGAAAGGGTCAGGAGTGCCCAAGAGGGACAATAGTGCATGGGCGCTAGTGTCCTAACTAGGTGTTAGTGTTTAAGGTCATAAAATATAAATCAGTCAAATACCGACATGGATGTAGGGTGTGTAAGGTCAATAAAAGTATAACAATCAAATCAAAAGGCCAGAAAGACATTATCAATTACTAGTTTTCTTGCTTAGGAATCATGTATATATTAGTATGCTCTAGGACCTAGAAATGTACCCAAGTGCATATATTTTGTGTCTACAAATATAGAGTGAGTTTCCATGAATATGTGGAATCTACTACCAGTTATTTGGAGTCATAAGAATGGGATTATGTAACTAGATGCACAAGTATAAGATGTGTGGAAGTAGAAACTACCAGCCTACACAAGCTAATCAAAATCCCAATAACTATCCACCATAATAAAGGAGGGAGTCATCAAATTGAGCATTTTGTTAGTCATTTTGCAACATTGCAACCATATGATGGATCCACTAACATGGAGCACTATTTATTGACTTGTGATATGAAATGGGGTGCGAAGGGAATAACTAAAATACCACAAAAATATATGACCTCATCGGGGTCTTGCAAGGAAAAGCACTAGAATATGTGTATGCAATGAATTTTGGTTCAACCTCATTTAAGGATATTCGAGATGCATTAATTCTAGAATTCAAAAGAAGTAACTGTGTAGGACAAACTATCTAGGAATTAAAGGAGATAAAACAAAAGGTAGGGGTATCATTCTTGGAGAATGATCTTAGGTTCTTTGATGATATGAACAAGAATAAATTCAACTTTTAAGATGCCAACAAATTTGTTTGGTTTGTGGAAGGATTGTGTAGTAAAATTAGGTTTTCCATAACGTAAACCAAGTTAACTATAAAAGTGTAGGAAATTGAGGTTGCAATATGAGTTGAAAAAATTAAAAATTATGGGAAATGCACAACTGTGAATTCCAAAACAAATGCTAAAATAGATGCATAATATGGAGGATAGAATAAGTACAGAAGAAATAAACCATGTCTAAGCATTTGGTCCGCAAGGTGCGGAGGACACCACAAACATGATTGTGCAAGGTATCATGAAAACAAGCCACCTATTCCTACAGATGGAAGATCAAAATATTGTGAAATTTTTATAGTATGTGGAAATCCTATAAGAAAAATAACATGATGTAACACTATGTGGCAGCCCTAGAGTGTGGTTTGTAGCTTCTACAAGTCAACAATGCAGGAGTCCAAGGATTGTAGAACATTAATGGATCTAAAGGTGTAATGCCCCTTTCTAGGTTTGAAACTCCAAAAAAGGGAAATAACACAAACTCAAATGAGAGTAATATTAATTTTATAATAACAATCTTGAAAACTTATGAAACCCTAGCAACAATCTAAATCTACACTTTTAGGGCATCAAACACCCTCCAAACAAGTTGAAAATAGGTGCATAAATCCTCCTAAATATTGTACTCAATTAATGTAATAAACACCAAACCAAAGCATTCCAAAACATGCGTAAATTATGAAATTGTACCCTATTGTAATTAAATAAATGACAAAAAAATTACATCTCATAATAAGGGATGGAAATGCAGATTTCAAACCCCAAAATATCAATGAAGTATGAAATCACCCTTATAAATTATAAGGAATGTGAATTTCAGCTCCAATTACTCAAATGTGCCATAGAAGGCACTAATCTCCTCATCTAGCCACGTTACTACCCTAGGAGAGGGTTCAAAATAAATATTGAAACCTTAGTATCTCTTCCGCTATCAACCCTAGCAGCAAACCAGAAACATCACTTTCTTTGAATCCCTTAGAGGAACCACCAATTGAAGATTTTTAGTTCTTCAATTTGCACAAGGAAGGGTTTCATCCTCCTTGTATGCCACACTGAAGGATTTTTTCCCTCTAATGGAAGATAGATGCCTAACCCAAAAAATGGAAGAAAGTATAAATTTATGACAAGATAGATGCCCAAAATGAGTCTGAGCGACCTGTTTCATATCCTTTTGGTAGTGCCAAATTCAATTAAGGAGTCTTCCCCTATAAACAACCTCATAAGGATGTTTTTTAAACTTTATCTTTGGCTTTTATCCTCTTCAACCCAGCCGACCTGCCTTATAAGAGAAATTATAAAAGAAGAATGTAAATTCCCTTAAAAAAACTAAAAAACATAACAAACACATCCCTTGTTCACTTGCTTCTTGCCCACAAGAAGTGAATTGGCTAGAAGTCTCCAAATCAAATTAGTTTGAAAAAGGGGACATTACAAAAGGAGAAAGTGATTCATAATATATTCGTAGTATAAGAACAATTGGACTTGAAACCCCATTCACATGCACCATATATGGACATGACACCCATTGAAGGGTGGGCACCTCCGTCTCCACAACAAAATTAATAGAGGACTCCTTTATCTCCAAAGAAAAACATGAATTGGGCTCTGTCATCACTATAAAACATGATGGGTTAGGAACCTCCTTCACCACAGAACCAAGAATAATGGAACACATTTCTACCTCAAGGGCCTTATGAAGGTTATCAGAATCAACCTTAGGGGTGGGGTGCTCCACAAATACTAGGATCATAAAATGGGAAACACAGGGGACATCAAGGTGGTTACCAACAAATGAGGATAGGGCCTTGATCTTAAACACAAACAATGGCTTGTTATCTTTGTAAAGAATTGAATCACATTGCACAAAACTATCCATCCAATCCAATGTGGGTAATGTATTTCACATATGATAGGTGGCTACATAACATCATAAATAGGACCATCTTACTTTGGAGAAACAATGAAAGGATTTTACAATGGTTATTGCGCAATGTTAAAATGGTTAATGTGGTACCTAGGGAGAGTGGAAGTTTACAATTTGTGACAAGGATGCAGAAAAAGAGCAAGGCTTGGGACCCATGGAGATGCTTATAAAACCCCAAATAAGGCATGTAAAGGAGGGAAAATACCCAGACCTAAGATAGGAAAAGGAGGTGCTGGAATAAGAAAAAGGGTTATTGAATTCTATTCAGAATAAGGATGAAGGGATCCATAAAACTAGGAAAGATGAAGCACGTGTATGGGAAAATAATGTCCATTCTAAAGAAAGATAAGGTACTAGTCTCTCTCATTGACCTCCTCAAAATATTCAATGTATTTCACAATGAATACATTTCCCATAACATATCCAATCTTCTCAAAAATCTCTTAAAAAGCACAACTGATGGACCTATGCACACTAATAAGCCAATCTGGTAGATTAAGACAAAGAAGTTGTGGGATGTGGGCACCCATTGAACATCATTTTGGGAGGATATGAAATAAGGGATTTTGTGTTTGACTTTGAGAGCACTGTCAATATGATGCCTAGATCAACATGTGAAGTAATAGGTGCACCTATGGTAGCTTGTAGTCCAATGACATTGAGTCTAGCTAATTATGTAAGAGTTGATATCATTGGCCAATTGAAGGATGTAGAAATCAAAGTTGAAGATCTTAATTTACAAGGAGACTTTGAATTTATTGACATAAAAATAAATGAAACTTGTCATCTAGTCCTAATTGGCATGAAATAGGCTTATAGTGGGAATATGGCAGTCAACATAGTCATTAATCACATGGAAACACATATGAATGATTATATAGTTGTCATGCCTACAAAAGAGAATGAGAAAAATCCATAGACCATCACTAAGAAACCAATGTCCCCATATGCGCATGACAAAAAAAGATGGTTCAAAGTGGATTACCAGTCAAGAGACGAGTTAACTAATATGAACGAAGTGCACTAATATGCAAAACAATATGATTGTGAAGCCTTTACACAAACCAATGGAAATCCCTAAGGTTGCACAAAACAAAATCCCTTTTATAGATGAAGATCCACAATATGGCATATAGTCACCTACCGCATCTAAAATAGGAAATTTGTATGACTTTGTGCAAACCCATCTATCAGAAGCGATATTCCTTGGGAATCAACCTCATCAATCGATAGAGATTCGTATGTAGATTTGAATCTTTGGATGCGGAGAGAACATGATATCAAACCTATGAGGATGATACATGTGGAGGAGAGGTAGATTCTACAATACTTTGGAACATCTACCTTAGACAACTTCTTGATCATATTTTAGGAGTATGTACCGTAGGAAGAGATAAGAGTAGGAGCATTGAATTACATGTTAAAAGGTATGGATGTGACATGGTGGGTTGTACACAAAGACAAACATCTAGGATGAAGAGAACCCATTAGAATGTTTCCCAAAAAAGCTAATATGTGACAAGGGAATGAATTTAATTAATAATACAATCAAGGTGTTTATGGAAGAATTTATGATTATGCACCACCAAATTTCAACGTACCACCCACAGATGAATGAACAAGTAATGGAAACCAACAATATCATGGAAAGAATGCTCACTAAAAATTTTAACATGCAAAGGGATGATTACAAGGATTGAATACCCGTAGTCTTGTGGGAAAATATGACAAATTATAAGTAAAACATAGGACAAACTCCATTTCAGCTAGTATATAGGGTAGAAGTAGTGATGTGTAGTTTCAAGTTTTCACATTGTGATGATCATAAGGTTATGAGACAAACAATCCATTAGAAACATGTTGTTAGATTAGACACAAATGGAAGAAAATCGCATAACTAGGCAATGGAATCAAGAGGCACATAAGTGCAGCCAAAAGGCTTGGTATGAAAGGAATGTGCACACCAAAGAGTTCAAACAATGGAAAATGGAACTTGTTTATGAAAGAAAATTTAGAGCACACCCAACCAAATTGTGTATAAGATGGAAAGGCACTTATATCATACATCATATAACCCTACAATGAACAGTTATATTGTGAAATCTTCAAGTGAATGTACAACCTAGGAGGATAAATGGAAATAGGCTCAAATCCTACCATCCTTGATTATGCAACAACGATTTATTAATAAGTTCCTTGAGTACAATGGTAGAGTAGGAACGTAAATTCAAACATGATGTGGTAGATAGGTGTTTTTGTATAATTAATAATTTTGTGTTTTAAGTGTGCATAGGAGTAGGATGTTGAAAATACCAGACCACCAAGTTCTTGTATGTGTAATCCATGGGACAAATTGGATCAAATTTATGAAAGTGGTAAAAAAAACCTTACTAAAACAATTAAGTCCAAGAACATTGTGCAATGGAAGACCAAGTAAGTGGGAAAATCAAAGTAGTTCAAGAATCTGATTTCACACAAATTTGCATCTCTAAAAATTAGAAAAGGCCATATATGGTGAATTTAATGATAAAAAATTAATTAGGAGAGTCAACAAGATCATAACACAAGTGGACCCAATGGATAAGTCCATTTAAGAAGGTAGATTGGATTACAAATGCTCGGAAAAATACCAAACGAGTTAAATCAATGAAGGTAACAAGCTATAAAAAGGCATCAACGGGAATAAAAAACACCATTTAAACCTAATATTAAGAAAACGAACAAATCTATACTGAAGTAAAGAAAAAACAAAACATCAAAAAGTATAATCAAATAATTGGTGAGAAATCACACGGATTGCACAAATAAAAATGATTGATTTTTTCGCTCGCCCTATTAGACTTGTGCAAGGGATGATGGAAGAGCATGGGATAACATTCACGTGGATAACTTTGGATGAAAATAAGATATGGGGATAGGCGCGATGATAAGGAAGACTAATTTGAGTGGCCCATCACATCACAAGCTTTAGGAGAAAGTAGAGAAAATATGGCAGAATGAGAAGCCAAACTAGAGCACACAAGCAACAAGAGGAGAGCTGATGGTAAAAGATCCATTAAGGGTAAAAAAAATATAGGGAGCTTGGAAAAGATGCCATATTTAGGGGATCATCCTAAAGTTATGAAGACTCTTATGAGTCAATATCATTAGAATGCAATTTGGTTAATTGTGCAAGACACAATACCAATTTATGTTTCCATTGTTGCCAAGGGAATTAGCCTAGTCAATAAGGTAACATCAATGATCACATACAAATCCACAAGACTTCCAATCCAACTAGAGATAACAAGTCTGTACACTACACAGAGGCAAAGAAGAGGAATTCCAATAAATGTGATTGCAGATAAGTCACTACAGGTTTTGGTAGAACTAATACTAGAGAGATTTTGGCAAGCATTGCAGGAAAGCAAATAGACTTTTTAAAGAGCTATTGACATCTCATTACACTGGTGGATGCAAGGGAAATATTCAATTGGCCAGAGTTGCTTGCTACTGAACTCAATGTGAATGTGCAAAAGGTGGTAGAGGATGTTATAAAACCCTTCATGTACTAATGGTTAGTCATCCTAATGTGTTTTACACACTCAAGAGCATCAAAGGGAGTGATCAAAGTGGAAGATAGGTATAACCCACATAAATGCTTTATGTAATTTGTACCACCAAATCCCTACACCGCATATGACTACAAAAATAAATTAGGAAACTGGTTATTGAAAAAAAGGAATAAGATGAGTGTGAACCCAAAGGTTCCAAAATAAGTGCGCACTTACACAACACCATGGGGGAAGCTCACACAGGTGCATAATGGTGTAATATTACAATCAAAAGTTGATAAGTTGAAACACTCAATCAAAATGTCATTTTTGTGACTTTGGACACAACAAAGGCCAAATTAAGTTGGTCATGTGGAGGATGATTAAGAGAAGATCTCAAGGTATGTTAATGGACTTCATATTTCCTCTCAATATTTATTTGGTATGATGAGATTGAGTTCGGTGGAAGAAGCATATTAATGTGCTTTGAAAGTTGAGTAAAAATTGTCTAGGAGAAAATAAAACACTTCAAGAGGAAGAGAATGATTCTCCAGAGGTATAGGAAAAAAAATAGGGTAGAGGACAACATGCAAATGAGGGAGAAGCAAGCACTTCAAAATACAACAATTCTAGTATTCATGCACTTCAAAGGAAGATGATACCAGGTAAGTGCACCAAACTAGGGGGCCAAAAAGTAGACACAAAAATGAAAATGAGAAAAATGTGTACGCGTTTTGTAATAACGTGATCATGTTATGTTTTTGAGGTTTCTAGTGCTATGAAACGCATACATGTTTTGAGCTATATGAAGTTTAGAAGATCCTGAAGGAGCCATATTTACTAAAAAATAATGTTGAGTAAATAAAATTTCTTTTAGTATTTCTTTATACTTTTATTATTTCTTAATAATAAAAGTATAAAGAAATAATAAAAGAAATATTATTTACTTTAAATTTATTTTTGTAAATGTCACTTTGCACCTGATGGAATTGGTCCCGTAACTCTGACAATTATAATCTAGAAGATCTTAATAATAAAAGTGTAAAGAAATACTAAAAGAAATTTTATTTACTTTAAATTTATTTTTGTAAATGTCACTTTGCACCTGATGGAATTGGTCCCATAACTCTGACAATTATAATCTAGAAGATAGTTTTTCAAAATCTAATTTGGTCAGTACTTACTCATTTTCAGAATTTCAACAATGACCTAAAACGTTCAGGCCATATATATTGTATTTGGTCTTTGTTTTGGGAAAACATATAGTCGTTTTATAGGTTTTTTGACCTTCTGGATTGGATTTTGGCCCTATCACTACTTGAATTGGTACCAATTTTGAAATTTGGTTCATAATTCACTTTAGTGACCACAAATCAGCTTTATGATGCTTGTCTACTTCTTACTAAAATGAGATCCTCACTTTGTAGATAGAGAATTACTCCCTGAATGGAATCCTTGTCCTATGGAAAAAATGAGGTGATTTTAATGTGCCTCCTCCTTAAGGTTTGATCATACTACTAGGTTTTGAATGAGATTTTATGAATAGTACCAAGTGAATTTCATCAAGTGAACTCAAATGATTGCTCATTTTTAGAAACATGGTGCTCCATATAAAGATCATCCCTTCATCTTTCCTGGCTCTAAAATCATCCTTTCTTGGAATAAAATTCAAGATTATCATACGTGTATTTTTTCATATGTATCTCATGGAGATAGAAAATGCGTTAATACTTCACACATGATGGTCTTGGATACCTCGGTGGCATGACTAGCTCATTTTAGCTTGTTCTTTGGAGAGATTTGGGTACAATGATAGAATCAAGATATGATGATCATCAATCAACTCCTTGAGCTCCATATTTCACCTTTAAACATGATGAATCCTTCACAATTCAATTTACTGACCAAGATAAAACATGGGTGTAAGCATGCTTATGGTACAGGGACACCTTTTTTCTCAAGTTGTTCCTCATGGAAATGGGTTTCCTCCTCTAGATAGGGGATGAATCCTTGAATGAAATTTGAGTATGAGTTACATGTTCTTGACCTCCATACTTCATTGAAACACTACAAATCACATTTTACGATCAATGAAACTATTCTAAAAATCTAATTCTTCACGTAACTCAAAATTTAGGTTCTATTTCATTTTGAACTTAGAGGAGACATATGAAGATTTTTGTTGTACCTAAAGAAATATTTAAGCCTTGAATAAATGTTGATTATTCCACCTTATATATTATTCTAATATCATTCCAATTCATATTTTTATTCTTCCTAAGTCTTTCTAGAACTCTTGAAATCATTCAGAGAGGTCAGCTTTTACCATTTTAGCTTTTATTTGTTGCACCTGAAAACCTGGTCTTAAAAAAATTACTCCTGAATGAGATATTATTTCCTAAACTTTCCTAAATTTACTTAGACATATTTAATTAGCTCTAAAATCACCCTCAGATGCATTATATTTTCTCTTAAAAACTTCTAAAAGGTGTTCAATAAGCTACAAAATGGCCAAAATGGCCTTTTTAGGCCTTTAGAGGAAGTAGTCTCTCATCAAAACTAAATGATTTGATTGATCACCTTAGACATTATTCCCTACACACTGAATGATCTTATTAAAACTTTCCTTTGGGTCAAGATTTATGATTTAGGTTTTAGGATTTAGGGCTCAAGGTTTAGGGTTTAGGACTCAAGGTTTAGGGTTTAGTGTTTAGGGCTCATGGTTCAAGTTTTAGGCTTTAGGGTTTAGGGTTCACAATTTAGGGTTTATGGTTTAGGATTTAGAGTTTAGGATTTATGGCTTAGGGTTAAAGGTTGATGGTTTAGGGCTTAGGGTTCACGACTTAGGTTTCATAGTTTAGGGTTTAGGGTTTAGTTTTTAGTATTTAGGGTTTAGGGTTTAGGGTTTAGGGATTCAATGTTTAGGGTTTAGGTTTGAACGTTTGATATTTATGGTTTAGGTTTTACGGTTTAGAGTTTAGGGCTCATGGTTCAAGGTTTAGGTTTTAAGGCTCAGGGTTGAGGGTTGAGGGTTTAAGATTTAGTGTTTATGGTTTAAGGTTTAGGTTTTTGGGCTCATGGTTTTGGGTTTAGGGTTTAAGGTTTAGGGTTTAGGGCTCATGGTTCAAGGTTTAAGGTTTAGGGTTTAGGGTTTATAGTTAAGGGTTAATGGTTTATGATTTAGGGTTTAGTTTGTAGGGCTCCGGGTTTAGGGTTTAGGGCTCAAGGTTTAAGGTTTAGGATTTAGTGTTTAGGGTTTAGGGTTTAAGGGTCATGGTTTAGGATTTAGGATTTAGTTTCTAAGGTTTAGGGTTTAGCATTTAGGGCTAATGGTTCATGGTTTAGGGTTTACGGTTTATGGTTTAGGGCTTAGGGATCAGGGTGTAGGGTTCAAGGCTTAGGGTTTAGGGTTTAGGGTTTATGGTTTATGGTTTAGGGTTTATGGCTTAGGGTTTAGGGTTCAGAGTTACGGGTTTAAGGTTTAGGGTTTAGAGCTCAGGGATCTCAATTTCAGGGTTTAGGTCTTTGGGCTCGTGGTTCAATGTTTAAGGTTTAGATTTTAGGGTTTAGGGTTTAGGGTTAAGGGTTTAGGATTTATGGTTCAGGATTTAGTGTTCATGGTTTAGGGTTTATTATTTTGGTTTTAGGGTTTAGGGCTCAAGGTTTAGGGTTTAGGGATCAGGGTTTAGGGTTTAGGGTTTAACATTTATCGTTTAAGATTTAGTTTTTAGGGTTTATGGTTTAGGGTTAGCATTTAGGGCTCATGGTTCATGGTTTAGGGCTTAGGGTTTATAGCTTATGGCTTAGGGCTTAAGGCTCAAGGTTTAGGGTTTAGGGCTCACATATAAGGGTTGAATGTTTAAGGTTAAGGGTTTAGGGCTTAAGGTTTAAGATTTAGGGTTTGGGGTTTATGTTTTAGGGTTTAGGGATCATGTTTCAGGGTTTAGAGTTTTGGGGTAAGGGCTCAAGGTTTAGGGTTTAGTTTTAGGCCATATGGTTTAGGGTATAGGATTTCGATTGTTGAATTTAAATGTTAAAATCTTTAGGATGAATGCTGAGATCCTGAAAATTACCTACGTACTGACAAAAGTATACTATAAAAATCATCTCCTAAATTGTGACTTATTAAGCTGTGAGACTAGTTTCATAAGGTGCAAAGTAACCCTAATTTCTTATATTTGCTAAAATAAATTTAAAGTATAAAAGAAATAATAAAATATAAATAATAATAAAAGAAAATCTTAATTTTTTATTTTTATAAATAGAAGCATGCCAAAAACACATATAATGTGTATAATATGTAGAACACATGTGCGCTATAACGTGTACACATTCCCTTTATTATGCCCCCAAACCAAGAATTTGTAGGCTTGGAATTTCTTTGGTTTCCCATGACTTGCTAAACATGTATTAAACCCCTCTAAAGTAAGGTTACCTTTAATAAAGCAACCTTATCCATTCCTAATCATGTTTTACCTTTATCCTACATTCATGAGGATGGGTTGAATCCTTTATCCTTTGGGCTAGATAAAGAGCCATCCACCTACCTTTTTACTTACACCTAAAACTCCTTAGAGAGCAAATGCAAAGCATATAGCAAAGAGACTAAGAGCTTGCACCTTATTTCTTGAGAGTTCATCATCTTGAAGACTTAAGCCTCTTTCTTAAAGTGCTTGGGTCATATGGGAGGTTTCAAAGGGGTCTTGTAGCCCAACTTTGATTAGCCCCCATTCCTAGGTTCTTGGAACATTAAGGACAATTATTTTTGATAGCCATGGAACCTACCTAGGTTCTTTCATTTGCATGTTGTTAAAGAATAGAGGTTATTTAGATACTTAACATTGTTGATTTCATAGTTTTGTTGATAAATGTTAGCATCTAACCCTTGATTAATTCTTATCATGATGGTGCTTAGAATGTTTTTTTTAATTCTTGCTAATCAAGACTATTTAGGTGTTAGTCTTCCATTCATATTTAGCATTAGTTAGAAACAAACACTTGCACACATTTGGCACGCCCGGTGGGACTTGAACCTGGATTTCCTACCCATTCTCACATCTTTGGCTCTGCTGGCAATGTATACACCTATAATTACGCCCAAGCAATTTAAATACTTAAATTGTGCTAATTATCCCCTTTCTCGCAAATCGACGACATATTGTCAAGAGTGCTCATATTCCCTCTTATTGTCATCAATTAATTACAATATGATAATTGATTAAGCTGCCTATTCAGCTAGCAGCCTAATTAACGACCTTCTATTAATTATCACTTCCTCTATCTTGATTAATTAATTATTATTAATTAATTAGTCTTCCCCTTCATTTAACTAGTAAATCAATATTTAATTGATTTAATCCCTTTCTAATAGCCTAAATCACACTAATATTCTTCTAAATGGCTTCTATAAGCTTGCACCTATCTATTAATTAATCACCTTTGATTAATTAAAATACCCCCCCCAACTCCCATGACTTGCTAAACATGTATTAAACCCCTCTAAAGTAAGGTTACCTTTAATAAAGCAACCTTATCCATTCCTAATCATGTTTTACCTTTATCCCACATTCATGAGGATGTGTTGAATCCTTTATCCTTTGGGCTATATAAAGAGCCCTCCACCTACCTTTTTACTTACACCTAAAATTCCTTAGAGAGCAAATGTAAAGCATATAGCAAAGAGACTAAGAGCTTGCACCTTGTTTTCTTGAGAGTTCATCATCTTGAAGAGTTAAACCTCTTTCTTAAAGTGTTTGGGTCATATGGGAGGTGTCAAAAGGGTCTTGTAGCCCAACTTTGATTATCCCCCATCCCTAGGTTCTTGGAACATTAAGGACAACTATTTTTGATAGCCATGGAACCTACCTAGGTTCTTTCATTTGCATGTTGTTAAAGAATAGAGGTTATTTAGATACTTAACATTGTTGATTTCATAGTTTTGTTGATAAATGTTAGAATCTAACCCTTGATTAATTATTATCATGATGGTGCTTAAAATGTTTGTTTAATTCTTACTAATCAAGACTATTTAGGTGTTAGTATTCCATTCATATTTAGCATTAGTTAGAAACAAACACGTGCACACATTTGGCACGCCCGGTGGGACACTTAGTCCCATGGCATTTTAGTTTAAATTTCATTATTTTGGCTAACTTTTGATATGCACATGTAGTAATTAGTTTCCATTTTTTTGGAGTTTTTGCTCATTTAATATGTGCTACTTCATGTTTATAGCCTTAATTTTAATGGTTCATTGCCATTTTTGAACTAACTTGTCAAAATTTAGAGTATTGTGAGGTTTTTTATGTCCTTTTCCATACTGTGGTTGCAGGTATGGCGCAGGTACAATTTTAGGAGCGCAGACATAATTTTAGGAATGCAGACGTGATTTTCACGGTGCAGGCATGATTTTAGGGGCACACACATCTATCTGGTGGTGCAAGCGTGCTGTCAAACTATGTCATTCTTTCTACCGACCCCTGGCAAAGGCGCACTAACCCTGGCGCATCCACCCTAACCCGCACATAGGGGAACTAACCAGGGCACACACATCATTTCATATTGTACCTTCACTATAGTCAAAAACTTGTTAGAATGGCGCACACACCCTAACCAGGGCGCACATATGGTTTTAGTGGCGTAGGTATATTTTTCTGGTAATACGGTTATTCTGTCTGTTTTTCCTGTCTGTTTTCTTAAAGTAGCGTGTATGCTATTTTTGTGGCGCATACACCTCTCGGGTGGCATAGGCATTTAACTGTTATGAAGAATTCACAGAGTGGCGTAGGTGTTATTTTAGGGGCGCACACATCTCTCGGGTGGCACAGGTACACTGTGTTACGAAAAATAGCCTTTGGCGGTGTATACGCCCTAACATGTGCACATGTGTAGAAAAAGGGGCGCATGCATCCTTTTACCTTTTAGATTTGAAGGGTTGACATGCTAACTTTTTTACAAGTTTATCAAATCACATATTCATCTTTGTAGGTTGTTTTTACATGTTGGTATTTGATTAGCTAGTATTTTGTGTTGTTTACTAACGGGATTGAGATCGCGTATGCTCTTCCCTCACATCCCTTAGGGTGACCTTGGGAATCAGAAATTATTCTTAAAACCTTTTTCCGCTTTAAGATTGTTAAGAGTATTTTAATTAGAATTGGTCAATTTGGCATTTGTTGAAATTACAATATTGTTCCATTTGGGTATCTTTTGAGATTTTTGATGACATCACGTATGTTCTTCTCTTGCATCCTTGGATGATCTAGAGAATCAGAAATGGTGCCTTCTCTTTTGATGGAAAATTACTAATCATCGTCATTCAAGACCAAAACGCTTGTCAAATAATGAAGGAAACGAAACACAAGTCAAAAACTTCTAATACACGTGTTCTTGCAGGTTGTCAAATGTTGCTTAAGCAAACCACATGTAAATTAAAAAAGAAAAAAAGAACAACATATTCAAAACACTGTATTGCAGGTTTCAGAAAAGGGTACGTCCCTCTCCACTTAACTGGAACATAACCCCTTTGGCATAACGCCTTAAAATACAACAATGGGGGTGGTTCCAGGAACCCCAAAGTAGTCCACACAAGAGGGAACCTTGTGGACGAAAGGGGAAGTGCTCCGCACTACCTACTTGACTAGTGATTTCTTTGTGAGATAGCGTTACAGGTTTTCTGTTGTGGCGACCCCAGTGATAGTACACATAGACACACTAGTTTCCTACTATTCTTGAAGGGGGTAAAGTAAAGCCAAGATACTCCCAAACTAGTCAGTGTGACTTTTTAGGTAAATCACGCTCGCTCGTGGCAAATTTGTAACACCTAGGGTGAGAGAACCACCTAGGAGAATATACTTTGGCCAGGAGCCCACTTTGACCATTTTAAAACAGTGTTGAGTTGTGAACCTTCTTGTTGAGAAACGTGTGACGTATTACTTTCACCTAGTTTTTACTTGCCTTAGGGTGAGGCAAAACTCTGCCGAAGTGAGGCTAGCATTTTTTGTCATTTTCCTTAATTTATTTCCTTCATATTCTTTTAACACTTTGTTGATCAAAAGAGGCGTGATTACCTTTGTGTTTCCATTCGAATGTTTCTCTCACTTTTATGTCCATTTACACCCATCCATGTTTGCAGCTGGGTTAGTTAAACGTATAAAGTGAGCAGAGGCATTTTCATGTCATTTGGTAGCCATTGTGATCTTGATACCCACGTCAAGATCGTCATCATAGTTAGGCATGGTTCATCACCGCGGACTTCCTTAGAGGAGTTAGCTTATTTATCTCGTATCATTACAATTTCGATATTTACGTTTTGTTTCTTGTAAACTTGACATAAACACCTATATTGTACGGTTACGCTACACACATTCTTAACTATTCCTAGCTTTACTTTGAGATTTTTGGTTTGATTTTATTATTACCTCGATTTCAAAAGGTGCTAGGCATTACCATTTGTGCGTGTTATATCAATAACACCTCGATATCAGTACTTCACTTTCTTGCAAAGTGGGTTAACATAACTTGGTGATATTGTTGTGTCATTCGCAAATCGTAATTGGCACTTTTTGAGATATAGGTCTTAATCAGATTTGAGCTTGCTCATCATATATCTTGATTGGGAGATCACATTTAACTTCGTGTATTTACTTACATCTTGTTCATTCCTTTAAACTTGGCATAAGTGGAGACATCTTGTTAATCATCTGGCGTCGCAAATTACTTTGAAACGTAGTCTAGGAAATACTTCATTTGATTAAGTTTTGGTACCAAATGATTGTTTCATTGGTGACTTTATCCCTCTATCACATTGGTATTCTCACACTGTTAATTTACTCTTAACACGTACATCTTGCATTTCACTTAGGGGTAGTCATTGAACTTTGAACAAATCTGAAACTTACCCTAGTGAAACCTATCACGAAAACATGGCTCTCAAGACGCGTCTAGGGTTAAAGAAACAAACATATGAGGAACAATATGCACAAGCTTGGGAAACCTCTAACATACAAGGGTCAAACCCATTTATCAGACATGATCTAGGACCACTATTTTCTACAGAAAAGGAAACAAAGGAAATGGTCGACCATAGTGGAAATGAATTAGAGTCACCACGTGCGGACTTTGATTTTGACCCTACTCTACTAGATGAATTTCTTCTTAGAAACAAAGATAGAGTGCTGGCCCGGGTCGTCAAATTATGGGCCAAATTTCCCATTAAGAATGAACCAATACTACAAACAAATGATACTACTGAGGAAGAATGCCGCATTATCAATATGGAAGATATTTTAACAAGTGGGCATGCTTCTACTTCTTACGCAAAAAATGATAAAGTGGTAGGGCATAGAATACCCCTCCCCAAAGTGCCATGAAGAAATAAAATAGAACTTGAGACAGAAGAATAACCTCCACAATACGAAGAGGAGGAACCTTTAGAAGAAGAGGCTATAAACCAAGCCACAATCCAGCAACAAATCAGCAACCTAAGCTGAAAACTTGCTTTGCTTACTTCCCATGTACAGAAAGATGCAAACATGAACATTCAAAAGGTGAGGCCTAAGGTTAAGATCAACGAACTCCATCACGAAAAACAAGGAGAAGAAGACATAGGGTACCATCATGTTTACATCCCTACTTCTCCCACTAAATAACAATTTCTCGCACAGGAAGTGCAGTCTATGAAAGTGACACTTGCGAGCTTACAAGAGAGCAATATAGGGAGCATTAGGAAATATCAATATGAAGAGTTGTGCCCCTATCCTTTTGACAAGACAATGACCCTTCAACCCTTTCCAAAGAAATTCGATATGCCAAAGTTTGACAAATACAAAGGAAAGGGAGACCCAAGGGATCATGTTAAATATTTTTACATGGCATGTCAAGAGGTGTCTTATAGTGATAATTACCTTATCAGACTTTTTCCCAAGAGCCTTGGAGGTCAAGCATTGGAATGGTTTACACGATTACCATGAGGATTAATTTCCACCTTGCCAGAATTGGCATAAATATTCGTATGTAACTTCTCATATAACATAGAGAGTGACGTCACCATGGCAGACTTGTGCAGTGCCAAACAATGCCCAAATGAGACCTTCACTAGCTTCCTCCAATGATGGAGAGGGATAGCCAGTCGCTTCCCTTGTGCTTTCCCTAAAAAGCAGCTGGTCAATATCTTTGTTCCCAATCTCAACCCAGATATCACCTTCCACCTCCAAATGCATTGTGTCCATAATTTTGAGGAGGTTATTGAGAAAGGGATTCAGATAGAAAATGCTCTCATTGCTAAAGGCACCCTTAAAAACCAATCTAAAGACAACCAAAGTGTTAAACCCATGGAAAAGCCCAAGATATTCAATAAAAACAAAAACGTGGTGGGAGACGGAATCATTGATTCCAAACGCGTTCAAACGGTCCAAACTAGTCAACCTTTGAAACTGACCAAGGGCCCAATTCAACCACCACCAAAACGATGAACATTCACCTCTCTCAATGAACCATTGTCAGTCATACTAAAATAGTTAGATGCGGCCTGCATGATGACCTATCCTACAACACAACCGTTTGATGACAACACTCCTAAAGCTTCATGGTATAAGGAGCATGAATATTGCAAATGCATTGCCTTAAAGGTCATAAAATATACAAATGCATGTGACTTCACCACTATATTCAAGACCTTATTGACAACGAAGAGATAGAGGTGGATAACCCTAGCCACACGTAAACACCTAACGAGAAAATGAGAGTTTATAAGGAACCATTCGCCAAGCATAATAAGTCGGAAAAGGTAAAACCGGATCAGGGAGAGTCATCCCAAACTTATAAAGACACAAATTACTTATATACCAAGACAGATAACAATCATTACGATTCTCTTATCAGATGCATTCACTCCCCTGCTGACCATGTGTTGGTTCAGAAATCTATCAGGTGGGTAGACTTATGGACAGACGAGCCAACAGTGTGCAGGGCATAGCCCCTCTTTGAGTCAGCAAAGCGAAACTGGTTTATTGCTATTCTACCAGCAGGAATCTGTGCAAGTCTCACAATATTCTTCCTTCAAGGGTTGGGATCTCATCCCAGTAGAGGTATTTCCAACTGTAAAAGAATGGAAAGAAACAAGGTGGGGAGATGGGAAAGATCTGAAGGGAGAAAAGAAATGAATTCCAAAGCAGAAAGGTCAGAAGGTCTATGATTTGGGTTGGTAGTAAATACAGCCGAACCTACTTGCATAGACGAGTAAAGCAATACTGATGAATAAATGACAACAAAGTAGAAGTAGATTCAACAGAACATTCATACAAATCTAACATAAGAAAGGTCTGATGTAAAACACAGGTATTCAGCACAAAGTCTAAATATTGTATTAATATTTGTTTCTGTTACAAAAAGTTCAAAGTCTTTTATTCTTACTTCTATTTTTCATCTGAAAAGTATCCACACTTGAATACAGCAAGTATTCAAGTATTTATAGAAGAAGAGAAGAAAAGAAGGCAAAAACAAACCAACCACTTAATTACAAAATATCTTAAAGTCATTTGCTGACTTTTGACAACTTGGTGGATGACATCATCCCATGGTGCAACATAGATGATGTCATCATTTGTGTCAACATACTTTTATATATTTACAAAGAGAAGATTGAGAGGAATGAGACTATTCATCATCGTCCCGCAGTTGAAAGGGGGTATCCTGCTTCTGCTGCTGCTCAGGAGACATGATGTGGAACTGGGCACGATATTCCATGAACTTGCTGATCATGGGCTGAAGTTGATCCTAGGAAGGATCCTTGTGATGATCACTGATAGCCTCGCAAGTCTCCCTCTCATCTGTGAGATTTTCTGGGAGCTTGGAATATTCATTTTCTACCTCTATCAGGTACCCTATGAAGTCACGATAGGCCAGTAGGTTGTTGATGGATTCGGCATCGAAAGTGATTTTTGGTCCCAGCCCTTGCGAAATGATCTCCTTGAAGATCCGAATAGTTTCATCTACCTTTCTCAAGGTGAAAGAAGGAGTGAACAATCCCAGAGACATTCTCAGGACAATTTTCTCCATTTGATGCATTACATCCAGGGATTCCTCCTTGATTTTGTCAATCTTTTACAGGACAAACTCCAACTGATCGACCTGGTAGTCTAGAGTAGAAAGGATTTTGTTGAGGGCACTGGGGTGACCGAAGACACCGAACTTGACCAGATCTTCAACTGAACAGCCCAGCATTTTCTGGAAGGTCTCATATTGCATCCCGGAATGGTCTAGCTCTTCGAAGATAGGTCCTGCAATCGCCTGGAGCTCTTTGTTCACCTGACTGATATTCTGATACAATCTGGTGAACTTGGCGATTACTCCCTCACTTTCTTTGAGGATTTGGCTTCTCCAGTAGGAAACTACCATACCCTGCTCGCCAATTTTGGTGTATTCATTTATCTTATCTTGGCTTAGAGGCTCAAGAGTTTTAGCGGTAGTTGTAGGAGGTGCACTGCCCATTTTCTGCAAGGTGTGGAGAAGATGTTTATTTTACTCCTTTAATAACCTCTTTTCTTCCTTTGCTTCCTGGAGCTTCTTTCAAAGGGTGTCAACTGTAGATAGGGCCTCTCCTTGAAGGCTTTCTGAAGATGTCCCCATTGTGACTTGGGTCACTGTATAATCTGTCGAAGACAGATCCTTTTTTATCCTTTAAAGGATTGGGATACGCTATCTCCATTACTCTCTCTCCTGATGCACTTTGAGAGAAGTGGGTTATAGGTTTTTTCTTCTTGGCCCCCTTTGATGGGATGACGGAGAAGTCCATCGGTGCGATGGGAACTTTCCTCTTTTGTTGGCTCAGGTGTTGAGAGATCCATGTTGGACTTATGGGAGAGGGACCAGAAGTAGAAAAGGGAGCAGCTGCAGTAGTAGAGGGAAAGTGCGTTGAGACACTTGGAGGTGGCATTGAGAGGGAGGCCGAGAAAGTGCTCACAGGAGGAAGAGATACTGCAGGGGAGGTAGACATGGGAATGGAAGGGAGCTGGGAGATGAGGGAAGAAATGGTGGGGGACAGCTCCGTGAGAGAAGAGAAGATGGATGATGAGGAAGGGGGAACAATAGAAGATGGGGGAGAGGATACGACCAAAGGAATGGTCGCTTGGGTCATGTAAGGAGGGGAAGGAGGAGAGGGAGAAGGGATAAAAGGGACCTCAACAGTTGTAGTAGTGGCAACATCCTGAGTGGATGTGCCCATTAGAACATATTTAGCCGCTTCTTTCTCTAGGGAAGCCAGAGTTACAACTTGTTCTCGTGCGGCAGAAGGGTGACTCTCAGGAGCCTCTACTTGGGCAGAGCTTGACTCACCCTCTTTGTCTTTACCTCTGCCGTTTGGTAGATGTTTTTCCCTAGAAGGTACATTGCCCAATGGAGATGTGGTGAAATCTACCCCAAGGTAGATGAAGCCATTCATCCTGCACCAGTGCTCTGTTCTCCGTAGAGTTTCTTTGACCCTTTCTTTAATGGTCTGGGGCGCTTTAGTTCTGTCAATTACAGCAAACAACCAGTTGTCCCCATCCGTATCAAGATATACCTGATCAACTTCTTGATCAGTAGTTTGATAACCTTTTGGGACAATGCCCATGCCATACTGAATGATTTCAGCCAAATCCAAGCAGGAGTGATCCTTTCTTCTGAGCTCGACCTCATGATACAGGTCGATATAAATTTCCTCGATCTATGGAATGTGGATTGGATCGAGTTTGGCCCTAGGAAGGTAATTCCTTGGATCGAAAGTGGGCCTTGCCGGGAAGTTGTGCTTTAGATTGAGCAGTTCTAGCTCTACAAACATCTCCCGGGCTTTGTGGTGGGAAAGACAAGTGTACCTACCCACTGTGAGGGGGAAAGGAGTTCCACCCTTCTTTCTCTTCAAACACTTTTTGTGGTAGGTTATGAGCTGTCTGGATAGCTCTAACAGGATCAGCTTGGGGCTTGCATATCTTGGTAATTTGGTGGGTTCCCCCAAGAAGTTAGCTGCCCTGAGATAGGTGAAGGTGGGAAATTACGTGAATAAGGCCCCCCACTTCTCCGTTGCTGCAACAATGCTCTTGGTCATTCGACTGTGAGTCATGTTTGGCCTCAAAAGGCAGACTATGCCGTAGAAGAAAGCATCGTTAATCTTTTTAAACTATGAAATAATGTTCTCCAGCTTCAGCTCTGGGTAGTATTCATATATTTTTACTTGGGGCCAAACCCCACATCGGCTCAATGCTGGATAATCCCTTTCCGAGGCTGAAACATAAACTACGTAGGAGTTCATGTAGAACCTCCACGTTGTGGTGAGTTGTTGGAGATGCTCGGATATAGTGCTGCTTATGATCTTCACCCACTCAAAGCATTGATCTAGCACATTCTTGTTCATTGTCTCTAGGTACCTGAGCATCCATTTATGAGAGTAGTGGGTGTCAGAAAGCCCAAATACTCTACTTAGGAACGTGATGTTATCAATTATTTCCTCGGAGAAATCGCTGCGGTGAATGACCTGTGGCCATCTAGTTACCACCTTCTTGTATTTTCGAGTACACCTCATTCATTAATTGCATACACTGGTCTTCATTGTCCTCCCAAGCCTTGGTGCAATCTTCTTGGCTTATGGCCACAAAGTGCAAGTGGTGAGGAATGCCAAGCATAATTTCAAAGTGCCAGGCAGTGAGGTTGATCACGACCTCGCCCTTCTCATTTTGGACACACCTCGTGTCTTTTTTGTAGCAGCGGACCACTACCATCATGAATTTTTTGTTTACTGCACTGACTGGGATCCCCCCAGCAAAATGTATGCCACTGCCTACCAGTTTTTCCATCCAAGGACTTCCTGTGACCCTCCTAGTTCTGGCCCAGAAATCTTCCATATCGATGTGACCGAGCTCAGAGTCTCTTATATCCAGGTCACATTCTGCTTGGGATTCAGGCATCTTGGCCCTCTGATATTTGTACTTCATCTCTTCCTCTGTAAGCTTGGCTTTACCCTTACACTTGGTTGGTCTCTTGCTTGATATAGACATATGTAGTTCTGAACTCAGTTTCTGATCCGGAATATATAACGTGAGAGACGAAGCGGGGTCCATGAACATGATACGAGGACGACATGCATGCTGATAGGTGTAGAGGAATAAAATCTATCACGTGTTTTTTTTAATTGTGAAAGTGACAGGGCGGATGCGCCTATAATAGGCAAAGGTGTAATAAATGTTCCAACCACTTTTTAAGGGGCGCATCAAAACACCTGTCGACACTACAAACTTTGCGCCCTTTGGCGCAGCAAAACACGTGTTAACATGTGATTATGTGCGCCTTTGGCGCAACAAAAATACTATCAACACCGAAATACGTGCACCTTTGGCACACCAAAACACGGCACAACAATCATGTTGTTGACACGAAGGCGCATGCGCCTTGGCGCATGCGAGAAAGGCGCATCATGGGGAATCAATTTTTAGGAAGGGTGGGTGAATCAATTTTTCTATATATTGTGTGCCTTGGCAAAGCACAAAGGAGGACTTTTTAGATACATGAGTGCTGAAGTAATTTTCTTCTAGTTTTTCCCTTTGAGCTCGACCTCATGATACAGGTTGATATAAATTTCCTCGATCTATGGAATGTGGGTTGGATCGAGTTTGGCCCTGGGAAGGAAATTCCTTGGATCAAAAGTGGGCCTTGAAGGGAAGTTGTGCTTTAGATTGATCAGTTCTAGCTCTGTAAACATCTCCCGGGCTTTGTGGTGGGAAAGACAAGTGTACCTACCCATTGTGAGGGGGAAAGGAGTTCCACCCTTCTTTCTCTTTAAACACTTTTCGTGGTAGGTTATGAGCTGTCTGGATAGCTCCAACAGGATCAGCTTGGGGCCGGCATATCTTGGCAATTTGGTGGGTTCCCCCAAGAAGTTGGCTGCCCTAAGATATGTGAAGGTGGGAAATTCCGTGAATAAGGCCCCCCACTTCTCCATTGCTGCAACAATGCTCTTGGTCGTTCGACCGTGAGTCATGTTTGGCCTCAAAAGGCAGACGATGCCGTAGAAGAAAGCGTCGTTAATCTTTGTAAACTATGAAATATTGTTTTCCAGCTTCAGCTCTGGGTAGTATTCATATATTTTTACTTGGGGCCAAACCCCGCATCGCATCAATGCTGGATAATCCCTCTCCGAGGCTGTAGCATAAACTACGTAGGAGTTCATGTAGAACCTCCCCGTTGTGGTGAGTTGTTGGAGATGCTCGGATATAGTGTTGCTTATGATCTTCGCCCACTCGAAGCGTTGATCTTGCACATTCTTGTTCATTGTCTCTAGGTACCTGAGCATCCATTTATGAAAGTAGTGGGTGTCAGAAAGCCCAAATACTCTGCTTAGGAATGTGATGGTATCACTTAGTTCTTCGGATAAGTCACTGTGATGAATGACCTATGGCCATCTAGTTACCAGCTTCTTGTATTTTCAGGTACACCTCATTCATTAATTGCATACACTGGTCTTCATTGTCCTCCCAAGCCTTGGTGCAATCTTCTTGGCTTACGGCCATAAAGTGCAAGTGGTGAGGAATGCCAAGCATAATTTCAAAGTGCCACGCAGTGAGGTTGATCACGACCTTGCCCTTCTCATTCTGGACACACCTCGTGTCTTTGTTGTAGTAGCGGGCCACTACCATCATGAATTTGTTGTTTACTGCACTGACTGGGATTCCCCCAGCAAAATGTAGGCCACTACCTACTAGTTTTTCCATCTAGGGACTTCCTGTTACCCTCCTGGTTCTTGCCCAGAAATCTTCCATATCAATGTGACCGAGCTCAGAGTCTCTTATATCCAGGTCACATTCTGCTTGGGATTCAGGCATCTTGGCCCTCTGATATTTGTACTTCATCTCTTCCTCTGTAAGCTTGGCTTTACCCTTAGACTTGGTTGGTCTCTTGCTTGATATAGACTTATGTAGTTCTGAACTCAGTTGCTGATCCGGAATATATATAACGTGAGAGACGAATGTTGCGGGGTCCATGAACACGATACGAGGACAACAGGCATGCTGATAGGTGCAGAGGAATAAAATCTATCACGTGTTTTTTTTTAATTGTGAAAGTGACAGGGCGGATGCGCCTATATATAGGCAAAGGTGTAATAAATGTTCCAACCACTTTTTAAGGGGCGCATCAAAACACCTGTCGACACTACAAACTTTGCGCCCTTTGGCGCACCAAAACACGTGTTAACATGTGATTATGTGCTCCTTTGGCATAGCAAAAATACTATCAACACCGAAATACGTGCACCTTTGGCGCACCAAAACACGGCGCAACAATCATGTTGTTGACACGAAGGCGCATGCGAGAAAGGCGCATCACGGGGAATCAATTTTTAAGATGGGTGGGTGAATCAATTTTGTTATATATTGTGTGCCTTGGAAAGGCATAGGAGGGAACTTTTTAGATACAGGAGTACTGAAGCAATTTTCTTCTAGTTTTTCCCTTTGAGCTCGACCTCATGATACAGATTGATATAAATGTCCTCAATCTATGGAATGTGGATTGGATCGAGTTTGGCCCTGGGAAGGAAATTCCTTGGATCAAAAGTGGGCCTTGAAGGGAAGTTGTGCTTTAGATTGAGCAGTTCTAGCTCTGCAAACATCTCCCGGGCTTTGTGGTGGGAAAGACAAGTGTACCTACCCACTGTGAGGGGGAAAGGAGTTCCACCCTTCTTTCTCTTTAAACACTTTTCGTGGTAGGTTATGAGCTGTCTGGATAGCTCCAACAGGATGAACTTGGGGCCGGCATATCTTGGCAATTTGGTGGGTTCCCCCAAGAATTTGGCTGCCCTAAGATATGTGAAGGTGGGAAATTCCGTGAATAAGGCCCCCCACTTCTCCTTCGCTGCAACAATGCTCTTGGTCGTACGACCGTGAGTCATGTTTGGCCTCAAAAGGCAGACGATGCCGTAGAAGAAAGCGTCGTTAATATTTGTTGACACGAAGGCACAACAATCATGTTGTTGACACGAAGGCACATGCGCCTTGGCGTATGCGAGAAAGGTGCATCATGGGGAGGCACACCAAAACATGTGTCGACATATCAAAGGGTGCACCAAAGGAAAATGCAGGGGGTGCATACTTATTCTGTGTTGCACCGGCAAAAGGTGCGCCCAACCAAAAAAGACCAAAAAAAAGGCTAAGTTCGGAAAACTAGATTTCCCGGAAAGGGATTTTGCAACGTTCCGAACGCAAGGGGTCCCTGATGAGGGACCAGAACAAAATTTCCATTGGATTACCCACGAAATTTTCCTTGTCAATTTTACAGGATAACAGCTGGCTTTTTCTAGGGACTATCTCTGAGCGGAACTCAGGGGTAGAGAATCCCAGATCTACATGTGCCTATCCATTGGGCTACAGAGTCAAAAACAAGGGCGACCGAAAAAGGGGAAACACACAACCAACAAAAACAAACACACAACTGAAGCAAACTATACAAAGAAGAGAGCAAGCTCTACTTCCTGAAGATTTTTAGATGTTGCCCACTATAGGGAAGTGAGAGCTCAGTTCCGTCTAGATACGAGAGATAGAAGCTATTCTCTCCATTGAGCTGCTTGATCTTGAAAGGTCCTCTCTATAGGGAATCAAATTTTCCATGCATGCCCTTCTGCTCTCTTCGTTTGTCCCACAAAAGGATGAGGTCTCCCACCTGGAACTCTCTTTACTTAGCTTTTTTATCAAATAGTCTCTTGACACGATTCTAATGTTTGGTGATCCTATCAAACACTCTTACTCTTTTTTCTTCAAGCTCGGCTAGATACATGATCCTCTTTTCAAGAAAGTTTTGGAAAGTCACATCTTCGATCACTCGCACTAAGCATAGAGCAGGGAGTTCCGCAGAAATGGCAAGCTTGGCATTGATCCCATATAGCACTTGAAAAGGTGACATACCGAGAGATCTCTTGGGAGTAATGTGGTCCGCCCACAAAGTGTCGTATAATGACTTTTTCCATATTCGTTGATTCTCATCAACTAGCTTTCGTATGATGGTTACTAGGTTTTTATTACTGGATTCTGCCTAACCATTTCCCTGAGGGTAATAATCTGAGGCGTGAGCCAAAGTTATTCCGTATTCATAGAAAAAATGAACAACTTCCCATGAAGAGAAGTTGGAAGCATTATCAACAACAATCTTATTTGGAATGCCAAACCTGAAAATGATATTTTGTTTGATTAAACTGCAAACAGCCTCGAAAGTGGCATGTTTGACAGGTATGGCCTCCACCCATTTCGTGAAGTAATCTGTTGTTGTCAGGACATAACTATGTCCAGCACTTGATTAGGGATTGAGTGCACCTGATAAAATCGATTCCCCACTGCCTGAATGGTTCGTCAATGATGACCGGCCTGAGGGGAAAAGTAGCCAATTTTGGTTTACCAACAAATTATTGGCAGAGCTCACATTTTGCTACCTAAGTGGCTACATCCTGGAAAAGTGTCGGCCAATAGTACCTGGCCCGGATGATCTTGTGCACCGTCATGGAAGAGGATAAATTGCCACCACAGGCTGAATCGTGAAAAATATCAAGTAACTTTACCTACTGTGGCTTGTCAACACATCACAAGAAGATGCCATCTATTCCACGTTTGTATAGACCGTCATCCTAGATGACATATCTAGCTACTCTGAGCTTTATAGCATGCTTCTCCTTTGTAGTTAGATGAGCTGGGAATTCACCATAGGTGAGAAAGAAAGCAATATCAAAATACCACTCGTCGCTAGTTGTGACAAACAAGAACCATGGGTAGTGAATCGGCTTTCTCCAGCTGGCCTTTGTGCTCCATTGGTGCAATCATCTTTTCCCTGAGAAACTTCTGAATCTTGGTTTTCAGCCATAAGCTGACATAGGCCCTTGCCTCTTACCAACTTGGTTGGTTTTATATCTAGATCATACTCTTGGACTTTTGCAATCCAATTTCCTCACAAACTCCCTAACTCCTGTTGAGTTAAGATGGACTTTACTGCCGTGTTAGGAACTAGAACCACCGTATGAGAGTTTAGAATGTAATACCTGAAGTTCTTAACTACTTTGACAATGGAAAAGGCATGTTTTTCCAACTGAGTCATTTTTAATTCGTGAGGCTTGAGAGGAGAGCTCATAAATGCAATCGGGGATTCAACATCTTCAGAATTCCTTTGCATTAGGATGGCCGACACAGTGTGCTCAGATGCATAGCTATACATAATAAAATCCTTGGAGAAATCGGGACATACCAGGACTGGCGCGTGAGCGACGAAGGATTTTATCTCCTCGAATGACTTCTTCCCTTCTTCACTCCACCGGAAAGTTGGTGACCCTTTCATCATGTCTAATATGTGGCGAGTCTTTTCAGCAAAGTCGGGAACAAAGCGCCTGAGAAAATTCACTTTTCCGAAGAAGGAGTGAATGCCGATCTTGCTTGTAGGTAAAGTAAGGCTCTGAATAGCCTTAACTCTTTCGGTATCTATCTTCGTCCCTTCTTTGCTAACAACATGTCCCAGAAACTTTCCCTCTGTGACTCTGAAAATATATTTTTTTTGGATTCAGGGAGATCCCGTGTTCTCGGCATCTAATCAATACTTGCTCCAAATGATCACAATGATCATTTCGCTATTTGGAGAACACAGTTAAGTCATCCAAGTAGACTACGATGACCTTCCCCATCATACCTCTAAACGCAAAGTCCATGGCCCGCTGAAAAGTGGCACCAGCATTGGTCAGGCCAAAAGGCATCCTGCTATAAGCAAACGTACCCCAGGGGGTAGTGAATGTTGTTCTAAATTGGTCTTCAAGTGAGGCTTCTATCTGGTTGTAGCGTGAAAAACCATCCAGCATGGACAACATTTCTGATCCAGTTACTGCTTGCAGAACCTGATCCATTATGGGAAGCGGGTAGTTGTCCTTCAAGGATGCCTGATTCAAGTTACGAAAATCCACGCATATGTGTATCTCACCATTCTTCTTGCACACTGGCACAATGTTCGTGACCCAGGTACTGTGATGGATAGGAAAAATGATCCGTGCGTCCAACATTTTCTGAATTTCAGCCTGGATAGTACCTGAGATCTTAGGATTATAGTGTCTCTGCTTCTGGCGAAAGGGTTTGACCTCCTCTTTCAACGGGATGTCATGTTGGACGTCCTTTGGCTTGAAAGACTTTAGATTGGCATAGGACCATGCCAATACATCCATGTATTTCTTCAACAATTTGACAAACTTCCGCTTTTCCTCGGGTGTGCAACACTTTCCAATGTTTACAAACTGCGGATGTTCCACTAGTACCTAAATTGACCGGTTCAGTTTCTGGGGAGGAGCCAGGATCATCTCACCTTTTCTTTTTGACAAAATGATCATGCCTGTCGAACAAACGCTCTAGAGAAACCAAACCTTTTGGAATTTTATTTCCTTTGAGTTGACATATGCTGTCGCTTCCTTTTGATTCTTCATTTTGATCGGTAACTGATTCACGGCATGTAGAAGTGGATCCTTCAAAATGAAGTTCACTAAAATTTTCCACCTTTTCCAGAAAGGCAATGAGTTGATTGTCATCGTTGAATACTTGCCAGTGCTGAGAATTGTCCGACACGCTTGGGTGGAAAACCACCTCAATGGTATATTTGTCTATTTTCAAACCTGGGTGAGGGAGCATGAGGGATGCTGAAATGGCCAATGAATCGGCCATGTCATTCTGAGCTCTCGGGATGGATTTTATTGAAAAAGCGTCAAACTCCTCGATGTTATCCCATACCGCGTTGCGGTAATGTCTGAGTCTTTCATTCTTCACTTGGTATATCCTTTTAACTTGATTTATGACCAGCTATGCATCACCTTGTACTTTCAGATTCTTGATTCCTCTTTCCTTTGCGGCTTGCATGCCAAGTAGCAAAGACTCATACTTAGCAGTATTATTCATGTTGAAAAATTGTAACTTGAAAGAGAGTGGAATAATCTCTTCTTCGGGGGATATTAGCACGGCACTAGCACCGCACCCACTTGTTGCGCAACTACCATCAAACTGCAAAGTCCAAATCTTGTTAAGATTCTCTGCTTGGATGAGGACATCCATTTTGTCAAACTCGGTAGACAAGAAATAGTTTCCCATCCCTGATGATTCGAAGAGAATTTGGGCTTTGGGGTCATCGGAGTTAGTAACCAGGTACTTCTTTTGCGATTTAGGCTCCAATGTTTGCATTACACCTTTGATGGGGATTCTAGCCTTAGACCAGTCCATATGAATCTCCCCACCAACTTCACTGCAAAAACTCCTTCCTAGAAGAATTCCATAGGCTGTTGGAATATCAGCAACAAGGACGGTCATTTTTACCCTTTTTTTGGGAATGCTGCAAATGCAAATTACGCGTCTTTGATTTGACCGATCAGCGGAACTTGCTTGGTTTCCAAGGAATAACATCGGCCAAAAGGCTTGGTAAGGGTGAGGCCCAGAGCATGGGTGACTTTTACCGGCATGACATTATCAGAAGCTCCAGAATCAATTATGCAGTTGCTTAGTTTGTGGCCATTGATTAGGAGGGAGAGGTAGAAAGGTTCTATCTTGCCTGATGCGGAAGTCGAGGCAACGTTTATGTGGGATGAAGGAGGGGTGGAAAGGATTCCTTTTGGGGAAACCTGATTGGTTACGACAGCCTGAATTTGGATGTATTCAGTCAACCTTACAAGCTGCTCAGGATTTGACTGAAGATACTTCAGCTTCAGACATTTGGATCTTGGTCTTTTTAGCATGGTCAATTATGTCAAACACGGCCAAGGGTTACGTTGATGGAGGAATGAGTCCCTCATTTCGCGACGGTAGGGTAGGATTACTGGCCTTGATAGGAATATGAGAGGAATGATTTGGAGGGGAGATAGGGGAAAAATATTTTTTTGAAAAAGATCTAATAACAGGTTGAGCCAGAAGGGGACTACCTCGTTTAGCAATGGTTGGAGGCGTGTTTGGCACGGCCTTTTCTTTCTGTATCTGGGTAGCAACCTCTACTTCCTTTCCTTGTGAGTGGGTGAAAACAGCATATCACTGTCTGCTTGCATATCCTTGGGTACCCTCCTCTTCATCAGATTACCCCTCGTCAAATTCCATATACCCGATAGTAGAGTCGCCAGTCGGTTCACCGACATCTTGATCATCTTCACCTGGTAGACGAAGGTTCTTCATAATTTTGCTCCTCTTCTTTAATTTCGGCTAAAGCGTTGACCGGAGGAGCCTCAAGCGCCAACCGTGGAGCAATTGCAGGCAAACGCAGCCTATGCGGGCCACTGTTGGAAGTGAAAGTTCTTCGTGGAATATCCCGGTACAAGGAACTGGGTGAAGTTTGAGCTAACTGCTTCTTTAAGGCAAGCAAGTCATTTGCCATCTTTTGAAATGCTGGATCAGATGAAGTGGTGGGAGAAGGATTTGAAGCTTTAAGCTTGGACGATTCTCTTTTTAATTCACCAGATATTAGCAAGTTATCTTCGATCCGGATGGCAGCAGCCTGGGCGAGAATCAAAGTAGCTACTTGTTCTTGCAGGAGTAAGAAACTTACTTTTGAGCTCATGGCATTTACGAAGAAACACTTCTGATTTTCTAGTGTTGGAAGCATGGTAGGCGGAACACGGTTGATCAGTGAATTGAAACGGGTGATGAAGTCACGCATAGTTTCATTGACCTCCTTCTTTAGGTGAGTGATCTTTGACAGCAACACGAACGCGTCTTCGGAAGGCTTATACCTGTCTTCAAATGCAGCCCGTAAGGTGGCCCAACTAGTAATAGATCCGGCCGGCAAATGCTGAAACCATTCTGCGGCGGGTCCTTGCAAAGTTTCCAGAAAAAGGTGAACTGACACATCTTCATGGGTCACATCAAGGATACTGCATGACATGATGAATGTAGATATATGTGAATCGGTGCTTTGGTTTCCGCTCCCATCAAATTTGGGAAAATTCTTTCGGTTTCCATGTGGGAGCGCGTGAACAGGATGTGGCAAAGCCAGAGGGCCCATAGCATTTCCCCATGGTACTACCATTTGGACAGCCAGAAAAAGAACGCGAGCTGGAAGCATAGTTCCACTGAGCAGCAAGGCACTGCAAAGTGATGTAGATGTTCCTAGTGAGAGATGCTTCCTTCGTGGAGGTGAGACACTCCTAGATGACCGGTTAGCTGAACTTAGCGATGAGAAGCACGCCGGTGTTATACTGAAGTTGTGCCTTTGCAGCAGATCAAAAGTAGGATCAATTTCTCCATGAGCTCTCCTACTACGAGTAAATGGTTCACCCGCCAGTGTACCTTCCAGGTCTGCAATTTTGGAGCAGATTTAAGAACTCTTTTTTATTGTACTTGCTGATTTTTCTGACAAAAACCAGCAGCATGTACTTTTCTAAATATTTAAATTTTATCCTTCTCTTGAAAACCGATTGTGGTTTATTGTCAAAGATTAACAAGGATAAAATGATGGTAAAACTTAGTAAGCTGATTTTCAGATCTAGAGTTGACTTTTCAAAGAGTTTGAAAATTTTGGTAAACTGTCAGAAACTCAGATCTATGGAAAAATACAGACTTTTGTAAAAACTCAGTGAACTAAAGATCTCTATCTAGCCCAGATCTATGGACCTTTGAAGAAAATTTTCAATTTGGAGCATTTTTTGCAAAAAAAATGGATTTCAGACAAAAAATTAAAATTTGCAAACAGGTAGTGATTTTTCTGACTTTTTCTTGATTTTCTAAACACACCACTACCATAGATCCATTAGGTCTGTTCGATCCCCAGCGGAGTCGCCAAAAACTGTTGGTCCAAAAATCTGTCAGGTGGGCAGATCTATGGACAGACGAGCCAACAGTGTGCAGGGCATAGCCCCTCTTTGAGTCAGCAAAGCGAAACTGGTTTATTGCTATTCTACCAGCAGGAATCTGTGCAAGTCTCACAATATTCTACCTTCAGGGGTTGGGATCTCATCCCAGTAGAGGTATTTCCAACTGTAAAAGAAGGGAAAGGAACGAGGTGGGGAGATGGGAAAGATCTGAAGGGAGAAAAGAAATGAATTCCAAAGCAGAAAGGTCAGAAGGTCTATGATTTGGGTTGGTAGTAAACAGAGCCGAACCTACTTGCATAGACGAATAAAGCAATACTGATGAATAAATGACAACAAAGTAGAAGTAGATTCAACAGAACAAACATACAGATCTAACATAAGAAAGGTCTGATGTAAAACACAGGTATTCAGCACAAAGTCTAAATATTGTATTAATATTTGTTTCTGTTACAAAAAGTTCAAAGTCTTTTCTTCTTACTTCTATTTTTCATCTGAAAAGTATCCACCACTTGAATACAACAAGTATTCAAGTATTTATAGAAGAAGAGAAGAAAAGAAGGCAAAAACAAACCAACCACTTAATTACAAAATATCTTACAAAATATCTCAAAGTCATTTGTTGACTTTTGACAACTTGGTGGATGACATCATCCCATGGTGCAACATGGATGATGTCATCATTTGTGTCAACATACTTTAGATGTTTACAAAGAGAAGGTCGAGAAGAATGAGACTATTCATCGTCGTCCCGCGGCTGAAAGGGGGTATCCTGCTTCTGCTGCTGCTCAGGAGACGTGATGTGGAACTGGGCATGATATTCCATGAACTTGCTGATCATGGGCTGAAGTTGATCCTGGGAAGGATCCTTGTGACGATCACTGATAGCCTCGCAAGTCTCCCGCTCATCTGTGAGCTTTTCTGGGAGCTTGGAATATTCATTTTCTACCTCTATCAGGTACCCTATGAAGTCACGACAGGCCAGCAGGTTGTTGATGGATTCGGCGTCGAAAGTGACTTCTGGTCCCAGCCCTTGCGAAACGATCTCCTTGAAGATCCGAATAGTTTCATCTACCTTTCTCAAGGTGAAAGAAGGAGTGAGCAAGCCCGGAGACATTCTCAGGACAATTTGCTCCATTTGATGCATTGCATCAAGGGCTTCCTCCTTGACTTTGTCAATCTTTTCCAGGACAAACTCCAACTGATCGACCCGGTAGTCCAGAGTAGAAAGGATTTTGTTGAGGGCTCTGGGGTGACCGAAGACGCCGAACTTGACCAGATCTTTGACTGAACAGTCGAGCATTTTCTGAAAGGTCTCATGCTGCATCCTGGCATGGTCCAGCTCTTCGGAGATAGGTCCTGCAATTGCCTGGAGCTCTTTTTTCACCTGACTGATATTCTGATACAATCTGGTGAACTTGGTGATTACTCCCTCACTTTCTTTGAGGATTTGGCTTCTCCAGGCGGAAACTGCCATACCCTGCTCGCCGATTTTGGCGTATTCATTTATCTTATCCTGGCTCAGAGGCTCAGGAGTTTCGGCGGCAGTTGTAGGAGGTGCACTGCCCATTTTCTGCAAGGCATGGAGAAGATGTTTATTTTGCTCCTTTAATAGCCTCTTTTCTTCCTTTGCTTCCTGGAGCTTCTTGCAAAGGGCGTCAACTACAGATAGGGCCTCTCCCTGAAGGCTTTCTGAAGACGTCCCCATTGTGACTTGGGTCACTGTATAATCTGTCGAAGACAGATCCTTTTTATCCTTTAAAGGATTGGGATACGCTATCTCCATTACTCTCTCTCCTGACGCACTCTGAGAGAAGCGGGTTATAGGTTTTTGCTTCTTGGCCCCCTTTGATGGGATGACGGAGAAGTCCATCGGTGCGATGGGAACTTTCCTCTTTTGTTGGCTCAGGTGCTGAGAGATCCATGCTGGACTTATGGGAGAGGGACCAGAAGTAGAAAAGGGAGCAGCTGCAGTAGTAGAGGGAAAGTGCGTTGAGACACTTGGAGGCGGCATTGAGAGGGAGGCCGAGAAAGTGCTCACGGGAGGAAGAGATACTGCAGGGGAGGTAGACATGGGAATGGAAGGGAGCTGAGAGATGAGGGAAGAAATGGTGGGGGACAGCTCCGTGAGAGAAGAGAAGATGGATGATGAGGAAGGGGGAACAGTAGAAGATGGGGGAGAGGATACGACCAAAGGAATGGTTGCTTGGGCCACGCAAGGAGGGGAAGGAGGAGAGGGAGAAGGGATAGAAGAGACCTCAACAGTTGTAGTAGTGACAACATCCTGAGTGGATGTGCCCATCGGAACATCTTCAGCCGCTTCTTTCTCTGGGGAAGCCAGAGTTACAACTTGTTCTCGTGCGGCAGAAGGGGGACTCTCAGGAGCCTCTTCTTGGGCAGAGCTTGACTCGCCCTCTTTGTCTTTGCCTCTACCCTTTGGCAGATGTTTTGGCCTGGAAGGTGCGTTGCCCAATGGAGATGTGGTGAAATCAACCCCGAGGTAGATGAGGCCATTCATCCTGCACCAGTGCTCTTGTTCTCTGCAAAGTTTCTTTGACCCTTTCTTCAATGGTTTGGGGTTCTTTAGTTCTGTCAATTACAGCAAACGGCCAGTTGTCCCCATCCGTGTCAAGATATACCTTATCAACTTCTTGATCAGTAGTTTGATAACCTTTTGGGACAATGGCTACGCCGTACTGAATGATCTCAGCCAAAGCCAAGCGGGAGTGATCTTTTCTTCTGAGCTCGACCTCATGATACAGGTCGATATAAATATCCTCGATCTGTAGAATGTGGATTGGATCGAGTTTGGCCCTGGGAAGGCAATTCCTTGGGTCGAAAGTGGGCCTTGCCGGGAAGTTGTGCTTTAGATTGAGTAGTTCTAGCTCTGCAAACATCTCCCGGGCTTTGTGGTGGGAAAGACAAGTGTACCTGCCCACTGTGAGGGGGAAAGGAGTTCCACCCTTCTTTCTCTTCAAACACTTTTCGTGGTAGGTTATGAGCTGTTTGGATAGCTCCAACAGGATCAGCTTGGGGCCGGCATATCTTGGCAATTTGGTGGGTTCCCCCAAGAAGTTGGCTACCCTTAGATAGGTGAAGGTGGGAAATTACGTGAATAAGGCCCCCACTTCTCCGTTGCTGCAACAATGCTCTTGGTCGTACGACCGTGAGTCATGTTTGGCCTCAAAAGGTAGACGATGCCATAGAAGAAAGCGTTCGTTAATCTTTGTAAACTGTGAAATACTATTTTCCAGCTTTAGCTCTGGGTAGTATTCATATATTTTCACTTGGGGCCAAACCCCGCATCGCATCAATGCTGGATAATCCCTCTCCGAGGCTGCAGCATAAACTACGTAGGAGTTCATGTAGAACCTCCCCGTTGTGGTGAGTTGTTGGAGCTGCTCGGATATAGTGCTGCTTATGATCTCCGCCCACTCGAAGCGTTGATCAGGCACATTCTTGTTCATTGTCTCCAGGTACCTGAGCATCCATTTATGAAAGTAGTGGGCATCAGAAAGCCCAAATACTCTGCTTAGGAACGTGATGGTATCACTTAGTTCCTTGGAGAAATCGCTGCGATGAATGACCTGTGGCCATCTGGTTACCACCTTCTTGTTTTTCAGGTATACCTCATTCATCAATTGCATACACTGGTCTTCGTTGTCCTCCCAAGCCTTGGTGCAGTCTTCTTGGCTTACGGCCACAAAGTGTCAGTGGTGAGGAATGCCAAGCATAATTTCGAAGTGTCGGGCAGTGAGGTTGATCACGACCTCACCCTTCTCATTTTGGACACACCTCGTGTCTTTGTTGTAGCAGCAAGCCACTACCATCATGAATTCGTTGTTTACTTCACTGACTGGGATTCCCCCAGCAAAATGCAGGCCACTGCCTACCAGTTTGTCCATCCAGGGACTTCCTGTGACCCTCCTGGTTCTGGCCCAGAAATCTTCCATATCAATGTGACCGAGCTCAGAGTCTCTTATATCCAGGTCACATTCTGCCTGGGATTCGGGCATCCTGACCCTCTGATATTTATACTTCATCTCTTCCTCTGTAAGCTTGGCTTTACCCTTAGACTTGGTTGGTCTCTTGCTTGATGTAGACATATGTAGTTCTGAACTCAGTTGCTGATCTGCAAGAAGAAGAAGTGAAACCCAACGCAGAAGAGTCATGTTAGCTGTTTGATCTCCCATTAAAGCATTGACAGAAGGAAGAGTTAGCAATTTTAAGGCATCAGGGCGCAGGGCGCATGAACACTGCAGGCTGCAGGGTTAAATAGTATGGTGCACAGAAAAAGGGTGTTACAAGGGACAAATCAGCGCCAAAGGGCGCAAGGCGCATGGATACTGCACATGACATTTTTGTTGTTGTAAGCAGAAGTGCGCCTGCGCCATTTATATGCGTTTTATACCGGGCGCAGATAATTTTCATGTTGCACGGGGACAGGATGCGCCAAAGGGCGCAGGTTTAGTGTGTGTAACATCATCTTTACGTGTGCAAAAGGGGAACTTGGCACGGCGCATGAAAGGTTTGCATGACATTGTGTTACTGTAACAGGGGATGCGCCTGCGCCGTTTAACATAGTTTTATACTTGGCGCAAGTACGGTTGGTGTTGCATGGGTGCAGGGTGTGCCAATGGTGCAGGTTTTTGCAATGTTACATAGGAGTTCGGTGCACCAAGAAGGCGCAGGGATTTTGGGTGTTGCAAGCAAGGAAAGTGTGCCTTGAGGGCGCAACTATTTTTTATGCAGCAAGCATGGCGAATGCGCCAAGAGGAAAATGTAGTCGCACGAACTTTTAAGTCTTGTTTCTTTCTCTGGAGGGGTTGCATGTGTTCTAAGCCTCTTCTGCAAGGTTTTTTTGATGGTGAAGAGGGCATAATAAGGAGGCCCAAGTGATTTTTTCTAAGGCAAAGTCTTCCTTACCAGCAGATCTGGAAAGAGGAGGAAGAGCATGGGAGAAGGACATCAAGAATAGCAAAAGAAGGGTTTTACAAATCCATGCCTCCTACTACACAAACAAACAACCAACAGCAAAAACACAAGAGGAAAAGGACCACCTACCCGGATATGTATAACGTGAGAGATGAAGCGGGGTCCACGAACATGATACGAGGACAATAGGCATGTTGACAGGTGCAAAGGAATAAAATCTATCATGTGTGTTTTTAATTGTGAAAGTGACAGATCGGATGCGCCTATATATAGGCAAAGGTGCAATAAATGTGCCAACCACTTTTTGAAGAGGTGCATCAAAACGCCTGTTGACAATTCAAACATTGCACCCTTTGGTGCACCAAAACGCGACGCAACAAAAATGTTGTTGATACGAAGGCACATGCGCCTTGGCGCATGCAAGAAAGGCACATCACAGGGAGGCGCACCAAAATGTGTGTCGACACTTCAAAAGGTGCGCCAAAGGAAATGAAGGGGGCGCAAAGTTACTCTGTGTTGCACAGACAAAAGGTGCGCCCAACCAAAAAAAACCAAAAATGGCTAAGTTCGGAAAACTAGATTTCCCGGGAAAGGACTTTGCAACGTTCCAAACACAAGGGGTCCCTGATGAGGGACCAGAACAAAATTTCCATTGGGTTACCCGCGAAATTGCCCTTGTCAATTTTACTAGATAACACCATGTCAACACTATCTAGATTAAGGGAAAAGACTGCTCTGCGGTAACAAGGCACACCCGCCTCGTAATTCCGGACCCCTCTCAGTCAACCCCGCATACTGGTAAGTATAACCTTTTAGAACAGCTTGAGAAGACGTCTACTAAGATTTCGATCTTAGACCTTCTCAAGATTTCCAATGTGCATAAGGACATCTTGTATCAAACTCTTCAGGGGTCGGGAATGCCTTTAGAAGTCGATCCTTCACACCTACAAGCTACGGTGGCAAACATTGCCCCAAGTGAGCATCTTACTTTGAACCATAGGGAGATCCCTACCGAGAATCCTACACATAATCTTCCCTTGTACATCGAGGCAGTTGTCACCCGCGGGAAAATCAAACGGGTGCTTGTGGACAATGGATCGGGATTGAACATCTGCACGCTTAAGCTGGTCAAACAATTAGGACATACGGAGGAAGAACTTGAGTCCCATATTATCACTATCACAGCATAGGACAACGCGGAAAGAGAGTCAACAGGCACCATCACACTACCCATGGAGGTGGGCCCCACTTGTCATCAGACGAAGTTTCACGTCCTAGAATTGGAACTTCCATATAATATGCTTCTAGGCTGACCATGGATTCATGCCATGCAGGTCGTGCCATCAACGTTTCATCAATGCATCAAGTTGAAGCATGAGGGACATACAATAACAATACTAGGAGATTCATAGCCCTTTGCTCACTGTAGATATCTCAATAGCTTTACACGAAAGGGTACATATGCATGTCCCTCTACAGATATAGTTGTTTCTCTTCAGTCTAAGGCTATGGAATCCTGCGGGGATTTGGATTTGGATTTGGATTTGGATGGGGCGTCTACTTTAACCTCTCCATTTGATTCATGGTAGATGAAAATATTGGAATATGGTTGTGGGGAGTATAATGTACAACAAGCGCTCCTGGTGTCAAATCTCTCTTTATCACCCAAGACTAGAGGTCAACCCAACTACCACTTTAGGAGACCTAGAGAAGAACACACTGTTGGGTCGTTCCTACTTATCAGGCTATGTTGCTAAGGAACTCAGAATATCAATTGGGTAGAGATCGTACTTGGGAACCTAGCAGACTCAGCTGTCCAATGTATAGCAAACCCCAGAATAAGAAACATGACTTGTTGTAGGAAGCTAAGGCCTATGGTTAAATTGTATATGCCTACTTGATCACCCTAGACAGATACGACAATACTACTTAGGTTCTGGAGAGTGACACGGTGCGGATAGCTCTGATGACTTAGGACACTCCAACCATCAGGCTATCCATATCACTCCTACTTAAACCCCCATGTAACCTCTGCACTGATAAAATGGCCTTCCCTTTTTGAATATGAAGGGATAATCTAGCAGAATGACTAGGCTATTGCAAAGTTCCCCATGGGCACTTTGGGAAACAACACCCATGGAAATACATAAGAAAGGACTCTTGTTAGTGCAACTTAGATCACATGTTCCCCCTGGGCTTTGACCAGGAGGATGATCATATTGTGAAACATTTGAAGAATGTGTGGGAGTTCTAAGGACAAGGAATCTCTAGAGAAAGGCCCAATTCCACGGTGCATACGAACCTATGCAGAGGCTTGCTAACAATTTCAAGGAACAGAAATGCATAAGGATAAAATCTAAGCTAATGGAGCATGAAGATCGGGAGGACTTCACAACATCATCCTTATGGACAGTACCTAACCCTACCTCACCAGGGTTTAGAAGTAACCACAACACATATAATATATTTATCAAGGATAGACCTTCAATACATTGCAATGGCCAAAAGGCAAAAAAAACGGTGTTACAGTCTCCATGGGACCCTGCCACCTCCACAAATCTTCTTATCACCATGAGAGAAGGGAGGGTGCAAAGCAAATGTTCCAACTTAGATTAAGAAACCCCTTCTTTATAGGAAGAATGGGAGACCCAAGACCCATGACTGAGGATAACTTTGATGGCAAAGCGGCTTGGTTTGTCTAACAGAAGCGGAAAGTTGGCTATTGCTACTTAAAGTAGACATTAGTCCCTGCGATACAGAGGCGCCGCCAATCAGTTCAAACTTGTAGCCAAATATGAGAAAGATATGTCGAGCTAAGAATTAGGGCACGGAACAGAGCAAAAACTATTTTGATGAATAATGTTTCCTGACGCACTCCAAACATTGGGATGCCACGTGGCAAAGCTCTGATTCGCTGAAATCATTCAGCTCACTTCCGATTTTCGGCGGGATGTCATCCCAATTTTCCTGTGGGCCTTAGCTGGGACACGTTGCCTATCCCATTGGTTCGGATCGGTGCTCGAAAACTCCCCATCAATTTTTGACTTTTCTAAGTACCTTTTGATTGGTCCTTGATTTGGCTCCTACCTACCTCGTTTTGTCCCGATGTCCCATATTATAAGGGACAATATCGGCCGATTCGGGTATTTGTGGCCCGCCCTGTCCCATTTTGATTCGGACCAACAACGTCTGATTTCGCGTGCCACTAGTCCATTTGTTCTATCGTCCCTATTATTCAAGAAACCTTTCTAAACCTCGGCATGGACGAGCGCTATTGCCGAGTTTATGGGCCACTAGTCCCATTTCCCCTGTGGGCCCGATGGACTCAGTATCGGCCGGTATAACGGGCGGTTCGCGTATTTGACCGACATCAGTCAATTGTGACTTATACTAGGAACTTAGCCGATTTTCACAATATTTACAAACAACTTGCCCAACCTTCTCCAGCACTTATCTCATTGGAGATCAATAGATTCCTGAAGGGACCCTAGAAAGGAATCAGTTTTATCTCTCCTGATCGACCCTTAGACACTTGTGCCTACTTTGGCGAGGAGGCTGAACTTCGTGGTCAACAAAATTTGAATAAAAGCGAGGGAAAAAGTTCTAAAGAAAAGCCTCAGCAAAAATCGAAGTCCAAGTCGCACAGTGAAAACCTCTTTGAGGCACTGGCTGATAAACAAATAAGGAAATCAAAGGACAAACAAAGTGACCATGCCAAGGATGAAAATCTCATGGAGACATCCTTGGATGAAGATCTCAACCTTCCTCCTAACCCTACGCATATGGAGGATTTATCAAAATTGTTAGTCGAAGAAACCATTGATGTCAAAATTGGTACCGAAGAAGATCCCAAGATAGTAAAATTGGGGGCATCACTCTTAGCTAGAGAACAAAAGACATTCACCATGTTGTTATAAGAGTTCATTGATGTGTTTGCACGGTCTTACAAAGACATGCCTGGCCTAGATCCAAATTTGGTCGTGTACAACCTGGTCATGCACGCAGATGCCAAGCCTATCAAATAGAAACTTTGAAATATGCATCCAAGAGTGGCTTTGTTGTTCAAGGAAGAGTTGGAAAGGTTGCTTGCAGTAGGATTCATCTAACCAATTGACTATTCTGAATTGATATCAAACATTGTTCCTATCCAGAAGAAACCTGTCAGTATCTGAATCTGCACAGATTTTAGAGACATCAATAAGGCTTGCCCTAAAGATGAATTTCCATTACTCAACATTGATATGATTGTTGACTCAATAGCAGGATATGAAATGCTATCATTCATGGATGGCTTTTCAGGTTATAATCATATTAAAATTGTTGAGGAAGACTAACACAAAACAACTTTCACAACTCTTTGGGGCACCTTCTACTATCAGGTGATGCGATTTGGCCTTAAGAATGTGGGAGCAACTTATCAACAAGCCATGACAGTAATCTTTCACGATATGATTCATGACATCATGGAAGACTACATGGATGACATCCTGGGAAAGTCCAAAACAAGAGAAGATCATCCTATCATTTTGTGGCGTATATTTGAGCATGTGCAGGAATACAAAGTTAGGTTGAATCCCAAGAAGTGTGTCTTCGGGGTGATATTAGGGAAATTATTGGGCTTCATTGTGTCAAGACGAGGTATTGAGGCAGACCCTGCTAAAGTGTCTGCCATCACTGAAATGCCTCCACCTAAAAATATCAAGCAACTGCGTAGCTTGTAGGGGAAAAGCGAAGCCATTCACCACTTTATCTCACAGCTTGCAGATAAATGTCACTCATTCACCCATTTGCTTCAAAAATACGTCACTTTCATCTGGGGAGCCGAGAAACATCAAGCCTTTGCTTTGCTTAAATAGTACCTGGCCAATCCACCTGTTCTCATGCATCCTACTCTGGGAGAACCACTTTTGCTCTATATTTCCACTACACAATACGCTATTAGTGTGCTACTCGCCCAATATGACATTAACCATAAGGATAAAGTGGTGTACTATCTGAGTCACACCCTCATTTCCTATGAACTTAATTATCCTCAAATTGAAAAGGCTTGCTTGGCCATTGTTTTTACCTTTCAAAAACTTCGCCATTACCTATTGAATACTAAGACCAAGCTCATATCGAAGGTTGACCCACTCAATTATTTTTTGTCCCAACCCACCCTTACAGGTAGGATGGCTAATTGGATCATTCTACTTAGTGATTTTAATATAGAATTTGTCCATCAAAAATCAGTTAAAGGACAAGTACTTGCAGATCAGCTAGCAGAAGCACCTTTGCAAAGCACAGAGCCTTTGAGTCTGGAACTACCAGATGCCTCTTTGCTCTACATTGAAGAATATGTCGTATGGCAGATACATTTTGATGGATCTTTTATGTTTCATGGTTCAGGTGTAGGAGTGGTCCTTATTACTCCTTCGGGTAATCATATGCCGCAGGCTTTCCACTTGGCCTTCCCTTGCACGAACAACATTACAGAGTATGAAGCACTCATTGTAGGGATGAAGCTGGCCATCAAGTGGAATATTCATCATGTTAAGGTTGTAGGTGATTTGCAGTTAATCATTAAACAAGTTAATAATGAGTATAGGGTTAAGGATGACAAACTCATACCTTACAAAAAGTTAGTGGAAACTCTAAAGGAGTATTTTGTGCACATCACCTTTGAGCAGATCCCAAGAGCGCAGAACAGATCAATGGATGCTATGGCAATGATGGGATCTATGCTTCATAGTCCACCAGGGAACAATGCTATGTCATTCTTCGTATAAAATCTATGCCAGCCTGCATATGACATGCCAGAATCTTGCCTGGCTTGTGAGGTTGTTGGTCCCCATTCACCATGGTATGAACCCATTTTCACCTATCTTAAGGACAACACATTCCCTCCTGATATCTCACACTCTGAAAAGTAGAGCCTAATTCACCAGATAGCCCGTTACACCCTTTTAGGAGGTACACTTTATCATCGTGGCTACGACGGGAATCTGTTACGTTGTCTGGATGTGACGGAGTTAATCCAAGCAATCAAGGAAGTACACGAAGGAGTATGTGGAGCACATATAAACGGAATGGTCTTGGCTAAGAAATTGTTGAGAGTAGGTTACTATTGGACTATCATGGAATCTGATTGTTACAATTACGTTAGAAAATGTGCGCTTTGCCAAAAGTATGAAAATTTTATCCATTCTCCGTCACAACCATTACAACCAATCACTACCCCATGGCCATTCTCTAAGTGGGGACTCAATTTAATAGGGAAGCTTACTCCTACCTCTACTGATGGTCATACACATATCATTATAGCCACTGAATATTTTACAAAATGGGTGGAGGCCATCCCGTTAACCTATGTCACAGGAGCACAAATTTCTAAATTCATCATGAATCACATTATTTGTCGGTATGGCATTCCTGCAGCCATTGTTATAGATAATGGGAAGTCATTTAAGAATAAAACTGTGAAAATCCTTTGCCAATGGTTCCAAATCAAATTAAAATGGTCCATGACATATTACCCTTAAGGTAATGGAGAAGTTGAGGCAAATAACAAGACTTTGGTCAGGATAATGGAGAAGATGGTCAGCAAAACAGGTCGCAACTGGCACCTACAAATTCATCTAGCCCTTTGGGCTTACCGAACATCCATTCGCACCCCTACAGGTGTGACACCATATTCCCTAGTGTTCGGGACAAAATCTATTATCCCCTTAGAGATTGAACTTCCATCCCTGAGGATCTCTCTTCGAGACTATCTAGATAAAGATGAAGATTACCGAGTGGCAAGATTGGCTGAGTTGGAGCTAAACAAGGACATTATTTTTCATTTATTTCTCCTTTCTTCCACCTAGGGAACTCTCTGTTGCCCCTAGGCCCTTCATTTTCTTCTTCTCCTTTCTTCTATTGTTTACCATGGTTCAGAAAGCCAAAACAATACAAACACTTAATATATCAAAAAATCCAAAAAACAAGACACAATTTTTCAAAAAATTCCTAAAAAGTAAAAAGCCCTACAAAATGGTAACTTGCTTCTTACGGCTGAAAATTGTGTCTTACGCATGGTATTTTCTCCATATCCTGTTGGTTTGTCTCACATCTTCCCTGATTAATATGACTCACGGATCACCAGATTCACAACCATTCACAAAAGCTAGCTGCTTACTTCGTCTGTACTCTGGGGCACTTTTGGTTTCCTGGTGTTGTTTCATTGCGCACAAACACTTTTCATGGACCCCGTGTCCATTGTCATTTCCCCTTGCATGTATCCTTGCTTGGGGCATCATTTTTTTTAACCCTTGTCGTCAATCATGAACTTGTGGATCTCTCCAGCACTGATAACAAAACATTTGTACAACTGTCTTGACCGTTGTTGGGCTGGATATGTGTGTTCGTACTTGTTTTCCCTGTTAGATGAGCTTATTTCCTTCTCGTATTGCATTACATTTTTGTATGTTGCATGGATTTAGTAATTTCAGCAATGGACAATTGTTCGTAGTATGGCTTTTCATGTCATTCTACCTTTGTCGTATGCTTATATTTTTACTAAGGGCCAATGATGTAGTTCCTATGGCAATATGATGACATCAAATTTGTTCCACATAAACAACGGCTTAAGGCTAAGCTCTTTTCTCCCCTCTTCCTTATTTCTTCTACACCACTTCCATTTTCCCCCCTAATTTTCTCTCTCATCAGGGCATTTTGCCTCTTCCCCATTCTTCTACTATTTTTCATCTTTTTCGATCGTTGATCGGCTTCTTTCATCACTCCATCGAAACTCGATGGGGCATCTCTCCCTCCTACTAATTTTTCTTCTATCCCTTCAAAATTTTCTTCCGTCTACTATCTTTGAAGTGGCGTCACTTATGCCACCCCAAAGAGGGGCAAATGTAGACACCTCTAATTACGCCCAAGCAATTTAAATACTTAAATTGCGCTAATTATCCCCTTTCTCACAAATTGATGACATATTGTCATGAGCACTCATATTCCCTCTTATTGTCGTCAATTAATTACAATATGCTAATTGATTAAGTCGCCTATTCAGCTAGTAGCCTAATTAACGACCTTCCGTTAATTATCACTTCCTATATCTTGATTAATTAATTATTATTAATTAATTAGTCTTCCCCTTCATTTAACTAGTAAATCAATATTTAATTGATTTAATCCCTTTCTAATAGCCTAAATCGCACTAATATTCTTCTAAATGGATTCTATAAGCTAGCACCTACCTATTAATTAATCACCTTTGATTAATTAAAATACACCCCCCCAACTCCCATGACTTGCTAAACATGTATTAAACCCCTCTAAAGTAAGGTTACCTTTAATAAAGAAACCTTATCCATTCCTAATCATGTTTTACCTTTATCCTACATTCATGAGGATGTGTTGAATCCTTTATCCTTTGGGCTATATAAAGAGCCCTCCACCTACCTTTTTACTTACACCTAAAACTCCTTAGAGAGCAAATGCAAAGCATATAGCAAAGAGACTAAGAGCTTGCACCTTATTTCTTGAGAGTTCATCATCTTGAAGACTTAAGCCTCTTTCTTAAAGTGCTTGGGTCATATGGGAGGTGTCAAAGGGGTCTTGTAGCCCAACTTTGATTAGCCCCATTCCTAGGTTCTTGGAACATTAAGGACAATTGTTTTTGATAGCCATGGAACCTACCTAGGTTCTTTCATTTGCACGTTGTTAAAGAATAGACGTTATTTAGATACTTAACATTGTTGATTTCATAGTTTTGTTGATAAATGTTAGCATCTAACCCTTGATTAATTCTTATCATGATAGTGCTTAGAATGTTTGTTTAATTCTTGCTAATCAAGACTATTTATGTGTTAGTCTTCCATTCATATTTAGCATTAGTTAGAAACAAACACTTGCACACAGCGTGTTATAACGTGTACACATTCCCTTTATTATGCCCCCAAACCAAGAATTTGTAGGCTTGGAATTGCATTGGTTTCCCAAACTTGCACCTTGGACCTGTAACAACACAACAATCTACATGTTTTTTGACAAAATATGCAAAAACTCACCTTCCACCATGCTAAATCCTACAAAAACGTTTTCTATCTTTCTTAAAAAAAAATCCTATGATGTCAAGAAAACTATCCTATTTCTAAAAATATAATTTTTATATTTTTCTGACTATTCTAAGGTTTCCATTATATTTATTTCAAACTATGTCTTTTATACCTCTATTTTCAGTGATTGTAAACACTTATCTTTCATCATGTATCTATTTTTGGGCTGATCAAGATTGAAAAAAAATTATACTAGCCCAAACTAGGCATAATTCTATAGATATTCAAAAAACAAATCTAATTTTTTGATATTTTTTGAGGTAGTTAGGGGGCACAAGGTCGGAGCTCCGTTATTTTTCAAATTTTAAAATTTCTGCACTAGAAAAATGATAAAAAAAAATACTCCCTAAAAAAATCTAAAAAAAATGGAGCCCAAACTAAATGCTCCTAGCTATCTTTCTACCAAAGGGTTTTGAAAAATACTAAATAGTGCTAAAAAAATGGTGGGGCACACAAAAGTCACTCTATTATGTTTTTTAACAAAAACATGAGCACCTATTGGTATTTCAGTTATTTGACCCACTTAAACTTAACCGTTTGCAATAAAATTTAGCACCTTAGAAACTAGACTCAAAATTCTACGATTCACATTTTTACAACATCTTCTAATTTTGAGTGTAAATATTTCAAATAACTCGTACAAGTTGAAGATTTTTATTTTTAGAAAAAAATGTCCACTTAAGACCCCCTTTTGCCCCCCTAGATTGATGTACTTACCCTACCACAGTAGATGAAGATGTAGAGGATTCATAAGAACGTGTTATATGTGGGAAGAAGTGGGTCATAGGGCATTTGAATGCCAAGATGCATAGCAAAACATCTATGGAGGAAATAAGGCCATGAATCACATTACTCAAGTGGGCGAAGAGAGACTTTTTCCACCCAATCATGCAAAATAATGAGAGCATGGAGAAGCTCTAAAGATAAAGAGAATGTTGTTTAAACTAGAATATAAGGAGAAATTTTTTATGTAAAAGAATATTCTTATCAAAATCATATGCAATTCTAGCAATAAAGGCTACAAATTCATTTTTGGTAGAGGTATCGCGTATAATTTAGTGTCCACTAAAATGGTAGAAAATTTTGGGTTCAAGAAGATTATGAACACAAACCCATACAAGGTTTCGTAGTTACAAAAAGGACATTAACTCTTAGTAAGTGAGAAATGTTTAGTGAATTTTTAGATTGGCTTCTATAAGAATGATATTTTATGTGATGTTATCCCATGGATGTTTGTCAAGTCTTGTTAGGAAGGCCTTGGCAATTCGATAGAAAAAGCTATTTATGATGGTAGGATGAATACATACTCTTATGTGAAGGAAGAGATTTTACATTGAGCCCATTGAATGAAAGAGGAAAATAATTAGATGACAGTCCTAAATTGTTTGATCTTCAGAAAATATCTCCTAAGAGCAATGAAGAAGGAGAAATTTTGTTCTACTTTCATTCCCAAACCTGTGGAGGTTCGAACAACATATATAATGGATAAATTTCCACATGAAATGAAGAGTAAATTGGAGGAAAGGAATTGTCATATCAGTTTCCACCCATGAGAAATATTATTCATCATTTGTACTTAAGCCAACGAATATAAGCCAACACATGTGTTGTCCTTGAGTGTCACCTACTCAAAATCTTATCGAATAAGGATACATGCAGGTTAACATATGGAAATTGAGTATGTAAAGAGACGAGTCCAAGAGTTGTTGGACAAGGATTTGATCACAAAAATATTAATCGTGTGTGATGTTCCAATCATTGTAGCACTGAAGAAGGATAAAGAATGGTGTATGTGCCAATATTTTATGAGTCATCGAAAATATAAATATCAAATATAGGCTTCCATTGCCATGAATGGATGACTTGATGAATTTCTTGAGTGGAGCTGAGTACTTTAGAAAGATAGACTTGAGTGGAGCTAAGTACTTAAGAAAGATAGACTTGAGTGGAGCTAAGTACTTTAGAAAGATATATTTGAATAATGGGTACCATAAAATCTGGATTAGAGAAGGAGATGAGTGGAAAACGGTATTCAAGACAAAGAATGGGTTGCACGATTGGTTTGTTATGCCATTTAGACTAACAAATGCACCAAGCACATTTATGAGGCTAATAAATGAAGTCCTGAAACCATTTCTTAATAAGTTTTTCATAGTTTATTTGAATCACATCTTAATATTTAATAAAATAAAATAGGAATACTTAATGCATCTAAGGCTTGTTTTGCAAAGATTGAGGAAAAAGGTCAGCTTTAAAAAGTGTAGCTTTATGGGGGAATATTTAGTATACTTGGGATTTGTGGTTCCCCAAAAAATATTACAGATGAATTATGTGAAAGTAAGAGTCACTATTGAGTAGCCATCACTAAGAAGCATGTTTAAGGCAATAAATTTTCATTGGTTAGCAAGTTTTTACAAAAGGTTCATCAAGAACTTTAGTGCCATATGTGTACCTATCATAGGAATAATGAAGGGTGATAGGAAATAACTTATTTGGATTGTTACAGTAGAGAAGAGCTTCTAAAATTGATCTAGAGGACAAATGGGAAGAAAAAGGTTTCCTAAATCTTCTAGGATCACTACAGTGTGGAATATCACTCTGAGAGCTTTCCGATGACTATATGAACATGGAAAACAGAACTCGTACGACGAAATGGTGGCTAGTCATAGTTGGGTTAACCCTTGAATGAGACATGGTCAACTGGCAAGTCACGACAAGTGGAAAAAATCAGGCAAAGATAATAGGTTCGGGTCAATGTTTTATTAATCTGGTCTTCAACACTTAAAATTGGTCATCTTTGTTAATGATAAAAAAAATTTACCACGTGGTGGGTCCTCAGGCCACCACATTGCCTACCACCACATTTCCACATTAGCCAACTCGGTCGAGCCAAACGGTGAGTTGAACACTGAGTTACATTGCATTGCATTGAGGGTGAGTTATCCATAGCTCAACGAGCTATGGGGTGAGCTACTCACAATTACACGACCGAAAAAAGTGACGACATGGCCGCAACCACATATCATTAGGGCGATCAAAATCCTTAAAACGGATTGCCTTATCTCCTCCCCAAGGAATGTGAGATTAACTCCTAACACCAAAACAAGCGGTGGGCTTGACGAGGAGGGATCGATAACTTGGCACCAGCACATAAGCCACATGGATGTGGCAAAGCGTACTGATAAAAAGGAAGGAGTTGATGTGGCTAAGAGGACTTGTATGTGGATGACAAACACGGGGGTCATGATGATGTGGCATAGAGATACATAGTCAAGGCACAATGAAGGAACCAACGTGGATGGGTCATAAAGTAGGCATGTGGTAGTCAAGGTTACAATAGTCGGGGGTCATTCAATGACCAACCCAAAAAGGGAAGCGGGGGAGTCGATCTTGCGACCTCCCCCTTATCATCAAATCGGCCAACGAGTTGGTTGGAGTATGAACCAGAAGATGTGGTATAAGACCACAATACACGAGATGAGTTAGGCCTATACAAAGGCCCTCTCCCTTCACATTGAAACACAAAAAGCACAACAAACTTTCAATTTATTTGAAGGCATAAAGGAGAATTGTGGGAATGGTAAGGCCTTATTAAAAGGCAATATTTTGAATAAGTCCTATTTTTAATATTTATAGGAAAATAATTGTGAGGGATAAAAGTCCTAAAATTTTAGGCAATTTTTGTAAAAAAAATTGGGAGTATTTATAAACTCACCAATAGGCCCATTGAGCCACACCTTCATAGTACAAGTGTCTAGAAGACCGACCAGAGAGCCATAAGACATTGTCAAGTATCTAGAAGACAGATCGGGGAGCCATAGGGCATTGTACCATGAAGAAGAATACTGGGATCGAATCTTCTTCATAAGCCAAGGTAACTTCTCACTGGTCATGATAAAGGTTATTGTTCCTCTTGTATTTAGATTTATTATAGCTTCGATTGTAATTTTGTACTAGAGTTGCAGTTAAGAAGTGGATAAGAAATTGGTTCAATTAATGAACTTGGAGACATAGGCATTATGTCAAACTCCATTATCAATCTATGTGCATTGTGATTTTATTCTTACATTGCATATTTAAAGTTGATTTTAAATTGGTTAAATTTGGAAAAAGAATTTATTGCCTATAGGGGTCCATGGTCAGTAGAATTTTTGACTAGTATTTTCGGATAAAAAATTTAAAGAAAAGGGCGACATAACAACAAGTTCTATCATTTTTGGACTTTTAAAAAGTGTTTCAAGTTGATTTTGATGTAAGGTGGCCAGTGGTAGGTTGAGTTTTGATTCAAGAAGGTAAGCCCATTGCCTACATTAATGAGAAGTTGAATGGAGCCAAAAGGAAGTATTCAGTTTATAAATAAGAGTTCTATGTAATTTTTTAAGCATTGAAAACATGGAGGCAGTATTCCCTACCCAAGGAGTTTGTTTTCTTCACAAACTATTGCGCACTGCAGGTTATAAAGAACAAAGGTAAGTTGAGTTAAAATTATAATAAGTGGGTTGAGTTTCTTGAAAGTTACTCATTCTATTGAATCATAAGAGTGGTATATCAAATAAGGTGTTGATGTATTTAGTAGGTGTCTTTTTTGCATGGCATGAGAGTAGAGATTGTTGGATTTGACTCCAAGAAAGAGTTATATGAGTATGATTTGGATTCTAGAGAAGATTTTGCAATGTGCAAGAGCCCAATCAACATGGATAGTACTCCGTAGTTGAATTACTTCATTTGAGAAGGTTTTCCATTCAAAGGGTAGCATATGTGTGTACCTCGTGGTTTGATAAGGGAGAATTATATGTGAGACAAGCATAGTGGAGGTGTAGCCAAACACTTTGGCATGGAAAAAACATTTGCACAACTTTGGGAGAGTTAATATTGGTCAATAATGAGTTTGGATGTGAAAATTATTGTGTAAAGTTGTAGAGTTTATCATCATGCTAAGGGAAGGAGTCAAAATACAACTTTGTATCGGTCACTTCCCATACCGGAAAGACCATGTGGATATGTGAGCATAAATTTCATTTTTTAGCGACTACGAACCTAAATGGTAATGACTTTGTCAAATAGATTTTAAAACATTTATTTTCAAAGATGGAACAATTTATAGCTTGTAAGTAAACAAGTGATGCGATTCATGTTGCTACTTTTTTATTACTTGAGAAGCAATAAAATTGCATGGGTTTTTGAACAACATTGTCGTAATACAGACACAAACTTTATGAGCCATTTTTGGTGATTCTTTGTGGAGAAATTTGGGCACTTGGTTGAGTTTTAGCCTACCATCTCCAAATGGATGGATGGATGCACAAATCAAGGTTGTTAATAAAAGCCTCGAAAAATTGTTGAGAATATTGGTTGGGAATTGATTTACCAAGAATATTACTTTTGTAAAACCCTAATTGTAGTGTCATGTATGATAAATAAACACTAAAGTACATATTTGACACAAGCAATAAGCTAATAAAATATGAATCCCTAAGTGTAAGAGAGAGAGGAATGGACTTAGCTGATTTGTGCTTCTCTCAGAATTGATATGGACTAGAACAACTGTGAATAAGAAGGGCAGACTGTCACAATTGTGCACTGTAAATTCTAAAGTTGAATGATAATACCAGACTAGGATGCTTGGAGTAGGACTAGGGTGCCTAGGTGTTGGTGACTGCTAAGAGGAGCCCATGACTATGCATGAGCTTAAAACCTGATTTCTCTTGTGTCACAAAAGTATCGCTGATACTCGTTGTTGGTCACCTGTATGTTGTAATATGATCTTTGAGTGTGCCTGTAACCTACAAAATAAAGCTTCACATGCAAAACCCACAATACTAAATCAAATCCAAAAAAAGAAAGATGGAATATGGTGAGTCAGATTGATCTTGACAGTCACCCAATAGAGTGAACTTATGACCGAGCGTTGCATTAAATCTCAGACTCTGTGTAGTTCTTGTGTGTTTGAAAGAGTCGTGCCCTATGATGCCCTTGTGCAAGTGCACTTGATAACGGGAAATAGCTAGATGTTCCAATGTAAATAGATGTGTGGATGGAAAAATGAAATTCCCCTCCCTATGAAGTGTATGCAGAAAATGCAATCCCTTAAATGAATGTCAAATGGATGCTTTGAAGTGATTTAGGTGCCTTTTGGATGCAATCTTAGGTGATGATAATAGATACTTAGAGCTTGGTCTTTTATTTTGATCACATAGCTTTGTATTTACATGATTCCCTTAGTTGCATTTTGTAATTGACAATTGGAAGACTGACCCATAATAAAATAAGATGCCCAAAAGATAAAAGAGGTCAAAAAAGAGTGAGTAAGGAAGAAAGAGGTCAGGGGCACCCAGAGGGGATGAGGGCGCCTGGGCGATGACGTCCTGGCTGGGTGCTGGTGTCTGAAGTCATAAAACATAAACAAGTACCGACTAGGCTGTAGGGTATAAAAAACCAGAAAAGAGACAAAAACAAAGCAAAGAGGCCAAAGATAGCTGTCATTTACTAGTTTTCTCGCTTATGAATCATATGAATGCAAGTATATTTTTAGGACCTATAAATGTACCTAAGTTCATGATTTTGTGTCTACAGGAATAAACTGAGACTATAAGATATTACTTTGGAACAAGATGAGTATGTATACAAAAAACTTAGTTAACAAGAGTATAACAAAGAGTCCTTTTCAATTTGTATATGGATACATCCCTGAAGGAGTAGATGAGTTGAGAAGCATAAGAGATTTGGAAAGGAAAAGTGTTGTAATCAATGATTTTGCTAAATATATGCATGAATTACACAAGTAGGTGATGATAAACTTGGAGAAGAGCACATTTAGATATAAGAAACATGTTGAGCTCAAGTGAAGAAAAAATAATGAAGTTAAAGAGTTAGTCTTACTTCACTTGAGGAAGGAAAGGTTCCCAAAAGGAGCTTATAGTAGGTTAAAAAAAAATTGGACCTTGTATGGTCTTGAAGTGTGATGTACAAGTATGTTAGCCCCCGTCCAAAACCCCCCAATAAATCTTGGATACAAATATAGCTCATGTACATCCCAAATACATCCTAGTACGTCACAGATGTATCCATCACTTCTTGGCATAGCTATTACAAATAAAATATTTTTATTGTTGTATTCTTCATGATGAATTGTACAATCTTCAAACCTAAATTGTGATGGACATCAATGGAAATACATACAATATACAATGTATCCAATACAACTACATACAATAATTGAGTTTACTATTACATTACAATCTCATTTGAGTTTATATGAATATTTACTAGAGTATTTTCTTCATCCTCTTTATTGCATATAATATTAAGAGAGGCATAGTCAGGATTGACAACGAAAAATCCTGAAGCTAGAAATGACTTTTGAATTTCTTTGTGCAAGTATTTTTTGTGACATGGCAACTTCTTTACTATTTGGTTTGTCGAAGGAGTGATTGTGGATAGTGTATATAAAGGTTACATTTTTCTCCCTCACATTTTCAAGATGTCATTTCCATTAAATCCAATTAAACAAGGCACTCAAGATCCTTTCTAATATTTCCTAAGAACAACAGTTTGATTTTAAATGATATGTCGTGTCAGTGCAAGAAGCAATCTAGTGAAACATGTTATTTGGTAGTGACTAATTATCTCTCCTAGAACAAGCTCATGCAAGAATTTAATTATGAGGAAATATAAATGATATATTATAGATTATATGGACATGATATTCATATATCATATGTATGATAGCCACATTATCGATGAAAAGTGTTAAATTTTAAGCATATTGGATGTTTTGAACTTCGATCCTACCATATCTTTTAAGTTTTTTATTCCTTAGAAACTAAAAAATGAGTGTGTGTGTGGATACAAATGTACCTTAACCAAGGATTTGTAAAAATTGGCATATACTCATATTGAATTTGTACCCAAATCCTAGCAACAAAAGTCTTGAAGAAATTTGCAGCAAATTCCTGTGAGATAAAGCTTCTAGAAGGGGTGGTTATCTCGCCAATATTCAACATTGTTGATTTTTACCCTTATTATAAGGCACAAACAAGTGAAAAGTAAGTACAAGTTCAGATTCATCAATGGAGGATTGAGCACAAGAATTACTTGAGAAGGTAAGGGATTAGGTAGAAGTGGTGATTGTATCACAAGTAATCAAGAATACAAGAAATAAATAATACGACAAGTACTTGGTGAAGTGGAAGAATAAATGTGGACGAATGCATCCGAAATTTTTAAACATGGAATCTCAGTCCAGGATTTCACAAAATGTTCATAAGAAGGACCTCATGATTTGTTTCATTTATCTAGCATGTATGTTGTAGAAACATCCAAGAACACAAACAATTTTACATCACAAAAAATAGTTATGTCAAATTTTGGTTGCATTTATTGAGGTAAGATATTCTTCCAACACTTTGCATATGCATGGTGTTGGTTGGAAGCTTGTAGGCTAACTAAACCAAAAAATAGTATATGGATATATTGGATATTGTAAGGACATGGTGTGGAAATATTCATTTGGAACAAAACAAAGGAGATTGGGAATTTCACATGAGAAAATCCTTCCGAAAAACACCAAAAAAAATATTAGGAGAGTTTAAGGGATGCTCCATGTTACTAGAAAAGGGAAAGAAATAGGAATGTTGAAGACAACAAAAGGAAAATAGAAAAACAACCAAAAACAAAGGATAAAATTTTAACATCCTCATTTTAAGCCTTCAATACAAGGGTAATTTTTTCTTTAATATCATAATGTTTCACTATTTTATATTCACATAATTTAGAACCAACATTAATTTAGCCAATCCACCCTACAATAGTAAACCATATGCAGTTGTTATGAGTTGATATTAAACCAATCCCTCATATCTCATTTCATCAAGGTGTATACTAAGTATACTTGTGGTTCCCTTAATCATTCAGGTGTTAATATCTAAGGTGCATATCTGGGTATATGCTACGGATAACCCATCCGATATCATACATCTTTAGTCTAGGTGAAATTAGGAAAATGTAATCAGCAACTGGTGATACTTTGACCAAAGTTTCAAGTCATGTTTTTCATGCTTTAATTCCTAGATGGCATAATCATCAAAAGAAATATGTCTTTCACCACACTCAAAAATATTATCTAGATTTGGAATTACTTGATTTGCATCAGTCACTTCCAAGGTCCGTGTTATATACTAATTAGGGATAGTTCACATGGGTTAGTGTTGATTAGTTAGCTTAGGGTGGCTAAGGGAAATTAAGCGTATCCAAATTGAATTACGTCACTTCAAATCCAATTCCTTCCTCGTAGTCATCATAAGATGACATTGGCACTAAGCCATACTCCTATCACAAATTGGTGTCTAACATTTACCTAGATCCATAACTTTACGACGGTTACATTTAGGGGAGCTAGGCGGGTTATCGCACCATAGTAGTTGCTCCACCGTAACCAATTAATGACTCACGTCATTAAATGGGTACTATACAACAATGACTATGTTGCGATAGCCCGTTAAGTTCCGCTAAATGGAACATTATATCTTAACAAGTTCATTAGTTCAATCAACTCACAACTTGTTAATCTTACCCTAAATGATTCTAGTCGATAGGTGTCATACCTAAGGATTAGTTAGGGTTCGAAACAACTTTCCTTTAAGTAAGGATAGTAAACATTTGATCAATTAAGTACAAGTTGCAGATTTAGATCTGCATTGTGCTTAGTCATAAAAGCATACCTTTTTCATTAATTAGGTATTAATCATATGTTTTTGTGCAAATGTGCTACAAGGAAATTGACAGTTTCTGAGCACGATAATTGTACCCCAGTGTCAAATTTTTCAAGTTCTATCATTCAAAGATACCCTGGATTTGTCTAGTCAGTCCAAATGACCTCCCAAATAATGTTATATCTTCCCCCTTAGGTGATTTTAGGAAATTATGAAAAGATGCTATCTTATGGCAGTATTGGGAAGGGCTATCACTGGCCTTCCCAGGACTGGATTAAACCTTGTTGTGAAACAAAAGTGAAAAATTCAACATGGAGATGAGTTGAAAACCTTAGAACATCATGGAAATTATTTTGGAAGGTTTAGGGAAGTTTTGAAAGACTTGGTGTAGATTGAGAAACAAGGGTGAAAGCCTAATTATCTATATTAAACTCAATCAACCATTACAATGGAGTGTTGCAATTCTTATAGGAATTGAACAGCCATGTGCAGACAAACAAATAGGTTACACAAGTAAAACAAAACTCACAACTGCTTCCAATATTACATCCGCGAAGCACATAATTGTTATAAAATTATAACAATTATACATGTGGAAATAAAAGACAAATATGGTTTTAAAAACCATATAATAATAAATAAATAATTAATAGTTAATTAATTATAAAATGCATAATTAAAATATTAGGTAAATAATAATTAACCTAACATTCCCCCCCTTAATTGTGCATTGTCTCAAGGGATGAGGAGAGGAACTCTCTGAACAAATCAAACTTGTCACGTGCAAGTGACTTTGTGAAGATATTTTCCCGTTGTTCAGTTGTTGGACAAAATTGAAGTTGGATGTTGTGCTTCAACACATGTTCGCGTATGAAATGAACTTGTACCTCAATGTGCTTTGTTCTTTCATGAAACACTGGATTGTGAACAAGTTTGAGAACACCTTCATTGTCAACATACATGGTGGTTGGTTTGTCCTGTGGTATTCCAAGTCCTTCTAGTATGCGACGTAGCCAAATCACTTCATAGACAACTTCTCCTACAGAATGATACTCAACTTCTGTGGAAGAGCGAGAAATGAAGTGTTTTTCTTGCTTCCCCATGATATTGGTCCAGATCCCATAAAGAATACAAATCCAGAAGTGGATTTTCTATCATCAATGTTACCTGCATGATCTGAATCCGAATATCCAGTCAAGAAGAAGTTGTCGTTCTTCTTGTATTCTAGACCAAGATCCACTGATCCTTTGAGATATCTTAAGATGCACCTTGCTACTTTCCAATGAAAAACTTTGGGTTCCTGCATGAACCTGGATAAATAGCTCACTGCAAAGCTGATATCTGGTCTAGTGTAGGTCAGGTAAATGAGACTCCCAATCAACTGCCGATAGAGAGTGGCACTTACCTCAGGAGATGGATCTGAATGAGATAACTGCAATCTGTTCTCCATGGGTGTAGCAATTGGTGTGTAATCCATCATCCTGAATTTCTCGAGCGTTGTCTTGGTATATTTCATCTGAGAAACAAAAATGTGATTCTCTTTCTACCATACTTCCAATCCAAGACAATAATGCATCAGCCCGAGATCGGTCATGTCAAACAATTGATTAAGATCTTTCTTCATTGCATCGATCATCCTCACTGAACTGCCAGTGATGACTAGATCATCGACATAGACAATGAAAATCACAATCTCCCCCCTTGCTTTTTGAGGTAAAGATTGGGATCGTATGGATTTCTAACAAATCCATGTTGTACGAGATGCTCATCAATCTTGATGTACCATGCCTGGGGTGCTTGTTTGAGACCATACAGATATTTCCTGAGTCTGCATACCTTTGCTTCTTGACCAGGTACTACATATCCCTCAGGTTGAGTCATGTAGACTTCTTCTTGTAAATCTCCATTTAGGAAGGCACTTTTTACGTCCATCTGGTGGACTTTCCAGCCAAACTGTGCAGCTAGAGCAAAGATCATTCTAATTGTTTTGATCTTAGTTGTGGGAGAAAATGTCTCCTCGTAGTCTATGCCTTCTTTTTGTGCATACCCCTTTGCTACTAGTCTCACTTTATACTTGTCCACTGTCCCATCTACTTTGTAATTTGTTTTAAATATCCATCTGCATCCAATGGGTTTCTTCCCTGGTGGAAGATCGACAAGCTGCCAAGTGTTATTTTTCATCACTGATTGATATTCAGAATCCATGGCATCTTTCCAAGATTTTGACTGTAGGGCTTCCTGGACTGTAGAGGGCTCATCAGATTCAATAACTCTACTCATCAAAGAAAAGTTAACTTCTTCTCTTGCTTTACTGCGAGTCCATGGTCCAGGGGTGGATGTATCTGGTGGAGCATCCATTCTTGCATCTCGTAATGTGATAGTACACCACTTGGGCATACGTTGAACTGTTCTCGTGGGTCATGGTTCTATCTGATCAACACCATCATCCCCATCATCACTTTCATCATCTGAGGGAACATCAGCTTCAATTTTTACAACTAGTGAAAAATCTACATCTGGTGAGTCTGGAGGAGGAGACTCTACTTCCTTCTTCTCAAAAAACTCAACATCTCTACTGGTGTAGACTTTTCTGGTCTTAGGATCCATCAATCTGTACCCAAGAGTCTCTTCACTATACCCAATGAAGATGAGTTTTTGTGACTTCATGTCCAATTTCTTTCTATTCTTCTTGGGTATGTGCATGCTTTGCTTTGTACCCGAATACTCTGAGGTGTGCAATAGATGGTTTCCATTTTGACCATGCTTCTTATGGTGTTACTCCATCAAGAGCAACTGTGGGCACTCTGTTCAACAAATACACTGTTGTCTTTGCTACTTCTACCCAGAATGTCTTTACAAGTCCAGAGTCATCGATCATGCATCGCACCATTTCCATGATAGTATGATTTCTTCTCTCAACAACACCATTCTGTTGTGGTGTGTGTGGAGGAGGCATTTGTCGATGAATCCCATGATTTTGTAGGTAGTCTTTGAACTCATCACTGGTGAATTCCCCCCCTCAATCTGAGTGGAGAGTTCTGATGTGATGACCAGTTTCATTCTCAACTGCTACTTTGAACTTTTTGAAAGTTTCAAAAGCTTCACTTTTCTTGCGAAGAAAAAAAATACACATTTTCCTTAAATAGTTTTCAACACAAAGCATGAAGTATTGGAACCCAGAATGACTTGGTTGCATCAGACCGCAAAGATCGGTATGAACCAGGTCAAGTTTTCCATGAGCTCAAAATGTACTCTTCTGGAATGAAGCTCTGTGTTGTTTTCCTGCTAGGCAGTGAGGACACTTGTCTGTATCCTTCTGAAGAGATGGTAGCCCATGTACCATATTACGCCGGCGAAGTGTCTCGAGATACTTGAAACTTACATGACCAAGTCTCTGATGCCACAATTGTGCTAAGGTGGAGTTCTTAGCCACAAGTGCTTGATCATCTGTGTGAACAAAATCAAGTTGGAACATGTGTCCCACATTGGAGGCTTTTGCAACTATTTTCGAGCCTCGTGATTTGTCTCGAATCAAACACGTTTTCTTCCCGGAATGACTATCAAATTCAATTTTTAGGTTATGATCAAGGAGTTGACTGACTGAAAGTAGATTCTTTGTCAACCCAGGGACATATAAGACATCTGATAGTCTGCAGTTGCGTGAACCAAGGGGTAGAGAAATGTTCCCAATCCCCTAAACTGAATATGAAGAATCATCACCCAATGAAACATGATTTTTCAATGGTGTGTCCCTCTTAGAAGTAAACCACTCTATGTGGCTGGTTATGTGTCGAGTGGCTCCCAAATCAACATACCAAACATCACTAGATGACGTGGATGGTTCACTTGATCGAGCAGTGAACAAGTAGTCTTCATTATCTGACTGTTCTTGTTGCTCAACAATATTTCCTTGCTGATGGGGTCTTCTTTTCCAGTTACCCTTTTTCTACCCTTGATTGTTGTTAGAATGTCCCTTGTAAGATTTTTATTGTTGAGGTCCAGAGTTGCTTGATGAACCTTTCTTGTAAGTATTATACCAACAATCTTTTAGGTCATGTCCTCTTTTACAGATTGGACATTGCTTCTTCTGTTGTCTGTCCCCTTGATACTAATTTTGATTTTGGGAATTTTGATAGGAATTAGGTTTTCCTTTACCTTTTCCTTTCCATTTTTGATGTGAAGAAAGTTCCTTCTCCTCTTCATCATCCTTATTATGCATGGCTTCCTCTTGTTGCGGTAGGTTTACCAATTTGTCAAAACTAACTAGTCGTATCTGACACAGTTTAGTGTTGTTACAAAAATATGGTAAGAAGAGGGGAGTGCTCTCAAAACAATGGGAATGAGAGCATCATCTAAGACCGTTTCTCCTAGGGCTAGAAGTGAAGCCCTCAACTCTACAACTCTTCTTAAGAAAGCTTCGATTTTTTCATTCTGTTTGAACTTCAATGTGTGTAACTGACTCTGCAAATTCAGTATAACATTCTTATTTTTGGCCTCATATACTTGTCTCAACTTATCCCATGCTTCTTTGGCTGTTGTGGCATCACGAATGTGGGGTTGCACATCGTCAGACACTCCAAACAAGATGATGAGTTTGGCTTTCTGATCTGCTCTATCAAACTACCGATGTTGTGTTGTATCAGTAGTTGATCTAGTCATAGTACCACACAACAGGCCAAATCTCTTCAAACTCAAGTTGTGTCTTGATTTTTGTCTTCCATGCAACATAGTTGTTTCCTCTGAGTAGTTGTGAATCCAGAAGAAAAAATTTGGGGGCATTGGTGCCCATTTTGCAGAAATCACTGACAGGGTTTGGCTCTTATCACTCTAGGTATAAGGTCTCCCAATCTATATACCGTCAGTCTGATATACCAAACCTTTCTATATACGTGCCCTTCCGATATACCCGTCGGTATGTGGAAGAAGCTCACCCTTTCTATATACCCGACGGTATGTGAAAGAGGCGTTAACGTACGTGAAAGAATTCAATACGTGGTACCAAGACAGTACTGAAAGGGGTCTGTGTGATTATTGACACTGGCTCAAAGAAATATCCTCATACGTGCGTGTAACTTCACTATATACTTGGATAATTTCTCAGTCTGGATTTATGTCGTGCAATCATTCACAGATGGATGGGATGGCTCATAGTGTGTGCACTGTGACCTTATTACTCCTCGTTGATTTAAAGGGTCGATGCCCAGATGACGTTGTTGCAGCTATATTAGGTGTTAAGTGTAGTAGTAGTCACGACAAATTTACCCGTAAGTGCTTCCTAGAGGCACTGTATATACCGAACACTACGAATGAGATCTAGGATCTCATGAGTGTTACAGAACCAATTTTTACTATTTTGGATTACAATTTGCTGCCAGTTTCTGAGCAGTTACAATATTTGCGATTGACTATGGAAACCTGTAAATTAGTACAATATATTGAAGCACACAATTACATTCAAAAATTAAGAAAAAATTGAATGGCAAGTAAAAAGTTTTTGTTTTGCGAGCCTTGGTGGCCTCTAGAGCCCAAAATGACCCAAAATGCCAGAAACTGTTAAAAAGAGCCCAAGATGAAGTTTTTGGATAGGTCTTCCTTTTGCAAAAAATTGCCCGAAATAAAAAACCAGGCTTAATGGAGAAAAAAAAATTTTACCCTAAATTAGGGTTTTTCTCACTAAATATTTAGTGACCTGTTTAGTTATAACTAAACTGTTTAGTCAGTGGTTTTTCCGCTAAATCTCCTCCAAATTTGGTAGTTTCATTCTAAATTTGCCCCTAAATTTCAAAATTCAAAAACTTGTGTTGGGGGTGTTATTTGAACCCCATGAACCTCCCACTTCCAAGTCTTTCCTCTTAACCACTTAGGCTCTTATGAGCACTTAGTGTATGAAATGAAGCAAATTTGTATTTGAAGTAGATTTAAAAATGTGACTTACCTCTTTAAAAAAATGTGACTTAGAGGATGAGATGTGGTCTGCATGTTGGAGGCATGCTATAGCTTGATGAGTTTAGGGTGATTCCTTGAAGAAAATGGATCTGAGACTCCTTATTTTTTGAATTCCTTTTCTTTGTTTCCACCGCTTTTATCCACCATTTTTTTATGTGATTTCCTTATTGCTTTTTCTTTGATATTTCTTCTGACCATAATTTTGTGTGTGGTTGTAGGTGCTTGGTGTTGAAGGGAGAAGCCTCAGCTACTTTCTTTAAAATTTTCCATGTTTGTGATTACTTTGTGCAGGTATTGGAATGGAGAAGTACCAGCTGAGCTTGGAGATGTGTCGGCAGCCTAGGTCCATTCATAAGCACTTGAATGGCTCAGATTGATAATGGCTCAACATGATCAACACAGGCCTCAACCCATTAGTGCCATTCAACCTTCAATACATTCAACTTGTCAATCAATGAACCCAACCTTAGAGTCTTCACACTCAGTTTCAGGCTCTGTGGAGAGCTTGGTTAGAATGCAAAGATCACAAATCAACCTCGGTGAAAGCTCCACATACACATCAGGTCTCTGTTAAAATAATACAAAAATAATTTGATCCAATTTAATAGCATAAATGTCCTCTCAAATGTAGAGGTCTGATGTAAAACCCCTGTTGGGGAAAAATATATATTTTTTAAAAATTGCATCTAGGGAGTAAATTTTGCCTGGTGCAGGAGGCACCAAGGCAAAAAAAATTGCTTTACGTTTACCTGGAATTCGCATAGAAGGTTCTGAGACTGCAGGGAGGTCTGGGAAGCTGTAGGAGGTAGCACTGGCTCTCCGGTGAAGTAGATTTCTTCTCCAAGACTTTTTCTTCCTCTGCAACCTTCTCCAACCTTTCCAGGAGCTTCAATTCGCTCTAGTACCAAATGTAGATTGAGCAACAGGGGCAAAAGCCTGATAAATATTATTAATCTCAATCAACCATTATACAATGGAGTGTTGCAATTCTTATAGGAATTGAACAACCATGTGCATACAAACAAATAGGTTGCACAGGTAAAACCAAACTCACAACAACTTCCAATATTACATCTGGGAAGCACATAATTGTTATAACAATGATAACAATTATACATGTGGAAATAAAAGACAAATATGGTTTTAAAAACCATATAACAATAAATAAATAATTAATAGTTAATTAATTATAAAATGCATAATTAAAATATTAGGTAAATAATAATTAACCTAACCTCTGGATGGTAGGAACAAAACAAAACATCTCTGGAAAGAGGATTCCAAGACCTACATGATGGTGAAATTAGATTTCTCACAACACTTTGGCGCATCATGTCTGCAGGTAGTTTTTCTTAGGCACAAGTGGAGTACTAAATCAAAAATATAATTTTTTAGGGATCAAATGGAAGAATCAAGACATGATACCCCCACCATTGGATTCAAAAGGTCATTTCCAGTCAGGATCATATAATTTTTTTTGGAAAAAGTCCATCGGGAGCTCAAGTTATCACCGTCACAAGTTCAAGACTTAGCCAAATTTTGGGAGGACACGTGTCAGCTCCAGGAGCTTGGCAGGATTTTGTGTCCCTGACGTCCCTTAGGGTCAGAGACATCAAGGTTGGAAAAGTGCACCCAGCCCCCTTGAGGCCCTCTAAACCCACATATGACCTCCAAAATCACCATTTCAGCCCCCAGGTGCTTGCGGGAGCTCACAGGCTCCACCGTTGATCGTTGCCATGTGTCATCGCCTACCACCATGGAAATTGATGTCCCTCATGTCCTTTGAGGTGAGGGACACCAAACATGGAAAAATGTGCCCATCCCCTCAGGAGACTTCTAGTCACTCATGTGACCTCTTCAAGAGCGAATTTCCAGCCCATAGGTGCTTGTCAAGCCTTCATTCCCTATTGTCAGATCTCCGCCACGTGGCATCACCTTGACCACCGTGGAAATTGATGTCCCTCACGTCCCTTTGAGGTGAGGGATGTCAGGGATATAAAAATGTGCCCTGCCCCTCCATGTGCAATTTTTGAATATTCAAATCTGTTATCAGCCAATTTTGACTTCGCAAAATTAATAAAAAAATGGAAATTTTGAAAAATTTCAAAAGTGTTACTTTGCGTGATTCATAGCTCTCATCACGATCGTCTCATTTTTGTGATCATTCCGGTCTTCGTTTCGTCCATTTCGGGAGAGAACTCCTCCTGCCAGGTCTTAAAATACATTAATAATTAATAATTAATATTTAATTAATTTATTATCTTGTATTTGATAAAATCATTTTTTATTAAATTTGGGGTTTTTAATTAAATAATTATTAATATAATAATCATTTAAAATCATTCGACAATTTTTTTATTTTATTGCCGGGCAAGTAAGCTTGTGCTTCCAACTGTCGAGAATGCCAAATTGGCTTCCCGAACCCGGATTTCCCCTTTCCTGGAAAATTTATTTTAGTTTCCCGCTAAATTGGCAAACGGGTAAGAAATCTCCCGATTTCCCACATGGGGAAATTGAACAGAGATTGCCAGCCCACTTTGCCATTTTGTTGGCAATTAGCCGTTGCTTTCCCCATTTCCCCTGGTAATTAATTCCACTACCCGGGAAGAGGGGAAGTTGATTTAGCCTCCATAAATTCCTCCGTCGGACTTGTTGGAAAGATTCATATGAAGCTTTCTAAAATTACTTTTCACTTCTTATCATAATATTTTATCACATTCCACAATACTATGAACGCCATTGTGAAGGAGAAATACAAGGAGGATAACAAAATCATTTTTCACGCATTGGTGAAAGAGAACAGTCCAAACCAAATCAATTTTTCACGTTGGTGAAGGAGAAGACAATCATAGAAATCCAACCATTATCATTGGAAAAGGGGGACAACATAAACAAGTTTCCACGCATAGAAAAAAGACAACAAAAGCCAAAGGAAACAAATTTCAACGCATAGGAGAAGGACAACAATCCAAAACAACAAGGTGAAAGAAAAACACCACGTGGGAAGCCGGCAGCAAAAGGGAACAGTCCAAAGAACCTCTCCCACACAACCCAAGGGAGGGAGAAGAAAGTAAGAGCCCACGCATGCAGCAGTTCAGAAGAACCAGTGAAAGAACAAGATTGCCCACGCATTGGTAAAGGAATACCACACAACTATTAGCATGAGTCAAAGACAATTAAAACAGTCCAAAACACTGCATACGCCAAAGGAGGTATTAGAAAGATGTTTGGATGTGGGAATATGTGAAAGAAAGACGGCAAAAAGAAGAGAAGAAAGATCCCACACATTTGTTATAAGGAGGACAGTCCAAACAAATAATGCACAAAGGTTTTTAAAAAAATAGAAAATACAAAGTAGCCCACGCATTGGCAAAGAGAGCAGTGCCAAAAGTAAGAGTTTCAACGTAGCAGCTCAAAGGAAATGGCCACGCGTGAGGAAAGGGAGAAGGAGCAGCTAAAGGATCTTTCACACCACAAAATACAGTCCAAGTTAATTTCAAACGCATAAGTGAGAAGGTTTTGTTTTGTCTTCATTTGAAAGTTGTCCATGCAGAAGAATGGAGAAAAGAACAATTATTAAGAGATGTTTCCAAACCATGTCTTGTAAAGAGCTGCAAAAGAAGACAAAGTAAATCAGTCCAAAAACAGTGCATGCAAAGAGAAGTCAGTGTTTACACAAAGGAAAACTTGCTCATACATTGCTAAAAAATAAAAGATTAAAATCTACGAAGAGGGTAAAGAAGAGCAACTCTAATCAAGCAAGGTGAAGAAATAGCGAATTAAAAAAAAAATCCAAATCAATCCTACGCGAAGTCATTAAAATTCGGGAGAGTTTAATTAAAAAAATTAAATCATTTTCAACGCATTGATGAGAAGTATTCAAACAAAATTTTCACGCATTCAAACACATTACCGATGTATATAGGCACAAAAAAAAAGAATTTAATGAAGAAAACAATAGATGCGGAAAGAACATGCCGCAGGTAGTAGCTGTCGAAATAATCAACTTTGGAGCTCGATATCTCAGATTCTGATGATCGTCGGGAATAAAAGTTTGGTTCATTGAATTCTTCCCATCTTCCTATACTCATTTTCAAAATTCTAAACATACAACACTTCATTTGATATTTTTCATAGAGGTAAGAAAAACTTAGTTTGCTCAATTTTGTCATGTGCGCAATTTTAGCTTGGCGGAAGGCCTGCTTTGAGAATCCATATCTCGAGCCCATATGATCATCAAGAGAAACAGTTTGGTTCCTTGAATTATTCCCACATTCATGTACTTCTTTGCAAAAATTCAAACGTACAACTCTTTGTTTGATATTTTTTACGGAATCAAATAAAATGCAATTTGCATGATTTCACTGCGCGTGCAGTTTTCAGCCTGTCAAGGTGACTCATTTTGACAGTTGATAGCTTGAACTCAGATGATCTTCAAGAGAAAAATTGTTTCGTTCAATTCTCCACACCTTCATATGCTCCCTTCCTATGTTTTAGATGCCCAGGGTGATATTTGGTATCTTTCCCAGGCTAAAACTAAACGAGATTTTTCTCAGTTTTACAACTGCATTTTCCTAGCATTTTCATAAGAGTCGACTTTGACCTTTAAATATTTGACTGAAGAATTTGATTGGAAAAAAATCCTTTGACACACAAACTTGTGGTACCTTATTACACTTCCTCATTCAGTGACAGGTTCTCATAATAAGATTTGATATTTTTCCTAGGGCAGTTTTATAGGCGTTTTGTGTAGTTTTGTAAGATGGAAGTAATCCCCTGAAATCACGTTTATGTCACAATCATGTCATCTCCAAACAAAATAATGTTGCTTGTATAAGTTCCAGGGCATTCTAATCACCCCAACGCTCCATTCAGAGTCTGAGAACATCGTTGATGCCAACTTGTGACACGTCGATGTAAGTCGGTTCTGCGATCACATATCGACCGAAGGTGAGTCACAATTTCCCTGACGCTTGTTCTGAATTGGTCATCACTTGCATGGATGCACCATGAAATCTACATAGTGTGGTGATTCAACTCCAATGGCTCCAAAGCAGAAGCAACCTCAAACTTTCTCATTATGCGGTATAAGCCGTAGCTATTGGCATTGGTCTCTTCGGAGTCAAAAGCTATGGTTATCGGCAATGATCGATAATGGGAAAATCTTGTCTACATCAATTTTTCACTTGATCATTGTGGAGGATCTATTCATCTACAAACCAAAACAAGCAACAAGTACAATTGTGCGGATCATCAAGGAAGACCACATTATTCAAGTGTGTCCCTGTTAGCTCTCAGTTAACAATGTGCGCAATACTTCATCGGCCAGTCTTAAAGTTGGAGTGTTCTCGAATTGGACGATCATGAGCAGATCAAAATGCCAACACTTCAGGATGATGACAAAGACAAAATACATAACTCGAGGAAGTGAATTACAATTTTGGCTCTTGGAAGATCTTCTCAATGGCGAAAGATTAAAAGTTAGATTCTAACAAGCCAAGGTGGCGTAACGACTACAATCTCGCGACAAATGAATAATTCATCATGGAGAGCTATTCAAAGCATGTTGAGAATTGTGTGTAATTGTGAATGTGAATACGAATGAAGACGAACTTGCTCACACGGGGATGTTGCTCAAACGGATGGGTGAATGAATTGCTCAAGTTTTAAGATCGGCTCTCTTATCACCTGGAGGATTGCGGAACACGGTCAATGAGTTCATTCCCGTATGATCGGGATAGGAAAACTCTTGGCCCAATGGATAAGGCACTGACCCTAGGTGTTTTGATCTAGGCGGTGCATTGTTGACTAGGATGTCTACATGTGCGTCCAAGTCATTTAAGTGGGGTCCACATTTATGTATTTTTCCTTAAATGACTTTTTAACTTAAGTGGTTTCTATTTTTAGTCACTTTTTTATAAAGTTGGTTGAAAAAGTCAAAGGTCACTTAAGTGCCCTATTTAATGTGCATTTAAAACTCTAACTACTTTGTAACCAATTTTTGGGTTATAAAAGAAAGCCAAGGGCTCATTTGTAAGAGTGACTTTGAGAGAGGAGAAGAAATACTTTTGTGTGCAAGCTTTGTTTCAGAAAGAAACTTTGTGTTCTTTTGTGAAAACATTTTGGAGTTAATGAAATATGAATTTTGTGTCTCATTCATTGTCTCTTGTAACATTTGATGTTCTTACATTCATTAGATGTTAGGTGTTTGAATCTTGCATGCAAATATTATCTTTGATCTTATTGTCAACGTTATTAATCGGTTGTTCTAGTTCATAGTGATCAAGCTCTAATTATCTACTTGCTCATGTGTGTTCCCTTTTACACGTTCTTGTTTGGCTAACTCAAACTCCATTTTATTTGTGTTAGTTATTCGTCTTTCTTCTTCGTGTAATATTAGGCTCCGTGTTTACCTAACTCTTGCATGTTCTTTCAATTCATTCCATTTCACTCATTTCCTTCATTCCATTTCATCTCCCTCATTCACTTTTCTTTCCATTGATGATCCAAACCCCCCCCCACATACAATTTTGAATGTACAGATGTAAATATAGTTTTGGTTTTCAATAAAGGCAACCTCACCTTCATTGAGGAGGGACTTCATCCCCACATTGTTGCATGCCATTTGCATGTGTGCAAATCCATATGCTAACAAAATCTGGCACTTAGTTGTTTCTTCCCCTTCATTTCTCCTTCACAGCTTCATATCTTGACATGGCTTTGTGCATGATTGCCCAGACACCTGGTCCATCATTGTTTCTCCGAACCAGCTCCACCATGGCCACATAAACATCCAGTCTATGAAAATACATAGATTTTAGGGGAAGGAATGATCAAAAGTGCTGAAGAAATGAAGAACGGGAAGAAAATGAAGGTTTTTTGCCAGAAAACCGTGAAGTCACCCGTTCGAGAATCTTCATATCTCACAAGATACACATCGGATCGAGGTGCCATCTTCTGCAAAATTCCACATTTTTCAAGATGATCACGATGTAAAAAATGGGAGGTCAATTAGTGCTTTGAATCATTTGCTCCAACAAAAATCCCACTTCATGCACTAGCTCACATTCGTCATATTTCCCATCATTCCGGAAATGGAAAAGAGCTAAAAACTTACACACGAGCTCCAAATGAAAAACCTATCACAATGGAGTTGTTTTCGTTGTGAATGGAGACAAAAACCATACCTATGAATTTCAAGCTCCATTAATGGCCGCCATGGTAGCTCTATGCTTGAAGCCACTGCCATATGACATATTTAAAATTTATTTCCTGGCATTCTAGTGGGCAAAACTATGTGAAATTTGGAGGGTGTGATCGTAACGACAAGACGAATCCAAAAAAGTATGTTCCGTCACAAATCAAGCATTGGAAATCCACTTTCCAAAAATAGTAATTTTTCCTATGCATATTCGCTATGTTTGGAAAGTCATCATCCAAAACAGCTGAGACAAAGGAAGCGAGCATTGAAGATCACGAGGAAGCTAGAATGATTGTTCAGAGCAAAAAACAGTGAAAATAACCACTTACTAAAAATAGTAAGTCCCTTATATGGGTGCTTACTAAAAATAGTAAGTCACCCCAAGAAGCGACCGAGGCAAGGGTAGGGTGCACATGATCGAATAAGGGAGTTCATTACATCATGATGGTCAAGAAGAAGCAAGAATCATCCCTTACTTAAAATAGTAAGTCTCTCATCCGGGCATTTACTAAAAATAGTAAGTCACACTCAAAGGGTAGTTTTGGCATAATGGAACATTCAGAACTTCATCGCATCAGAGCTTCCCATCAACAAGGATCATCGGACTTCATCTGGGATGTCATCTCCTCTTCTTCTTCCTCTTCTTTCTCTCTCTCTCTTCTCTTCTCATACAACACTCTCTCTCTTCAATGTTATATTTTTGCGTTGAGGGTTGCACTTTTTAATATGACTAAGCGACTTCAGAAATATAATGTAACTTTAAGTCAACTTGCTATTATAAAAGGGACTTAAATAGTTAAAGTGGAATATGAACAGTTTTAAGTCATATTAAGGTATTCGAAAAGCCATTGGGTGTAGATGATAAGTCACCTCTCATTCTATAAATTGTAAATCCATTCATCTTCTTTTTCTCTCTCTCTTCTCTTCTCATACAACACTCTCTCTCTTCAGTGTTATATTTTTGCGTTGAGGGTTGCACTTTTTAATATGACTAAGTGACTTCATAAATATAATATAACTTTAAATCACCTTGCTATTATAAAAGGGACTTAAATAGTTAAATTCGAATATGAACAATCTTAAGTCATATTAAGGTATTCAAAAAGCCATTGGGGGGTAGACGATAAGTCACCTCTCATTCTATAAATTGTAAATCCATTCCCATTTCAAAGGGTTGGTGATTGATCTTGTAAATTCAAGAGTGCATTGTACCTAGAGAAAGCAAAGGAGATAGCCATTTTTCTTCTACTTTCCTCCACTCTCAAATTTATTCCATTCTTACACTATGTATAACTTTTGTTTAAGCATCAATACAAGAAGAAGGAGATCCTAAATTTCTTTGACTAAGGGATTTCGTGATACTTTGTGTTCATAAAATTCTATTTGGTCTTGTTGCCATTTGCAGGGTTGTTTCCTCTTAATTTAGTGCATGTGATGAAGTTTCTAACTAGTGTGTGTGCAGGAATTTGATTTTCTACCTGCAACATTAGTTCTCCTACCTCTATTCTCACTCCCCTTTCCCTCTTTCAGACAAATTCTTCCCTAGCAAGAGATTGCAAGCTTTGCTGCAAGGTCAGTGGAGTGCCCCTGTTGGATCCCCTAGTCGAAAGGCCACCACAAAAATCCATATTTTCTTGCGCATGCATATACGACAACTGCACTAGTTAAGTAGAGGGACTTAGATTCCTAGAGCATTGGCAAGAAATCCACAAGTTTGTCCACCTAACAAATTTTCTTGCCAACAATTTTCGGCGCCCACTGTGGGGTAGATTTAACAACATTTGCACCCAATATACGACCGCAAGGTCTGAAAATTAAAAAAAATCAAATATTGAAAAAAAAAGTTCATGAAAGTCCATTGCCGAAAGATACACTGCTGATTTCTACAAGTGACTTTTCACATTCTTTAGTGTCTTTTCATATTTCCACTTCAAGAGTTTCCAAAAGATGGCTGAAGGAAGATACACCAGGTTGAGCAGGTCAAGAGGCATTGTTGATTCCAATTTCGAGGCTTTGCAAAATCAGCAAGAACGAATTAGAGATAATCCATACTTCTTCTCTCAATCCTCCTCTCCATTCGGATCTTCGAGTAGTTCACCTAGCAATACTATCAAAACTCCTGTTGATACCCCCCTTAAAATTCTCTCATTTTCCATCAGCATTAAGCATTGAGTTCCCAGAAGAAGAAGAGTTTGAAGAAGAATTTATAGAAGCAAGGAATGAAGTAGAAGCAGAAATGACAATGGAAGATGAAGAAGAAAGACCTCAACCCATTGTTCCATGGGGAAGGAATATAGGCCCGCTTGCTCTTTAACCACCACTTCACAATCTACCAACGGGTTCCCGCAAGAACTTTCCAAAGTTCAAAGGTGACAACACACAACATCCTGAAGAACACATCGCTGCTTTCATGACATCATGTGGAATTCTTGGTGTCCAACATGAAGACGTTGCTGTGAGACTGGTTGTGGAGTCCCTCCAAGAAAAAGCAACATAATGGTTTTATCTCTTGCCTGCCCAGTCCATCTCGGGTTGGAATGACATCAAGGATGCATTCGAAGAGATATTTAAATCAACTGAAGACTGTCAGAACCTCCTAGTGTAGTTGGCTCAAATAAAGAAAGGAGAAAATGAAACCATGAGAGACATTGTGGCTTGTTTTGAATGGTTGCTTTGCAGGATACCTGAAGAGGATTCACCATTTCAAAACAATGTCAAGAGATTCTTCATCACTACTCAATCATCAGAAGTAGGATTTTTGTTGCGAAGAGCTCAACCAAGGAACATTGTAGAAGCACAAAGGATGGCTATTGAACTCGATGATGATCTTATCCTCTCTGGAAAGATCAAGAATCCATCAAAAGGAAAGACCCAACATACTGGGGATGAGAGAACCAATCCATCACTGCAAAATTTGGCGAATGAGATAGCATCTTTGAAGAGGGAATTATTTGAACGAGTTTCTTCCCAAAGAAGCAACGAAAATTAGATTGCAGGAGCACCCCGAAGGCTTGCCTTGGAGGCCCCACCTGTCAATGCAAGTTGTAGGAGTAAGGAAAATGAAGAGGAGTTTGAATAAGAAAGTGAAGGTGGTGGTTCCCTAGAAAGTGATGAGTTTGATAACGACATGCAAATTAGATTCTGTGAGTATTTTGGAGGTTTTGAAGAAGATGAAGAAGATGCACCTAGTTTCTCATGTGTGGTATTCACTCATTCTTAGTCTGAGAAAAGAGCATCTCCCTCCACTGCTGCAAAAGAAAAGAAGGTTGGTGATCCTCTGGTGGTGACTTCGCAAAATAAAATAATCAGTCGAGGATCCCCACTTCCATCTTCCATGAAGTCTGCATTGGTGGAGCCTGACCCTGTAGCAAGTAAGAAGACTCTCGTGATCCCAAGTAAGTCTTTCGATGTCTCTTCCAAGTCTAAATCTAAATTTGATCCTGTAAAATATAGTACTTTGAAAGCTCCTAGTGTACCTTTCAAAATACCCTCCATTCCCCAAAAATCAAATCCTACTCCCAAGCCTATCCAGACTCCAAAATCAGTCCCTTCACTCCCCTTGTCCGCATCTAATCCCTTTGACTTCATAGAATATGAAAACAAAGCCAAAGTGTAGATTACCGAAACCAAATTTACGGACTCATCCTGAACAATTTGAGAGGTTCGTCTGATATATCAGGAGTGGTAGTCTAACACCCAATGTTGTAACTTCTAGTTCCAAAGGCGTGCTACCAAATTCACCCACACCTCCCTCACAGAACATGTTTTCTATGAGTGCATCAAAGACTGATAAAGTTGAACCTTTATACACCTCCCTTCTTGTTGGAGAATATGTACTGAACAATTGCATAATAGATTCTGGTGCCTCAGACAACATGATGCCTTTGAAGGTTGCCAAGGCTCTCAAACTTACCATGAATCCACCTAGCGGCTCTTCTTACTCTTTGGAATCAAAAGAGGTCTCACTTGTAGGGAAGGTCAAAGATGCACAGGTGGCTCTCATCAGATTTCCAGACAAGAAATTTTCAGCAATGATTTTGGTAGTAGATGTCCCAACCTCGTTCGGAATGTTACTGAGTAGAAGTTTCTGCCGAGACTTGGGAGGTAAAATTTAGATGAATTGGTCTTCTGCAACCATACCAGTGAAGGGAGACATGGAAAAATTTCTTATCGAGAAGAAGATGGGTACATAGTATGAAATTCTGGAAGCCCGGAAGCTAACATCTTGTATCAAGGTAGCAGGGATATGAATCACTTTGTGGCAACCGAGGAAGAAGAGGATATCCCCATCTTGATAGGTCTAGACATGCCTTCTTGGAGAGATTTGGAATTTGAAGAAGCATTGAGGAGATTCGAGTTACAAGAGGGCAACCCTGAATTGCCAGATGATGCAAACCATGAGGAAGAGGAGATGGTTCTTGATGATTTTCAAGAAGAAAAATCAACTTATATACTTATCTAAGATGAGGAGTTTTCTCATTCCCATTTGGGGATGAAGATGATCTCAGTCAGGCCATCTATGGAGAAACAAAATCAGGTTGTGATGAGCCCGTGAAAGGTTTGAAAGAAATGTCTATGTAACAACTGCTAAGTGTTGCGGAAGAAATAGAAGACCCTGAGATCTGTCTTAAAATTTTAATGCAAGCCATGAATTTGGAAGAGAAGTGTGAAGCTGACTTGGAAACCTCATCCAGTGTGAAGATGGGCTATGTTGAAATAAATCTAGATGAGAAATATGATGTCCCTCTTGAGCCAATGGTTGGTGGATCTGATGACAAAATGGAGATATTTTCTTTCCCATTTGCAGAAGAAGATTCTCTCCATGATGAAGAAATAAAAGCAATAAGTTTTGAGGCCTTTGAAGCTAAATCCCCTATGGACAAAGGAGTGATAAAATGCAGCGATTCCCAAGATGATGAGGTAATCCCTCTAGATAGTTGCCTTGAGATGCAAAATAAAGATTCTTCAAAGGCATACAAAGAGGAGCTGCAGGAAATGACAAAGCATGACTCCATGGAAGAAATCTTGGATGCATCAGAAGTTGTGGAAGACCCCGAGCTGATCCTTGATCTCTTCACTCATGCCATGGACATACAAGACAAGTATGAGGTCACGTCCAATCCTTCCGTCAGTACTCAAGCACCTCACAGTGGAGTAAAGGAAAAGGATAAGTTTGAAGTTTCTCATAGAAAAGAGGTCAATGAGCATAGACCTAGGAAAGAAAAAAATCTTGAATGTTCAAGTACTTTGAACAAAAATCAGCCTTGGGGCAGTGATGAGATGCCCGATGGAGAATCATCTATATGGATAAACATGGAATGCAACTGACATTATGAGACTGACTTCAAAGAGAATAAAGGCAATGAAATTTCTAAGCGAAGCCCTGAGCATCAAGAAGCTCACATGAACTCACTCCTACCAAGTACACAGAAAATTGTGAAAGAACTTGGCTTTCATAAGTAATTAAGGAGGGGAGGCTACTTTCTAGAACCCATCAACAGCTTCGCAGAACATCATCATTCAGTGTTGCCTCTTTAGGGGTAAATTTTGAGAAATGAAAAGTGCTTTAGTGAAAGCGGGTTGCCCCCCACCTTGTACCATAGGTGATTGCTAGGTTTGTTTCCCTTTTTGTTTCATGTGTTTCCTTTCCGTCTTTGTGTGTGTGTGTGTGTGTGTGTGTGTGTGTGTGTGTGTGTGTGTGTGTGTTTGTAGGTACATAGCCGGATAACCATTCAAATGATGATCAATTAACAATCAACGATTAAGACTCTAATTAGCTCTCAGTATCGATTTATACTAAATCAATATCCTTTGTCAAATAGTACGAGCCTATGGCTTAGATACATGCATGTATCTTGTTAGCTTGAAGGCCACAAAAATCCTTATATGGAGTTACATTAAGAAAGAGCTCAGGTTCGCCACACAACCCTCAAAGTTGGATTGAACCGTTAACAGGCGGATAGTAGAATATAACATACCGCCATATGTTTATACAACCAAAAATACGCCTAGGTCCAAGTATATTATACAACTTAACCAGTCTTAGGTACAAGCTGTCAACAAAGATTGTCGAAATTAAAGAACTGGTAAGACAGAGTGGTAACACTCGATGCCATCATTTTCATGAAAAACGCTATGGAGAAATGTAATACCAATCAAAAAAATTACCCAGACCAACATTCTAAGTATAAGAACCCGAAGACTCCTAAATCGCATACCCATTAAGGGTATCAATCTAGAATGGTAAAACTAATAATACTATGCAACAACATCATTATTATACAGTTGATATAAATCGATTTGTCTCGATATATATATTAAGGCATGCATATTCATAAAAAGATGAACAAGACGTACTCATAATCTTTATAGTTTCCTAAGATCATAATAGCAAATACTTGGTAACCCAAAATCCAAACCCAATATCACTTATCAAACAATTTTTTAGAAATTTCGATCTTTTAAGCGAGGGTAATAACCAACCACACATAAACAATATGCTTTCATAGCATCTCGAACTGTTATAGGTATTTCAGTGGCATGCACATGGGATAATACCAAGGATTTAATCAAAAAGAGATAACCCATAATCATATATTATCATACCATTAGTTCATAGTCACACAATATAGTCTACATCGTAAAAGTGAAGAAAATATAGAAGGTAGCCCAGTTTCAAATCAAAAAACAAGATACCCAAAACCTTAAAACGATTTTTGTTCAAAAGCAGAGTTCTTTTCATGAAAACATTATTTAGAGAAAAATATTCTAGAGAGTTAGAGCCTATCATGCCGAGTAGAGCTCTTGAAATATTCTCTCCAAGCTTCACGAATTCTTCTCAAAGCTTGCACGCACAACTCAATAGATTGATCAAAACGACTTCCACCAAAACCCTTCATTCCCCACTCTTTCATTTTACTAGCCATAGCCATCAATATTTTCCACTATCTCCTTCACCATGTAACTGAGGATTTAATGTAAATCCGGAAATAGATGATGCATTCAAAAACCAGAAAATCGACATGCAGAGCCCAAGAGCTAGAGTGACCAAAGAACAAATGAAAACCAAATCCCTTATTTTCCTTGAAAATCATCGTTGTTTTTCCCCAAGATGGTTCTAGTCCATGAGATGCCATTAATTCCATTGAAAGGACTGCTAGTTACTTCCGCCATTCCCACCAACTGAGCACCTTACCATTTAAATTTAGTGATAAAAAAAAAAAAACTTCAACTAAACCTCCTATCCACATTTTTAGCAAGGTTCGCCAAGTTTGACCCGGTCTTGTCCCAAAGGGTGGCGATGGCCCATTAAACAAAACCAATTAATATGCCAAGTACGAGTACAGGGTATTACCCAACTCGTTTAACCGTGCCACTAACCCATTTATAAATGCTAACCATAGTTAGGTCTTATGGTTTCATAGATAGTTTAAGATTTATTTATATCAAAATTCATACATCCACCTTTGGTTCGGTTATCATCATTTAATCAAATGTCCATAGAGTAATATTAGGCCCTGTGAAACCTTAAACATCATCATAACATAGGTTAGTTTAGGATAAGATTAGTCTCAAGAATATATCCACGACCTTAAGTATATAAGCATTTGTTTAAGGCCCTTATGTAGTATATCCAAAACGAACCAAACTTATTTTAACAAAAGTAAGCCTTGCAACTTACAATCATAATAGTATATTGATTTCGGAGAATACCTTGGATCACTGAAATTGATCCAAGGTGTTATCCCGAATCTTATTACCGATACAAAAGTCTCAAAAGTAGCAGTCATATAGAAACATCGAAGAGATTAACCCCTTTGCCTTATTACTCAACCCCTCCAGACCCTGGCTTGTATGTATTATCAAGAGTTCAAACCAATATACTCAGTTCAACAACAGAAAGGTAAGTATAGTATGCTCTTATCAAACATAAGCACAATTCAATAATTCAAGAATGATAAGTTTTCTAGATCAATAAGTAAATGATGTCATTTCAACATACATGCAATATCGGTCCATTAGTGAACATCAACTCAGAACACAATCACACGCTAATGTTTGCCAACCAATCACAAAGAGTCAAGTAAAAATATCAAAACAACAGAAGTATTACAAGATTGGGAATTTCACGTGAGAAAATCCTTCCGAAAACAACATTCAAAATATTAGGAGAGTTTAAGGGATGCTCAATGTTACTAGAAAAGGGAAAGAAAGAGGAATGTTGAAGACAACAAAAGGAAAACCAAAAAACAACCAAAAACAAAAGATAAAATGGGAGGTTTTGAATGTGAATGTTGGAGCGAATGTTGCAGCTATTCCAAAGTCTGAATCCATATTTGAGGTAGATTTTTTACATTTAGGGAGCACAGAAAATTGTATTGGGATAATTCCTCTTCAATAATGAGAATTTGAGATCTAAAAATCCATGTAAATTTATGAGAAAATGCCTAAGAGCATATGTGGACGGTTGTAATTGATGAAAAGAGATGTTTAGCATGTGCTAGACATTTTGAAGTGTTTTAGTTTGAATATTAGGCTATAGGTGAATAAAATTCATTTCACGAATTATTGTGGTGATTTATGCATGTGTGTACCTCGAGAAGGTCTGCAAATTGTATTTCATTCAAAATAGCAGTCATAGTTTTGTGTGAGGTTAATTAGAGGTTGGGAATGTGTTATAATATGTTGATAGATTTGTTTTGAGTACTCATAGCCCTTGCTACCTCACTCATTTTAAACAATTTTGAGTTTTGTACAATTTATCTTACTAGTTAAAATTCCCATTAAATGACACAATTTGTAAATCTCTCACAAATAGCCACCAAAATGATGAATACACCATATAAAGGGATGAATAAGTGTGGGAAATATGTTTAGGCTACTAGGGATAGGGTCATCCTTCATTGGAGCCCCTTTTCTAGGTTACATCATATGGGCATCATGTAACATTAGCGCAACCCTTTATTGCATATCCTGTAGCTCCCACTTGCCTCATAGCTCACCCAACACTTCACCATTCACTAAGTGTCTTGGTACCTTGTTGCATTGCTCTATACACTCCCACACACTCATCGTACACCTACTTCGCATCCCTACACTAACACAATGCAACACTCGTTGTTCCCACAATCTTGCATCTTCCACGATGCAATACTCACAACTCTTGCAACCTTATACCAACTTCCTTTACGGTGTTCGCAACTCCTACAATGTTAACACACCTTCTTGCAGACCTCACAACTTATTGCAACATTGCACAATGCCTCGCATATGTGTGGCATGTCAGTATACTTTTCCCTTGCCTCTACACATGTCAAATGTTGTCAAAACCTTACATAGACAAACTACACTTAATGTTTGCTTGTCATCAATTCATTGCCACACAACACTCTTGGTAACACTCTCCATGCCCACACCATGTTAGTATATCATCTTCCCTGACCGAGTAACAATTTTGATCCAATGTGCAATTTATTGACGAGATACATCTTGCAAAAATTTCTCCTACAAATGTTGTTAGTTGTAACTTCTTTCATGTATATATATATATATATATATATATATATATAATATATATATATATATATATATGTTATATGATATATGTATATATGTATATATGTATATAGTCGTACATACATACATACATACATACATACATACATACCTACATTACATACATCCATACATGTAGTATGTATTATATGTATGTATGTACGTATGTATATATATATATGTATGTATACATACATACAGACGCAGACTAGAAAGAACAGACATGATAGAGAGAGAGAGAGAGAGAGAGAGGATAGAGAGAGAGTAGGAAAGACAGACAGATCTGATAGAGATATACAGAAGAGAGAGGGAGGGAGAAGAGATAGTATGAGATATGTATAGATAGGAGAGATGTTTAGATAGATAGTGGAGGTATGGAATACTATAGAGATGATGGAGAAGATAGCGCTAGTAGATGTAGATTAGTAGTATTAGATGGATTATATATTGTATATATATATATATATGTTTATATAGAGTATTATTATATATATATACATATATATATGGAGATATATACATCTATATAGATAGAGTATACATTAGATATATAATGTATAAAATAATGTATATATATAAATATATATACAATCTATACCACGTATACATATATGCATATATATATCCCCACACATCTACATATACATGTAGTATGGTCATCACCATAGTCTGTGATTAGGTATATGTGTGGTCTAGATATCTGCATATCTGTATCCGCTGTCTCGAGGGGGAGAGAGAGGGACAGCAGAAGAGGAGGTAGGGAGAGAGAGAGACACACACACACACAGGTAGGGAGAGACGAGAAGAGAGATAGAGACACACACACACCCAGAACAGAGACACACACACGAGGACGGAGATGGAGAGAAGAGAGAGAGAGATTAGAGATCACACAAGGGAGGGAGACAGGAGGAGGAGAGATGAGGGAGATGTGAGAACTAGAGGGAGAGAAGAGAGATAGACAGGGGGTGGAGAGAGAAGAGAGAGGGAGACAGAACAGGGGGATAAGATATATATATATATATATATATATATATATATATATATACACCACACAACATATATATATATATATATATATATATATATATATATATATATATGTATATGTGTGTATGTATGTATGTATATGTATGTATGCATGCATGTATGTATGTAACCACACTCTAGGGATTTATATATGCATCTGCGCATTTATTAATAACCTAAGATAAAAACACACAAATCATAAAGGAGATTGTTAGCATGCCCTAAGTAACATCAAACACATGTAGTTCTGGATTCTTTCACACTAGTCTAGGCAAATCAACAAAGATGAATTCCCTTTCTGATAATAAGAGCTCACTAGTTCCTTGTCACATTTGTACTTTCCCTATTTTGTATATTGAATAGAAGTTGTGTTCCTGCATATAAGTCTTTGGCATTTGGATGTATTTCTTAACTAATCTATTTAGTCTCTCTATGGATTCTACAATACTTGTTTCCAAGCGTGTTGTCTATCGCACAACCGACTCTAGGCATCTCTCTACGGATCAAATAATGTAGGAAATCATACACAATAGAGCATGCTTGATGTTCAAGAGAAAATATTGGTTACCGCTACAAACAAGCCCCCCAAAAATGTAAATCAATAAACTAGTGAACTAGTAAGAGAGAAATGGATTGGAAGGCGGATACCCGATTTCATATGGTTTTGTGAAGAGTGTTAGGTGGCTGGCTGAGAGAACATTTCTAAAAATAACCACAATCCACCCTCACAAAAATTAAATAGTGATCATCTATGACACCATTTCCATCAGAATAACATCTAATTTTGTGCCCAATGCAAAAGGTCTATTTTTTCCATGAATGCATGGGAAGTGGAAAATAGGGTTTGATTTGACGATCACCTACAAAATGCCCTAAGGTGTGAAAGCCTATCTCAGAATATCTCCATCACTCGTGTAACATTGGAAAATCCGTCTCTTTGTGTAAAAGCTCTAATCCTTGCTTACCTCCTTGCGAAACCCATTAAAATTTGGAGATGTTATAGAAGGCATGCATTATCCCTCCGAAAGATTATCAAGCCCCTTGTATTCGAACAAATCACAATCAACACTCATGCAAGTAAGCAAACAAACTCATGTCCCAACCCTTAACTTTCACATGCACGTACAACTAGTATAGTCCATAATTCTCCTATATGCTTTGCCTTAGGCTTTTGGCATGGGGGTACTTTATAAATAGAATCGATCTTTATCCTTCAATATCACGAGTGTACCTACATTTTTAAAGACTTACTAAAATTGAAAGTAGTACCATATTGGCACATAAGACGACACGTAAGATGCGATAAAGTCAAGCAAAAGAGGTACAAAACTCAATATAATAGAGTTATGGGTTTAAATCGCCCACAACAAGCACCATATCATTTTTCTTAAGTGAGCCGACCTTTTTCTCAAGATCTACTTAGCTCGATTTATTTATGATTTGAGATGTAACCTTTTCCACCATCTTATATTATTAATGTTGTACTATATTTGTTTTATAAATAAATGTTCGCTCTTCAATTAAGAAAACAGACGTATCAATTATACTTAACAAAATAAAACACTAATTGTTAAAAACAAACAACTGGAATGAAAAAAAAAAAATCCAAATGATCCATCAAAAGCAATCGGCGGCTAGAAAGATAACCCTCTACCTCATAAGATTGAGAATCCGTCTCTATATTCCAATATTTGTCCTCCCCTGAATTTCAATTAATTCTCTTCTTGACAATTCCTTACTTGAGCGTGAAATCATTCTTAATTTGAATTGTTTTTCTGGGTAATATCTCAGCCAAAACGCACATTTTTCGATTTGAGGCGGCGATTCCTGTGAGTAGATTCCATATTCATAAACCTCGTTGGACCAAGAAACAGAGGACATAAATCCAGCCAGCTTTGTATCGAGGTCAGTAATCTAGCTTTGTTTTTTTCTTTATTGGATCTGAGTCCTTTCTATTCATCAGCAATGTCAATTTCTCATTTATTAGGGTCGTCGCTTAGGATATCACCTGGAGCATCCATCTCTTTGAGAAATCCCAATTTAAAGAAAAATATCAATTTTAGAAAACCCAGTTTTAGTAAAATATCCATTCCTACAAATTCTCCTACTTCTAGAATTACATGCGTTCAAGCTGTTGATCAGCTTCCCCCAAAGCTCCAAAACATTGTAAAATTGTTTGAGGGAGTTTCTGAACCTCGGTCAAAATACGAGCAGCTTATGCACTATGGTAAAAAATTAAATCCTCTGGCCAAAGAATTCCAGACAAGGGAGAACAAAGTTGAAGGGTGTGTTTCCCAGGTGTGGGTCAGGGCCTTCCTTGATGATAATAAAGTATATTTTGAGGCAGAGTCTGATTCTGTTTTGACAAAGGGGTTGGCTGCCCTTTTGGTTGAGGGTCTTTCTGGGTGTTCCCCGGCTGAAATTTTGGGTGTGCCCCCTGATTTTGTACATAGGTTGGGTCTTCAACAGAGCTTGACACCTTCTCGCAACAATGGGTTTTTGAATATGCTCAAACTAATGCAGAGGAAGGCACTTCATCTTTACATGGAGGTGGAAAGTGTAAGGAGTTCAAAGGATTTTCACCCCAATGACCTGGATGTCAATGGAGTTCATGTTGTTGAGGAGGTAGAAAAAGAACCTTCTTCTGTTGGGGTTGAGGAAAAAGATAATGCTTTTGATGGAACAGCTGTGAATTCTAGAGTGGACAGAATAAGGCAGAAATTGGAAACAGAGTTGGAGCCCATGGTGTTGGAGATAGAGGACGTTTCGCATCAACATGCAGGTCATGCGGCAATGCAGGATCAAGCGAAGGAGACTCATTTCAATGTCAAGATTGTTTCGGCCAAATTTGAAGGAAGGACTCTCGTGAAACGTCATCGGCTTGTTTACGAACTATTGCAGGAAGAGCTGCAAAGTGGATTGCATGCTCTATCTATTATAGCGAAAACCCCGTTTGAAATGGAGAGTATGTAACTCTCTGTGAGTACAGTGAGCAGATGGATTGGGGAGGCTTTCTTGTGGCCTTCATGAGAACGAAGAAATGCGATCCTAAGGAAATGCGGTTGTTTCTTCAACTTTATATTTTTCGCTCTTGCATTAGCACCTGACAGATGGTTTTCCATGCACCGGGGAGTATGTATCATATATCAGTGCTTCTTCTAGTTTCATTAAGATGTTTTATGATTTTCTAAGGAAGAAGAGTATGCATATTCATCTAAATTAATTCTATTGCATCATGGAATCTATTTGTCACAAGCTAAGCAAGCTGTGTTGAGGCAAAATTGTTAATGGTGGCCAGTTCATACAGAAATGCCATACTCTCTCATTTGCCAGTTACTTATGTGTTTAGCTTTTAGAGTCTTGTCTTCAAATACTCTCGCATATATACGTCTCAATTCCATATATTGTTCTTTAGAATCCATTTATTTTGGGTGATGAAAATTGGATTGACAAAGATCCATTTCAAGTTGAGACTCGTAAGGTGTTCTTTATGCATATGAGGTAAAGCTGGCATATATATATACATGTAAGATCACTTAACCGTCTTACTTAAGTTCTGGTGAATTGACAAAGTATGCCAACAATGGCAAATTTAGTCAATGTATTTTGACTGACAATAATATTGTAGCTGCAGAGCTACCTAATTTTTTTGTGATGAAAATTTGTAGCGACCAGTGAAATTTGAAATTGCGTTACGTATTTAATACAACTATAAGGATAATGTAAGTTATTTTGATTGAATGTTAATTATGTGTTGAGCGTCAATTCTCATTTCTGATTTCTAAATAGTTTTTAATGTATTTGTTTATTCACTCAGTATATGATCTTTTACTTTTCTTAGAGTGAAAAAATTGGATGTTTTCTTCTATTTTCTATCCTGTCTCCCAGGTTCTTCAGTCGTGCTGAAATTGAAGTGTTAAATTGAAATACAACCTTCCATTGTGTCTTAAGTAATCTCTATCCTCTTTTAAAGCCCAGGTGAATTGGGATGTTGTCAGACTCCATCATTGTAACATCCAGAATCGTATGATTCAAAACTCAGTTTATCTAGCTACAATAAATACATAATGTAGTTAGAAAGAGATAGTAGTTTTAGTGGCTTTGGCCAATTCTAAGGGCATATCAACAATAATGACAATAAAACTGTGGTCAGCAAAAGTACTCTGTGACTAGGATTTTCCAGGCTCTGTGTTTCCTAACAAATAAAATAAACAGTTTTAGAAAATTTTAAAGCAATGGATATACATATAAATGCAGGAAGACTTCTACCATATAGTTTGTCCCCAAATTGTTGGTACAGATTTGAGCCCCAACAGAACACAAGTAACAAAATGAAAGTATTGCATAGAAATCAAGTAGCTCATCACCACAAAAACACAGAAATAGGATCTTTGTTCATCTTGGCCAGTTTTATCAGCAAGAGTTTGAATCACTCCAAAGCCTGCTTTCCTCTTTTTTCATTCTAGCTCTTTGAAAATTTGCATATGTGAATATTTTTGGCATGAGCAAAATACATTCAAGCGAAATTGAAATATGGTTGAGGTTCCATTTTTTTAGTTGCTTTTATGACTTTGTGTGGTCTAATTGAGATCCGATAAATTTGGTCATTACCTTTTTTCTCCTCTGCTCGAGGGACCATAGCAACTTGTGATGATACTGATTCTAAAAAGAAGGGAAAGATGCCATGCAATGTCCTATGTATGCCGGAAGGGCACAACTCAAGCAGAGGTGGTTGGTAGGCAGTGTGTCCTCACATGTGGCGGCAAAAAGGGTGCCCCTAACTGGGTAATCAATGCTACTAACCTTCAGGAAAATTTTGGCAATCACATGCATGGCACTATAAAAAACACCAATGTCGGGTTATGGCTAAATGAATGTGTAACGGCAGGGATGGAGATTGATAAGGACAATGAACTTAATATGTATGAGATTGCCAGCCGCTTAATGCAGGACCCTGAATAGACCTTCAGCTACATAGCTTAATCATTTCATGATCTCTCTCATGGCTATACCAAGATTTTCCTTCAAGTCCGATTGCAATTTGGTGGTGCACAACTCCAACAGCACCACTAATTGTGGGAAGACGAGCAGTGGTAAAAGAGGTAAAAACCCAAGTTAAGAATCTCCAGGCTTGTATGGACACCATAGCTGCTAGGCTAGGTATTGCTCTAGCCTCTCCCTACTACCCCTGCTCCCCAAGTTAATTCTGATCTAAGGGTAAGGCTGATGTCTCCATTGAGGTCCATGATAACAGAGAAGTTTTAGCCCCTTGTGTATAAAGTGGCGGCCTGTTGCTTACTGACAACTATTTCCTTACTTTCACACTGATGCTTATGATGGTTTGTGATACCCTTGAGAGCTATTTTTGGGTTGATTCTCTGGCATAAGGGAGAAACTGACTTTAAACGATTCTCGACCTTTAAGAACTAATAAAAGATACTCTATTATCTAGTCTAGTGATTTGGTTATTCTCAACCTTTGGCTATTTAGTTATAGTCAGTTCCTTCTGTGTGCTTCTATGGTTTTTGCTTTCATGAGCAAAGGGATAGATCATGATCTGCTTGCTTTCTGATTATTTTTGAGACGGCCTGCTGCTGCATTCACACCTTTTCCTATTGAAAGCTTGGGTGGAAATCATTGAGGGAAGTGCTAGATGCTTCAATTTTTGAAGAGAGGATATTTTGGGTCTGCCTGTTTCCAGATTCTAACCTGAAGGCTGCCTAAACTTGGAAAAGCAAGAGGTAGTGAGAGATCATGTGAGGGAAAGGGTTAGGTTTTTTAGTAGATGATCTTCAAATACTCCTAGTTTTGTTTGAGTGAAACTAAGATGGCAAGTTCAATTTATGAGATTCTTGATGTCAGTGATTATTATGATTTTATGACTCTTTTTGGAGACCCAAATTCCTGTGTTAGTCATCCTCAATTTCTTATGTACAGTCATATTTTTCTATAATTTTGACCTAGTGTTGGAAAGTAAATAATGACTTGGTTTTGGCAACTCACCAAGTTTTTCAGGTCTACTGTCTCTTATCCATAGGTGTCTTGAGCAAAAAAAAAAGTTCGGGAGTGTTTTATATTTACATACAACAAATTAAAGGGATGATTGGTATGATACCTAACAACCCCCATCAAACACTCTTACCTCCAGATACGTATGTTGGAACTCAATGGATGTTGCGATTCCTATCCCCTGAACATCAAAAACACGACACTCATTAAAGCATCATCCACTCCATAGAGGTACAAAGAAATTTCAAATAATCATAAAACTAGCAATTGCACTCCGAGGTGCAATGGTGACGCCGATAGGGTTACTTGTGGGCAGTCTGAGGACTAGTTTAGTAAATCAAAACAAAGGTATACAGAGAGAGCAAAACAAGCTGACATGCAAATAAAACATATTTTGTGAATTTTATCTTTTCTTATCTTGGAGTCGTACGTAAATGTTGTTCTCCCATATTTATTTGTGAGACCAAAAGTTTAAATGTGAAAAGAAGTACACAGACACATCTTTTATTGTCAATATATAAATTACAGTCTATACAAAAATGGCATTCATTCCATCTAAACAGGATGAATTTAAAAATGCTTATATGATGTTCATAATAAAAGTGCAAAACACAAAAGTATACTTATTATATATAAAATAGAAATCGAACAAGTGCAAATCTGAGGAATGAAGCAACTTAATTGAAAAAAGGATTTATTGTTAATGGATTCATTTTTTTTAATGTTTTTGTTCCTAAACAACTCAGTTTTGTATTTTTTTAAAGTTTTTCATTAATATTGAAAAGATGGTGTGAAATACAAGGAGGAGTAATTTCTTGCAGGAAGATTGTGAACTCCACGAAAATGCCAACATATTTTTGAATTTTGTTTTTCCCCATCGACACAAGGAAAGGGAAACATACCAAGCACAATCCATTTAGCTTTTTATTGAATAAAGATTATTAGTTTAGCTTCTTACCCATGTGTTTTCTTTGGAGAAGAGAACAACACCAAAAGCAGTAAAGAAATGAATATTCCATTGCTGCTGCCTAGTTCTACTCTGTCAAAGTTTTGCGAATCCAAGTGCGCTCAAATGTTGAGATGTTCATTTAAACAAACGTAGGCAATGAAGCATTTATGTTTTTTTTTTTGGCATGCAAGAACAGCCGTAGGAAGTTCTCTGCACATACAAGAAAAAATAAAGCAAAAATAGAACTTGCAGTTGGTATACCAGGGCATTCCATTGCAAGAAAAGCACGAGGAATAAGAATATATTACCAATTTACAATGTATTTAGACAATCATCTGTATTGTTTTTCTGGGTCTCTTGACATTTCTCCATCTGTGTAATCAAAACAATATAAGCATATATATATATATATATATATATATATATATATATTCGGAATGTCCGGGCTGTGTTAATCAAGCTGAAAAGCTTGAATAGAAATTGTAGAGCTAAGAAACATGGAAACAAATGCTGGCATGTCTATCCTGGGCCAGATGTTTTTTTTATCGAAATATGCTAACCTTGCAGCAGCAGAATTTGAAAGAGTCAGCCCTCCAGAGCAAGCATTGCTCAGCAAAGGCCGCATAGTTCCAGAGCTGCTCTTGATTTTTTTTTGCATCAAGAAGAACGATGTAATCTGCCAGGTTAAAAAAAAAACAAACGCTACGAAGGAGCAAGTGAACATTTATAATTGATTATAATGCGTTCTACGGAAATGACAACATTCTAAGTTGCATTATGCTGCTGCCACCCATGAGAGAGACTCTTGCAGGAGATAACACAAGACAAAAGTTTGCATTTATTTTGACTATGTTGCCCCAAGTACCCAAATGCATATTCCAAGGCAGAAGTGTTATAAAACAAACAACAAGCAGAATTAGAAGTTAATGCGAATTCAAGCATATGTTGCAAAGGTCTATAAAACAAATTACCATATCAGCAATAAGTTGACAATAACGTAAAAAGCATCAAGAACCAACCTGCATTATAAGAGGATCTGTTTTGGGTAGGAAGAACAGAACAAGAGTATAACAATGTACTTTGTACTAGACAATACAATTTAGGGAAAATATTATGCGAACGGAGCAAAGAATCTTTGTTGTTTTAATCTCACACAAGGAAAATAGTCATGAAGACGGTGTAAATTAAAATCATGTGTTGAAAAGGTTTGTATAATAAACAAACACATCACCAATACTTTGTTAATCACGTTAAAAGGATGAAGCACCACAATACAAAGCACACATTGGACGGAAGTTTGTTCAGCTGGACATAGATGTAGCAATAATTATATCAATAAAGTTCAATTGTTTAGAAGGGTGAAATAGCTGGAGGTATTATCAACGTTTTTTTATATATAGAAACTGTTACCATATTTTCCATGCAAAGGATTGGCTATTTATGGAAAATTGGCTATTTTTGGAAAGTGGCTAAAAATAGCGTTTGACTAAAACTAGTGTGCTAAAAATAGCACTTGGCTATTTTAGAGGATTTGCTAATAATAGAAGAACTAAAAATAGAAGTCCAGTTCTATTTTTAGGAGTCCATGAATGGATGGATAAGATTGGTTTGGATAAATCTAGCAAGTTGCTGCTCTAAATAGACATGGTGCTAAAGTTGGATTGCGTGAAGAAATAAATAAAGATCAAACTGCTGGCGCCATAAATGGAAAGAGAGACAATAAATTTATTTTAAAAAAGGCATGCTGCAGTCCAAAAATAGCTATGCATGAAGGATGGAAGAATATATTCAAAAATCAGTCCAAAAACATGCATGAAGTCTGCGCCAAAAGGATGTGAAAAGACAACAAATAAGACAAATGGATGTGGAAAAGACAAAATAGAAGAGACAACAACCTATTAATAACAGTCTATTCTAAGCAAGGGGCAGCCTATATGGGCTGATTTTTATTGTAAAATATGATATACTTGAGCGTTGATTTGCTTTGGCATCTTCAACCATTGTACTTGCACCTCTGAATAAAATAAAGTTTCGTTTTGCTCTCTCATATTGTTATTTTCAGATTGTTCAGTGTGTTTGATAGGATATTGTGTTGCTTTAGTGTGGAATTTAATCCCTCTACTACTATCATTCTTCCTTAACCTTTGAATTTAATTTTGCAAAATAGTTTAGAGTTGTGCAGGTGTGTGAATATTTAATTCTTTGTGTGTAGAATTATATGCAAGTATCAAATTTCTAGTGTATCACCCTTATTTCCAGGTTCCTACATTCTTTTCCTCTTTTCCTTGTCAAATTTTACGTTTTTTAGGCGATTCACAAGGGAACCAACCCTCTTTGGAGGTTCACCTCAAACATAAGTTACCCACAACCTTGAGGTGTTCCAATTTTGTTAATAGGAGAGGGAGTACACACACCATTCTCTATCAAGGTGCAACTTCTGGGTGACAACAGTTTCTAGCACGCCCAGTGGAAGAGTACAAAAATTTACCAAAAAAATTGATGTTATTCTTAGCAAATATCAGTGTTTCAGATACAAATATTCAGCATTTGGCGACTCCATTGGCCCAGAGATCCCTTTTCCTTAATCAACAGACCATTTCCTCCACCTTTCCATATTTTTATGAGGTTATGCAATCATGACTTCAATTCCTCATTGGAATTCCTAGTTTCAAGAGAATCATTACTCCCCTCCACCTCTTCTTCCCCAAAATCCTTCTCCAAATCAATATTATATGTCCTGTCATAATGAATATGCCCTTGATCCAAACAATTTGTATGGTTATCCTTCATGGTGTTTTTCAGGAGCAAGAATATGCAAATTATGGAAACAATTTCATGCCTAATGATGATTTTCAAATGTAGGTACAACACTTAGAGATAAAAATGGTACAAATGAGGGCAACAAGTTGCATCAAGGCAACCAAGCTTGGATTCAGGGTACCCTACCCATGGGCTGGTCCTATACCAAACTAATATAGCCCTCAAGAGAAGATAGACTTTGTGTCTGAATTGGTACCACAAATATCAAAGTGGAATAAAGAGATGGAAGCTTACCAATATAGTGTTGAGGAACCTTGTCAATGGGGTAATTCTTCACTATAAGCATGCAACCCTCCTACTACTTTTCAACCACTTCAACCAGAGCCCAAGTCCTAAATTCTTAGTTTTCTTAAAGCTTCTCCTCCACAAGATCTTACACCTCTCCAATCATCTCAACCCTTGCAAAATCAGTTAGCAATTCTACCCACCCCTCCCCTCATATTCCCAAATCCATTCTGGAATGAAACTAATCAGCAAATCAATTTGGAAGAGCAACCAACTAAAGAGCCAAGCGAAGAAGTTTTCAGGAAAAATCTAACAAAATAGAGCTTATCGTTTGACGACAAACAAATTCCATAGTTGGTTAAGCTTACAATAGAGGAGTACACAAAAGTGGTTGAAATTATAGAGCATCAGGAGGAATATGACCAGTAAACAAAGGTTAAATAAAGTTTTCTCAAATCTCTTGAGATACAACGTAAATATAATGTTTTGGAGGAACATATGAGTGTTTATAAGGATCAAATCAGCAATCTTGAGCCTATATCACCTTCAGATCAGCTTCCAAACAATCATACACAGGAGGAAATCAACAAAGACATTCAAATTCAAAAGGAGTTTTCCTCAAGTATGAACGATATAGAGGATGAGGTTTTATCAGACTTACAAGATTTTGATGATGAGGAAGAGCCAAATGCAATTGTAAGTATTCCACCTCCATCATCTATCTTTTTCAACAAAGATTCTCTTTTTATTAAACCTTTTTTCGTGTTTGAAAAAGAGCCAAATATGAGGTTGCTCGCAAAGGATGAAGTAGAAAAGGTTTAGATCACAGTCTACAAGCATCCAATATAAGCAGGAAAGGGTCTCAAGCACTCCAAATGATGAGATTTCACACAAAGAAGAGGGGTAGATCAGATCAACCAGTGTATCAACTATGAAAATACCATGTCCAATAAGGTATTTGGCTAGTTTAGAACCAAAAAAGGAGTTGCCATCAGTTGTGTTCATTTCAGAGCATAGGAAAGAGCTTTAATTTGCCAAAAATCAGCCCCAACATCTTCAAAGACAGAGTGTGGATCCTATAGATATGTTTATTCTTTTCTTAGCTGATATTTTGAGCAAATCAAATGTGTTAACCATAGTTGCAAAATTGATCTCATGGCTGCAATTTTTGAAAAAAGGAAGTTATTTCTCCCAACCAGTATGTGGTTTTGTTTAGCTTTAAATTCTCTTTGTTTAGGTTAGGAGTAGTTTAGGTTTGTTTCTTGCATAATAAGTGTTTGCATGCACATTGTTTTTTCAGTCTTCTTAGTTGTCTTTTCAAAAAGTGCTTGCATGCACATGTTTTTTTTTGTTGGAGAGGGTATTTTCAGTGGTTTTGTTTAAGAGGATACAAGTTGTTGACAAAATTATGTGACTTCATAGCCCAATGGATGCAGAAGGCTACTAATCTCTTTGTTTAGTAGGCAAACAATCCCGTGATGTCACCAAAATGTTACCATATTTTCCACGCAAAGGATTGGCTATTTTTGGAAAGTGGCTAAAAATAACTTTTGGTTAAAATTAGTGTGCTAAAAATAGCACTTGGCTATTTTAAAGGATTTGCTAAAAATAGAAGAACTAAAAATTCTATTTTTAGGAGTGCATGAATGGATGGATAAGATTGGTTTGGATAAATTTAGCAAGCTGCTGCTCTAAATAGACATGGTGCTAATGTTGGATTGTGTGAAGAAATAAATAAAGATCAAACTGCTGGCGCCATAAATGGAAAGAGAGACGGTAAATTTATTTTTAAAAAGGCATGTTGCAATCCAAGAATAGCTATGCATGAAGGATGGAAGAATATATTCAAAAATAAGTCAAAAAACATGCATGAAGTCTGCGCCAAAAGGATGTGAAAAGACAACAACTAAGACAAAATGATGTGGAAAAGACAAAATAGAAGAGACAACAGCCTATTAATAGCAGCAGTCTATTCTGAGCAAGGGGCAGCCTATATGAGCTGATTTTTATTGTAAAATATGATATACTTGAACGCTGATTTGCTCTGGTATCTTCAACCATTGTACTTGTACCTCTGAATAAAATAAAGATTCATTTTTCCCTCTCATATTGTTGTTTTCAGATTGTTCATCGTGTTTGATAAGATATTGTGTTGCTTTAGTGTGGAATTCAATCCCTCTACCGCTGTCATTCTTTCTTAACCTTTGAATTTAATTTTGCAAAATAGTTTAGAGTTGTGCAGGTGTGTGAATCTTTAATTCTCTATGTGCAAAGTTACATGCAAGTATCAAAATTTTGGGTGTATCACCCTTATTTCCAATTTCCTACATTCTTTTCCTCTTTTCCTTGTCAAATTTTACCTTTTTTTTGGTGATTCACAAGAGAACCAGCCCTCTCTGGAGGTTCACCTTAGACATAGGTTACCCACAGCCTTAAGGTGTTCCAATTTTGTCAACAGGAGAGAGAGTACACACACCATTCTCTATCAGGGTGCAACTTCAGGTTGGCAACATAAACATTGCTCGAAGAGCTATGTCGATGATTTGAAGCACGAGCCAAAAAGGTAGCCCTTCCATAGTTGTAAAACATTTGTAAACAAGGAAAACTAGTATGGACACTATGATAGTTTTTTCCCCTTGCAAAACACCCCTGCAAAAACAAAGTCAAAGAAGACAAGTCAAGAAGGTTTCAACAAGCTACTAGGAAAAGGGAAAAGGTAGCCCTTCCATAGTTGCAAAACATTTGTAAACAAGGAAAAATAGTATGGACACTACGATAGTTATTTTCCCTTGCAATACACCCCTGCAAAAACAAATTCAAAGAAGACAAGTCAAGAAGGTTTCAACAAGCTACCAGGAAAAGGGCAAAGGTAGCCCTTCCATAGTTGCAAAACATTTGTATACAAGGAAAAATAGTATGGACACTAGGATAGTTTTTTTCCCTTGCAATACACACCTGCAAAAACAAAGTCAAAGAAGACAAGTCAAGAAGGTTTCAACAAGCTACCGGGAAAAGGGCACATTGTCTGGAAAGGAAGGGAAAAATTAAATGCAAAGGATTTTGAGGATTACATACATTCTATTTTAGAGCCGGGCTGAACTCTTTGACCGGAAAGTTGGCAATCTCCTCCTGCTTCTCTTTTCTAGCATCTAAACCATTTGGACATGCATCATCGTCCAATCCAACCTCATCAGGATCTTCCTCTTCAGATTGTTGTGGCTCACCTTTCCTGCGAATGATGTCCGAAATATATATGTTGAGAGGGATATCAAGGTCCATTGCATCCCTACCAAATCCATGTGGGAACTCTCTAATAGCTGAAGGATGTGCAACAATGTTAAATCATAAATAGCCATAAACCAAACGACATTAACAAATCCTAAACATACATAATCTAAGAAAATGGAAAAAAGTTTGTTTTTCTGAAGTTGGGAGCATCCAAAAAAATGTAGGAGAGGATATGTGAAAGCACGGACAAAGCGAGACACGCACCTTCTTGTTTTGAAAAGAGCACTGCCTAGTGCAACCAGCAATGGTGGATATCTGAAAGATGGAAACTGCAAATTCAATTTTTTTGCCTAGAAGGCAAGTGTAGGTGAGTTGTAATCAATGTTGTTTCGCAAGAAGAGTTTGCAATACATAAACAAAACTAAAATTCAATTTTTAAAGAAACATAAAATACAAAGAAAATACCAATTATAACCATAAGTAACATTAAAAATGAAGATTATTTTTCTACGTTGGAATCATACAATCCAAATAACCGCAATGGAGGCAAAAAACCGAAAGGCTACAATCGAGCACAGTTAACATACACATAAATATTCGTTAAGATGCATATATACATATAAATATTAGTCAAAACGATACAGGAAGCGTAAGAAAGCTTTGAAACAAGCACTTGATAGATTTCTTAAATGCAAGCATCACATACAACAACATTGTTTATCAAATCTCACACTGTCAACTTCACAGGAATGGAAAACAAATGAGAAGTCTAAATGGAATCTAATTATATTCCAGCAAACCATTCTTTCTCGCCTCAAGTTCGAACAAAGTCTCTGTTAATTGTAAGGCTTGGTCCCCCAACATTCTAACCTAACACAGCTCCATTTTATTTTCCAATAGCTAATTAAAAGATCGAAGGAAACAAACCATAAAAAAATATACAAGTTGGTTGTTCATTAAGTAAGGTCACATCGCCACACAAGCATTTCAACAACATTAGAAGAACAGGTATTTGACACAAAACGTGAAGAACACAACATACAGTAGCAGAGCATGGAGCCACATGGAACAAAATAGTCTCCGCTGGCTTGTGGGCAAAACATCTTTTTAAAGAACCGTAAAGCATTCTCAAATAAAATCAAAAGACTGCAACACAGAAAAGTAACAAGAAGCTATGCTAAACAGTAGAAATGAAAAGCAAGCGGATTAAAATAAATGTACAGAACAACGATAGTAGATAGGTCGGATTGCATCCCAAGACTCTGGGATGTCAGGGCGGAGTTTCCCAGGCAACAAAAACAATTAAAATTTTTGAGACAGCAGAGGGATGACTATCACACGGAAAAGGAAAGTATTAAAAATTTACAAACAAATGTATGAATACCTAGTAGAATGAGACAGTCAATCTGCATTTGCATTAAAAAAATTCAGTATTCATATATCACTCTCGATTCTTATTATGTCTTTGTTATTCAATATTGACGGGCCATGGTTCGCTGGTAAGGATTTTTTTTCTATACCTTAGTGCTTGTCATTCACATGGAAAAACAAAGCAGCACAAATATACAAACAAATGTATGAATAGCAGCATGCGACAGGCCACTCGTTTTTGCGATCAAAAAATTAATTATACATATATCACTCTCTATTCTTATTATGTATTCGATATTCAAATATGATGGGTCATGGTTTGCTGGTATATATTATATATAGGTTTTGAAAGTTTGTCATTAAAACAATTTGTTATTGCAGCCACAGTTACAAAACTTTAAAAACAAATAAAGCAGATAGGCCAGGCAACATTTGAACAATTGGGCATAACCAAGATTTTGATCCTGATATTAAAGTCTATGGTTTTGTAAATAATTAACGGGTGCCTTTGTAATTACCATAGACTTTAATATGAGGATCAAAGATTGTTGGTTTGTTTCTCTGCGGCCTTTGAGCTCCATTCAGGAAACTGTCATCCGGAGGTCATTCTAAAATGGAATTGCAGACCTCGCCCAAAAACTTCACAATTCATGGATAGTCTAATCTATGTAAAATATTAATCTCATTCACTAACATTGAATATTTACAAACCAAACCACCTATTAGAAAGAAAACAGAGTATGCATACAGAATGCCCTTTTCAACATCAGAAACAGGCAGAGCTTTTCCATAAATCCAAGGTTGTGCATCTGTTTCGCGTTTAAGGAAGAGGAGGTAGTGTAAATATTTTGATTACTAGGCATTTTCAATGTTGGTGCAGCCATGGTAAGTTAGGCGTTTGTGCTCATTCTTCTTTGTTCTCCTTTCCTAAGTAGGGGGATTACCAGTTAATTAACTTGTTTCCAGGAAAAAAAAAACTCACCCAGAAATGTGAGAACATAAATGGAAACCAACATTCATTGAAAATATGATTCAATATTAACCTCATATGCAATCTCAGTAACATTCCCTTAATTTACCCAAAAATATTTTTGAATATAAACAATGGATAGCTATACAGGGAGACAAATTCACATAAACGGCCATCATGTTATTTGCTTACTGAGCTAATAAAAAAAGCAGAGGCTCTTGTTGCCGTTTTGGAGAAAAAATATAAAACTTCCGGTCAAGATTTTTTACCCATCTCCTTCATATAAACGTTATGATAACTGGAAATGTAAATTCCTTCCCAAATACAGACATACAATGCAAAGATATATTGCCTAATCAACCACAGACGTGGTCTCCTGTAATGCAGAAGAAACTAAGAAGCTAAAAAACAGGGGCCAATACCGGCAAAGACTTTGACAAAACAAGGTAAAGAATATCTGGGCCCAAGGGTTTGCTATTTGAATACATGAAAAGCAGGGCAAAATAAACAGGCGCTAAAACATCTGACGGACATCTCTTCTCCTTTTTTGGCACAGACTGGGAGTATGCTTAGGCTTGGAAAATTGTTGGTTGCATTTGGTGAAACAACGAACACATAGAGAAGACTTGGATGAGAATACAAAGCTCAGTCACTCTTTTTTTGACAATTTCTGTAGTCACATACATAAATGTTAGGGTAACTTTGATTTTGTTGTGGAATACAACTCTACAAATCCTCAATAATGCTTGATAACTTTTGAAGGCTCGTCATATATATGGATGTGGTATCATTTTCTGATTAACATTAACAGAGAGACATAATGAGATTGGATAATGGAGAACTTGAGAACTTCATTAATTATGCTCTCAGCTGCATTACATTTGTAGTACTCTTCATCAACAGAACTACAACTAATTTGTAACCATCACAGTATCTCATAACCATCACTGCCAACTAACTCATACTCATAACTATCATTTACTAACAGCTACATATATTTTAATAAGGTCTTCCACCATTGGTCTGAAAACAGAGGTAACATCTTTTGCATTAGCATTTGGTTTCTTTTGGGTCATAAATTGCAAGACCAAATAAGGAAACACACTATGAGTTTTCCCATAATGGCAATCTCGGTAAATATCTTCGTCAACATCCTTGGAAGCTTTCTCATGCAGAATATAGTAATGACTGTAAAGTTGCATTAGTCTTTGGATTCTACAAGTTTGTAGAGTATAGAGTTTTGGACTCGACCTATCTGTGTGATCCACTTGCTCTTGAATGTTGGCTTGCACTTTTTGATTATATCTTCCGAATAATTGCACAACTTGAAGTATGGAATCAAATATGGCTCTTAAAACTTCAAGTTTTTAATCCTATTTGTATATGAAATTATATCTTGGGTTATGGGTGGCTGCAAGTCTCAGGCTTCATGATTGTCTTCAGATTTGGTGAAAAATCAGGTTGTCCATTCTATAGAAGATGTGTGCTCTGTGAGGATTTGTCTGTGTATAGAGTTTGGCATTTCATTTTCATTTAACCCCTGTTTACCCCTCATCTTTGCATCTGCGATTGAATTATATGAAGGAAGTCTCAGTGGTGGATTTTGTGCTCCAATGTGCTAATTGCATGCTGGCAAGTTGATTTCCTTTGCATGGTGAGTCTCTCATAAGGTGGTTCTCATCTTGGTGTCTTTCTGTTGCTGGTCTGACAAGTGGCGGTTTACAGTGCTGTGATGCTGTTTTGGTTGTCAATTGGTCATTCCCTTCCTAGCCTTTTGATGCTAACATGATAATAGGTCCTTTCATTTTGAAAATAGTTGGTGGCTAACAATCGCCAGTACTTCGATGTTTTTTGCTTAGCTAGGGCCCTTCCCTGAGTTAATTTTGAAAAAAATTCAAAAGATGCCAAAAAAACAGAGGTTGCCCTGTTGAGCTGGAAAGAAAGGGCAAATCAACTGGCATTTACTTAATGTAATGAAAATATAAATAAATAAAATATAAACGAGAATTCCTAATATAAGCTAAGCAAATAGCTAATAGATATCACTGCACTTTTTTTATTTCTATATGATGCTGCTTATAAGAAGGGAATGTATGGACTAAGAAATATAAGATGGATATGTACCCATTCAAGAATTGAGAAATAGAAATCCTAAACCCTACTCACAAGATTCAAAAGAAACCAAAAGAAACATTCTGTGACAAAATGGAAAATCAGCCCACATTTACCTAATGCAGGGCATACATTCCATCTAAAACCAAATTTGTATAAAATGTTGTCTTATAAAAAGGGAAATTATAATTAAATTTCTACAGCTCCAAATAAAAAATATAAAATGGATTTGCACCCATTGAAAAATAGAAATCATAAACCCTACCTAGAAGATTCAAACAACCTCTGCAGCCCCCGCACCTTGCTGATATATCAGATATACAAACACACAAGTAAATATGGATTGAATTGATTGCCTAAGGCTTTCATTCAACTGGGATTTATAGATTACAATGGAGGAGTAAATTACAAAAAAATAGTTCTAGATGGTTTGTGCAATAAAATAATATTTGCAAATAATATTTGGTCTGTGGTCTTTGGTCTGTGTAGACCATGTCTATTACTTGCTGCACATGTCATTTAATAAATTTATTCCAACACTCCCCCATAAATTTATTCTTCTATGTTCACACAAACTTTAAAAAACTCCCCCACACTTTATGGGTCCCACCTGCCTCTATGGGTCTTATGGCTGCTGAGGTACCCATTTACATAATTTCCTTGACCCCTAATTTATCTCTAAATTTTACAAACTTTCTTTCACTTAATGCTTTGGTGAAAATATCTGCAATTTGATCCTCAGTGTTGCAGTAGACAAGTTGAATCACATCATTTTGAATCAATTCTCTGATGTAGTGATGATGAATCTCCACATGTTTAGTTCTTGCATGATAGACAAGATTCTTTGCCAACTGAATTGTACTTTTGTTGTCACAATATAATATTGAAGGTTGATTTTGAGGAAAATGTAAATCACCAAGTATTCTCCTCAACCATACTGTGCTTCACGAGTAGTTGCACATGCTGAAGTATATTCTGCCTTTGTTGATGATAATGCAATTGTTGGTTGCTTTTTGCTAGACCATGAGATAGCACCAGATCCAATGTTGAACAAAAAACCTGTAGTAGATTTGCGATCATCTATACATCCAGCCCAATCAGAATCTGTAAAACCTGTCAAAGATATATAACCACCTGCAAAATACTCAATACCAAAATTTTGAGTTCCTTTGACATATCTCAAAATTCTTTTAGTTGCTTTCCAATGAGGAATTTTGGGAGATGACATAAACCTTGAAACTAGACTAACTGCATAAGCAATGTCAGGCCTAATTATTGTCAGATAAATAAGACTTCCCACTAATTGTTTGAATAGTGTGCCATCTACATATTCTGAGTCATCATTTGTTGATAATTTCATCCCCACTTCAACTGGAGTAGTAGCAGCTTTACAATTTTCCATTTTAAATTTGACCAACAAATCATGTGCATATTTGGATTGAGAGAGTAGTATCATGTCATCTTTCTGCCATACTTGTATGCCAAGACAATAATGAAGCAATCCTAAATCAGTCATCTCAAACTTTTCCCTTAATATTTTCTTTGTTCCATCAATTAACATGTCATGATTAAGTGTAATTATTATGTCATCCACATAAATAACCACAATTATTGTTCCAACATCACTCTTTTTCACATAAAGATTAGGGTCAGAGGGACTTTTTACAAAACCTTCATGTTTGAAGTACTCATCAATCTTTGCATACCATACCCTTGGTGCTTGCTTTAAGCCATATAAAGATTTTTTTCAACTTGCAAACAAGATGCTCTTGTCCTTTTCTCACAAATCCCTGTGGTTGCTCCATGTAGATCTCCTCCTGTAGCTCACCATTGAGGAATGCATTCTTTACATCCATTTGATGAACCTGCCATTTAAAGTTAGCAGCCAAAGCAAGAACAAGCCTTATTGTATTCATTTTTGCAACTGGAGCAAATGTCTCACTAAAATCAACCCCTTCTTTTTGAGAAAATCCTTTTGCAACAAGACGTGCTTTGAATTTTTCAATGCATCCATCAGATCTAAACTTAGTCTTATAGACCCATTTAGTACCAACAAGATTTTTACCTTCAGGAAGTTCTGTCAATTCCCATGTATTATTTTTCATTAAAGAGTCATACTCTTCTTGCATTGCATGTTCCCACTCTTTCTTTCCTTGTACTTCTTCATAAGATTGGGGATCGTTTACTTTCTCTATTCTAGTCATCAATGCATAGTTAACATGATGATCCTTTTCTTCAATTTTCTTACTCTTTTGATAAATTTCTTGAAGACTTTTTATTTTCATTGGGGAGATTTTCTCATTATCACTATTTTTTTCATTTTCTACATCTTCAACTTCAGAAACTATCTCAAAAGTAGATGTAGATTCCTTATGAATACCTTCATCAAACACAACATCCCTGTTGATAATTAATTTCTGAGTTTGAGGATCATATAACCTATAGCCTTTAGAATGTTCATTATAACCAATGAAGATACATTTCATGTTTTTCTTATCAAGTTTCTTCCTTAATTCATCAGGCACATGAGCATAGGCATTACATCCAAACACTCTAAAATACTTGACTGATGGCTTACTACCATACCATGCCTCATGAGGTGTCATATTTCTTACAACTTTTGTGGGAGATCTATTTAATATGTAGGTAGCAGTAACTATTGCTTCAACCCAAAAGGAATCAGGAAAATCCTTAGTCTTGAGCATGCACCTAGCCATTTCTTCTAAGGTTCTATTTTTCCTTTCTGCAACCCCATTTTGTTGAGGTGTGTATCTAACTGTTAACTGCCTTTTAATACCTACATTATCACAAAAAATTGAAACTCTTTTGTGATATACTCTCTTCCATTATCTGTTCTAAGAACTTTAATTTTTCTCCCACTCTCATTTTCCACTAGAGATTTAAATGTCTTAAAATTTTCAAACACCTCACTTTTGTTCTTGAGACAATAAATCCAATTTTTTCTTGAGAAATCATCAATTAAAGTCAACACATATTTTGATCCTACAAAGGAAGGAGTAGGAAATGGACCAATAACATCACTATGCACTATCTCAAGTTTTTCTCTTGCTCTATATGCTCCATTCTTCTCAAATCTATCTCTATGTTGTTTCCCATACAAACAACCTTCACACACATTTGAATCTGAATGAATTTTTGGAAGACCATACACCATGTCCAATTTCTTCATCAAACCCAAACTTTGATAATTAAGGTGCCCAAATCTTAAATGCCATAACACACTAATATTATCATGTGATGCAACAAGAGCATGCGTACCTGTACTTCCTACATCAAATTTATATATTCCCCCATCTAAAGTACCTGATGCAATCACTTTGTAACCATGTTTCATATCCTTAATCAAACAATTATCCTTATAAAATTCAACTTTGAAACCTTGCTTTGTGATTTGACTAACTGAAAGAAGATTCTTCTTTAAACCAGGTACATACATCACATTAGTAATACATTTTACTTCACCATTATTCATTTTAATAGGAACATCACCATGGCCCTCTATACTATAAGCACTATCGTCACCAAGCAATATCTTTTCACTTTCACATTCTTCATCTTTTTCAATAGATTTGAAACTTTCTTTCTTAAAAGCCATATGCTTACTTGCTCCTGAATCTATATACCAAACATCATTTGAAGTATCTTGAGCAGATAAGGATGCAATGAAGAGATTACCTTCCCTTTCTACTTGATTTTTCATGTTGTTGGTTTGCTTTCTAGACCAATTGTGCATCTCCCTGGCTTCCTTTTTGTACATTCCCATTGAAAATGACCCAATTTACTGCAATTGAAGCACTTCACCTTATGCTTTTGTTGCCTTCTTTTATCTTCTCCTTGGTTCATCCTTTGCTTGGATTCTATAGCCATCTTGTCTTGACTTTGCATCTTGTTACCTCTGAATCTGCCTCTTGAAATGTAGGCTTGCTCAGTAGAGTTAGTTTCATCAAACTTCCTTCTAACTCTATGTTCTTCCTGCAACAAGTAACCACTTAATTCTTCAAATGTTAGAGTATCAATCTTATCAACAACTTCTAAGGATGTGATTAGATATTCATACACTATGGGGAGACTATTAAGAGTTATCTCAACTAATGATTTCTCTTCAATTTTCTCTCCCATAGCCTCTAACTGATTCTTTATCTCCTTTAATTTTGTGAGATGATCTGTCACATCCTAATCATTTGTCATTCTTAAATTATGTAATTGCCTTTTTAGATGCAAAATCCTAGTCTTTGTAGGCTTCTCAAATATTTCCTTAAGTGTTTTCCAAGCATCATTTGCATTATTAATATCTTGAATTTGTGGGATGATTTCATCAACAACAAACATACCAATAATAGCTAAGGCTTCATTATTATTTCTTTTATATTGGGCTAACTCTCTATAATCAGCAGGGCTTCTTTCTTTTCTTCTACAAATTCCCACAAATATTTTGCAAACAATACATTTTATATTTTATATTTCCATAAAGAGTAATTCTTCCCATCTAATTTGCAGTCAGGAACTAGAATGCTTGAAGAAGCCATCACACAATAATAAATTTTCACCAAGATTCAATTTCAGATTTCATTCACCCAAAAAAATCTTCAATTTAAATAAGAGAAATCCCCAAATAAAACTGTTAATGACATAGTAAAAAACAACACTAGATATGTGGCCCTTTTAATTCACAAAAAATAAAATAATCTTACACAACCTTCTCTGTTGTGGCAGCCACATCAATCTCTATTTTCCTTGTAGCATACTCTTTATTTTACCAAAAGAATAAATTGCTCCTTCACAACTAACAACAGCTCTTTTTCTTCACTCTTAGCCACTCTTGGCTTTCTTATACCCAGCCCATTCACAACCAACTTTGATACCATATCAGACATACACAATTTGCTGATATATCAGACATACAAACACACAAGTAAATGTGGACTGAATTGATTATTTAAGGCTTTCATTCAACTGGTATTTATAGATTACAATGGAGGAGTAAATACAAAAGGATAGTTCTAGATGGTCTGTGCATCTAGATGGTTTGTGCAATAATTATTTTCAGATCTGGTTTGTGTGGTCTTTGGTCTGTGCAGACCATAATTGTTCATTGTTGTCACATCCTCTTTTAATAAATTTATTCCAACAAGGTAAGCCTCCATTGGCCTTCTCAACCGCTAGAAACATCCATGTCGTCAACAATTAAAAATACTGGCAATATCAAACCAATGCTCAATTCATTCAAAAAAGGGTACTGAAATTAACAAAATAATTACAAATCCCAATGAATTAAATCAACGTCAAAGAGGAAAAACTCATTAAACTTACTAGTAGGATTAATTTACATGCCATGTTGGAAGAATTCCATTACTTCTACAAAATAAATCGCAATGCTTTTCAATATATATAAGACCTATGTTTAGCAAAGGCGGTGAATGGAAAAATAGCCGTTAATACTCTGGCGTGTGATGATCCATAACTTTTTTTATTCAAATGTTTCAAATAAGAGACACTTAATGATTTGTTTTAATGTTGGGTTTTAATGCTAATTGTCATTAATGTTTTTTTTCTTATTTTTCTTTAATATTTTTTTTACATTGTGTTCAACACGCCACTCTAGTGTTTTTTTGTTAAGGCTTGCTCCATAGTAGCATATAAATCCCAATATATCATGATCTTTATGTTAATGGGGTGACACTACAATAGAAACAACCTTCCTACTAACATGGTAGTTGATTGGTTGTCGGATGAGTTTGTTGGCTTGCTTGGCCTTCCGTTCTCCTCTGTGGTTGCATAATCCAAAAAAATAAAATCAAACTCATTTGATTGCCTTTAAATACAAGCCTTGCTTCCCAAAGTTGGATAGGCATTTTGGAATTGCTTTTGTGACTTTAAAATCCATGTTCATTACAAAAAAATTAATCTTACATTGGTTGATAAGTTTGGTCTGCGACAACATATAAACACTAATATACCACGATCTTTATACCAATGTGGGTGAAACCACAATGGAAGTGAACCTCCTACTAAAATAATGGTTGATTGATAGTGGGACCAGTATGTTGGCTTGTTTGGCCTTCCCCCCTCCACCTGTGTGGCTTTATAATCTCAAAAATGTCTTTAAATAATGTCTTACTACCCCAAGTTGGATATACCTCTTTATTACATCTTGGAATTTGCTTCTATGACCTAAAATCCTCATTACAAGTTATGGGATTTGAATTGGGATTGGTGTTAACAATGGTGCCCCTTTTTTGGTAGCTTCTTTGTATTATTATGTGTCCTTGTCGAGTCTCATTACACTTTGTCAAGAGTGTTTGAATGCTTTTGAAAGATATATGGAATGTCTCTAGTCTCTTAGAGTCTATTGGAAACATTAAGAAGCATGTGGAAAGTGTTTGTGTGATCCCCTCTAGCTCAAGTTATGTTGATTCTTGCTCCTACTTGTTGACTATTAGAGGTTGGCTTGGATGACAATATGGTCATAATTTGAATTTATTTTATCTATAGATACATAATTCTAAGTCATTAGGCATCTATAAATCTAAGAGGAAATATAGATAATTCATTATTCACTTGGATTTGTTGTGAAAATATACAACAATTTCTAGCGAGGATCAAACATTCATTGAAGCAGTTATTCATGTTAAAGTACAATCATCAGAAAAGTAAGGCAATACACTACATCACAATGGCTCACCTTGTTGATGGATTACTACTTTTTATTTGTTGTCTTCGATATATGCCCTATTTAGGGGCCTAATAAGAACCAAACTAAGTGTAACACATGTCCCACAAGAAACACCACTTTCCTTATAGTTTTCTAGATATTAATACCTTGATTATGGCAAGACTTCATATTTTATTTTGGAGGATATCAAAGCAAAAATGTGAAAAGCTAAGTGAGGATTTTAGAGCCTTAGATTAGATAAAACTAGTCCTAAAATGGATTTCACCCATGTGAAATTTACTAAGAACATCACTCAATTGTTTGGAATTTACTAGATATGGAAGTTCATAACGTGGACAAGGATTGTCATTTGCTTCGAGTATTTCAGGTTCTTGTTTCCTTGCCTCTAAACCTTGGTCTTTTTCATATTCTCATGATTACCATTATATCTCTATATATCATTAGGTAAGCTTAAACATTGCAACTCACCTATCTTTCTATTGATTTTAATATTATTGTTTAGTTTAGTTTTGTTCTATTTTTTGTATTGGGGTCTAGTTTAATGCCCATGTGTATGATGAAGTGGGATAGAATTGTTGTGATTTCATGAGTTCTAAATAAAGTTTACATATCATTAGTGCACATCAATATATCAACTCCAAGTTTCATGCCCAAAATTTTTTAGCGCCTCACTCCCTGTCTTTATGGGACCACCAAACATGGAGCAAACTGCCAAACTGTTTTGTCTAAAATTGGGAGTTTCTTCCCCACCCACTCAATGGTCAATTTCTCAATTTGATATATTTTTATGAATCTATACTTTCCTCACAGGTTAGTATTAATGTAATATTATACATGTGAACCCCTATTAAGCAAGTCAAATACACTAATTAACTCACCTAACACTTTCAAGAGCACCTATTGCAAATATCATTCCTAAATCACTCCAAGCTCCTCTAAGTTCCTAGAAAGTAACAACACACTCTATGAGCAAACCCTACACAAGTTTGAATGACACTCAACTAGGTTATAAAGTCATGCTTTCCAAACTAGAGATCATCTAAGACAAGTCAAGATAAGCAGGCCAAACAATGTTACATTATCTAGTGATCAAGTTGTCAAAGCTAGTTGCATCTATATAGATATCACATGTTAGGTGGAGAACTGTGTGTGGTTTGAGGCCAATTTGAAGTATTACCAATGTAGGTGGTGTACATATTTCACTTTAACTCAATAACTAACCTTTTTGTTAGGTCTCCTATTTATGGTTAGGGTTTGAATTTATTTCACATCATATAGAGGGTTTTAAACATGTGTAATATCTAGGGTTTTAGAGAAAAGCATATTTTAAAGATTGCACAAACACAAAAAGTATAGGGAATGATATGCTTTCCGTACGAAAATGCAAATAGGTGCAAAACTTTTAAATCATTCATTACATATCTAGCAGTTCCATACCTGCTCAGTTTTACACTTCTATATTTAGACATGAAGCACGTTCAAATCGTTTCCATTCTACATAGTTATACAACACTACCAAATCAACTTCTTGAGTATGTAATCAACTAAGTACATCCTCTTTCGTGTGTTTTCACTTTCTTAGAGATTATTTCCCATATTCTATGTTGCAAATCGCTAATAATAATATATTATGATTTATGCATTAATTTTTATTCATTAATCTAAATATATTAAATTTTTGTATAACCCTTAATCCAAAAGAAATAAATAAAAATTATAGCCTTCTATTTAGTTTAGGTTAAATCATTTGATGAACCCACTTGGTGATCAAATTCTTTGTTTTGCCCTTACCCTTGTTGCCCTAGAGTTTTGATTTATGTTTAGGTGATTTTATGGCTTACTCTAAAGTTCCTTATACTTACAGATATGAGTTGAATGTTATGCAACAAGTGTCAGAATTATTAAATCCATAAGATTATATGTTTCCTAAGAATTATGACAAGAGTCAATGCCGAATTATAGGCAATTTAAATAATCAATACATTAAATTGAAATTGAAATTAAAATAACACATAACACAAAATTTATGCGGGAAAAATATTACGATAAAAATTCCCACAAATATTGCACTTATCAATTGAATGAACTTACAAATGTGTGTAACATTCTCATACATACTTGACAATTACAGGCCAAGAACCCACAAATATCTTCCTCTTGACTTCTTCACAATTATAATTTTTAATGTCAAATAATAATTTTGTGTGTTGATTTCCCAAGGGAAATCAACCTTATAAGGTGGGTGATTGTTTACTACCAAAATTTTGTACCGAATCACTCTTGCAACCAATTTAATTAATTGGTCAACTTTATAATTATAAATATACCGTTTATAAACTTAGGATATACATTTATATCTAACAAACTTAATGCATACATGATTTTGTGATGGGTGGGATATAAAAGGCGTGTCCTTGCAAACATTACATGTTCTGACACTCCTTAATGTTTAGTGGAGATACATGCCAAAATGACCTTTTTATAGAAAACAATTTACAATCCTTAACCATATAGGATGATTTTAAGTCAGTATGTTCAAGGGATAATATAACATACAACATCCCTAAGTTCATTATGGATGAGTGCATACATGAAGCTTTATATGATTTTCCAAAGTGTTTTATATAACAAAGAATCTCCATAACACAATGCCTCTCTAGGTTTTCTAGTAAACTCACATATAGGGTGATCTTTTACTATGTTTTTTACAATTTTAGAATAAGTATAGAGAGGAAATATATAACATGAAGTTAAGAGGTGGCATTATCATGCACACTCCCCCTGAATGAAAGCTCGAAAGGCATGGAAGATTCATAACACATAAAGGCTTAGTGAAAACATATGCAATTGGATCTTCTATATAATAGAATTGAAGATCAACATCACAATTGAGGACTTTTTATCTTATAAAGTTAATATGTACTTGAATATGATTTGTTTTGATTTTACAACCTATACAACATAGTTGAATACAATTCATTATTGGACATATTCAATATTGATAAGATGGGCATCAGCAATTAATTGTCTTACGATAGGCATCCATTTATATTGCTCACAAAAACATTGTGGTGTGGCTTCATATCCACTTGATAGCTTTTATCATCTTTTACACTCCTCAAAATAATGCATATATATTTTAGACTTTCTTTGATGTTAAACTGGATATTTGTACAAAGCTATGCAATTTTGACAATCACATAGAAGTGTTGTACTTGTATTGACACTCATATAGAGTTCTTCCAAAAAATTTCTCAATCACATTATTTTTTTCATAGTTTCTATCTCATCTATATAAGTAGTAGGTTGTTTTTTGTTGCTCCAAGTAATAGCTTTTGTGCTAACCTAAAAAACATATCGAGAAGAATACTTTCTACTTATATCATCACCAACATGGTCAAAATCACAATCTACATGATTTATACAATAATAAAGATAATAATTAAATGTACTTTTGATATGTTTTAATATTCTTTTTACTAATTTCCATTGATCTAGATATGAATACCGCATAAATCTAGAAGTAACACCTATAACATAAGAAATATTAGACTTTGTAATAGTTAGATAGAGAAAACTACCAACAAGTCACTTGTATAATGTAGGATTTGCTTTGTCACATATAGGTTTTGGATCAAGTTTTATACCAACTTAAATAGGAATTAAGTCAGGTTTAAAATCAATCACGTTAAATATGTTGAGAAATTTGTGAGCATATTGATATACTATGATTTAGTTCTTGCTCTGAAATATGGCCATGCCAAGAAAGTGATGAAGCAGACCTAGATCAATCATCTCAAAATTTAGACTTAATTTGATTATTTAGGCTAATCTAGCTACTTATTATAAGAAGATCATTAACATACAAAATAATAAAAATGATTTGATTGTCTTTTACTATTATATACATATCATTAGAGAAGCAATGTATTAAAAAGTAGATTTTTACAATAATAAATTATTTTTGAGTATCAAGCTATATGATCTTGTTTTAGGACATAAAAGGGATTTCATTAACACATAAGCATAATGTTTCTTACTAAGTTGTTTAAATCCTTTAAATAGAAATAGTTCACTTGAGTTTTGATACTGCTACTGATTTTTATTGAGATCATGATCATTAAACTTTTTCCCTTTTTTATTTTGATAACAATATTTCTTTTTGTGGCCACATTTTTCTCATTTACTATGGTTCCCATTTGAATTTGATTTTATAATTATTATTATATTATTTTTGTTGTAGCTAGAAGAGGGTTTAGAGTTCTGATTTTCACAATTATTAGGAACACAAGTTTTATGATTTTGAGAGTGAAGAACTTGAGTGGCATTCTCTTTTGACTCAAAATTTGTCATAACTTATTCTTCTTGGATAAAAAGAGTAGATAGGGAATCAAAATTAGGAATAATATTTTCATTTCGATATTTATAGTTTTAAATAGATATGAAATTGATTTTTCGAGATTTTCACAGTTTAACATATTGTAATTTATTTGGAGAATTGTGTTCAAGTTTAGGTGAGTTCCAAAGTTTCGGGTCACAAATCTGAACCCATCATTAGGGACAAAAAGAATGAGATTGATGGTAAGATTGTTGGAATATTGTTTAGCATAAATATAAACAAGAGAGAATTATAAAAACAAGAGAGAAAATTATAACCTTAATTAGCCATATTTAATTTATATTTAATTTTTAAAACTATTTTAATTTAAAATTATTTTTAATTAACAATAGTAGTAAAAAGCTTTAATTTTCAATGAAAAAGAACATTTAACTTTTTTACAAAATTATACTATTAAGTTAAAAAATTTGTATTTGGTTAGAAAGAGATACCAAAGGGCAAAAATGAGTTTCATTTTTAAAAATTTTTACCATTAATTTAAGAATTAAAAAAAAAAAAACTTATCAAGATGAAAATTGATTAAAATAGATTAACGATATGAAATTAGAGGCTCAAAATTAAACAACAAAACAAGATTACACAAAGAAATAAAAGCTCAAAGACACAACAAAAATTAATTACCGCGAATAACAGGTTATAGGTATTACTAATGTAACAACCCTTATCTCATTTGATATTGTCAGCATGGTGCATAGTTTCAATGGTTTTGTGGAGGTTCCTTTTTACATAATTATCTTATGTGGTAATGACCTTAGCTGAATCCATGCATATGGAGTGCTTGGTATTGTGAGAATGCTCTAGTAATGTATATCACTCGATTTTATCATACTTGATGTCTTTATCATGCTCATTGATCAACATTTTTACTGAATGACCCATATCACCTATATATGACTTACTACATAAGCAATTGATCATATAGACACCACTATTCAGATTAGTTTCAATTTTATCTTTAAGGGAATTGAGGTTTTTTCTTAGCATGTTAATAGGTAGGAAGGTAGTACTAATACCTTTTGTGCTTTATTTTTTTACAATTTTATCATTAGTGTTTTTAATATAGGGAAGGGAGTTTTTTTGGTTAGACTCACGTTGATTTACCGATTTTAAAGATAGATTAATAACATTTTTGATAGTGTTCATGATTAATTTATCATTATACACATTATTCTTAAAAATGTTAGCAAGATGATTAAGCTCGGGACCCAAGTGTTCACTATCAAAAATCCTAATTGCCCTAGTGGTCAAAGTTTTTAGAACACCAAATTTTTGATATGGGTGATGGTGGGACTCTGCTCCAAGGTAACAATCGGTATGATTTATCTTTCTAAATACAATATGAGAGAGTGCCCCATCTTCTTTCCTACTTAATAAGATGTTAAGGAATAAAATTGATCAACCAACCTCAGTTTCTATAGTGAATTAGATGTGAGGAGTAATACTATTGAGGTGAGTGAGAAATTTACTAAGGTTGCCCATTCCATGAATCTAAAATACATTGGTGTCATTGAAAAATATTTGCCACCATTTTGGTTTTAATGGGAAATAATCAATAGCTCTCTTTTCAAAACTATCCATAAACAAATCGGTAATTATGGGGGAGAGAGGGGAACCCATAAAAATACCTTCTATTTGTCCGTAAATTTCTCCATTAAAGCTAAAGAAGGTAGAGTGTAAACAAAGTTCAACAAGACAACTAGTTTCACAATCAACAATTTTTCTAATAATAAAAATGGCTTCATCAATAGGGATTTTAGTAAAGAGGGAAACAACATCAAAGCTGATGATGGTGCCATGCTCAATCACTTAAATTTGTTCTCTAATAAATTATAAAAAGGCGAAAGAATCGGTTATGAATGACGAGGAGTTCTCCGCCAAAAGGTTTAAGCTTTTTATCAAGAAAGGAGGCAAGTTGGTAAGTAAAGGAGTGGATGGTATTAAAAATAGGATGGATAAGAGCACCAAGTTTGTGATTTTTTGGTTGGCTGTATATTCTAGGAGTGATTTAATTGAAAGGAATAAGTTTTTTCTTGATATCATCATCTGGTGAGGAATTTTTGATATTGTTAGAAATTATTTTTAAAAATTTATTCATGGGGTTTTTATTTATTTTTCTTATAACTACCACAATTTAAGTGGTTGATCATTTTAGAGATGTAGTCATTATGATTCAAAATAACCACAACATTGCCTTTATTGGCTTTAATAATAACAAGGTTATTTTATTTTATTTTTGAGGTTTTTTAATGCAATAGTTTCAGCTTTAGTTACATTACTCTTAGGCGGCTCAACTCTTTTTAGGAGAAAGGCACAAGCCTGTCTAACCTCCTCGGTGTCAAGTATCCCACATAGGGTTTTCTCAAGTTTAACGACGATCTCCTTAGTAGGAATTGGAAAAACCTATATTTAATAGTTTGATGGTAGGAGCATCTAGGATAACATTAGATAGATTAACAAAATTTCCAATATTTCTATTTTGGTTAGTGAGGGAGGCAGTGATCCCAGACGAGGAAGGGAAATTAATATTAATGAGGACCATGAGACAATGATGCGTGATGAAACATATACAATAAAGGGATGTGTGTTTCTTGACTTGCTACGTGTGGAATGGGAGGAAATACTAGCCAACAAGTTTCAACCACGCATGAAGAGGTAAGGTTAGGTTTATGAGACATAAGAGAGTGAAGTGAGTTAGTTTCAATGTAGCCAAGATAATTAAATATCTAAAAATTATCCAAAAGTCTAGGTTTATAAACACAAACCTTGTTTAGGTCAAAAGAAGAAGAATTAAGAGCTAAAAAAGAAGGGCTATGCTAGAAATAGAATGCACTAGCATGAGAATTAAGAGCTAAATAAGAAGGGGCTATGCTAGAAATATAATGCTAGCATGAGAATTAGGCTGCATATGCTCACATACACACGTAAGTATAAGATTTTGTCTTGGATTACATTGCATTTACAACCATCCAATTGTGATTAAAATTTTTGATCTTAGCATACAATTTTCTAATATTATTTCAAATGAGTAGTCATAAGTTTCAAAAAGAGTTTTATAATTATAGAAATCAAAATGCCTTTGTGCATTGATTTTAATTATTTCCATCTTTCATAAAAAGATTCCTTGTTTCTAATGTGTAGTGGGCAATCATCCTTAATGCTTCGCAAAATCATGGACATGGCTTCTTTGGAAAATTTCTAAAAGGAAAATATGTTATTAGCAGTTACTTGTCTACCAGTAGGTTGTTTGTCAGTTATTTTTTCAAGGCCTCATAATTTACGAGCCATAAATTCATATTTTAGATGCTGTAGTCATTAAGTAGCTAGGATTTGTCCATGCTAAAATTGTTTGAAGAAGCCATTTTTCAAAATTTCCAAAAATTTAGAGAAAAATTAAAAGTTGTTTCTAGGTCTTGAAAAAAAAAAAAAAACCTAATAATAAAGTTATAGAATTAAAATAATTTATTTGGGACTTAAAAACAATTTTTAGGAGTTAAAATAAATTTTAAGATCTCTATATAATTTTTAGGATTTAAATATAATTATTCTAAAAATTAAAATTAATGTTTCAAGATGCAATTTTTTTTAGAACCTATAAATGATTTTTTGCAGTGCAAAATATTTTTTTAAAATGAGAAAAAATGTGACAAGATTTTTTTTTAAGGAGTTTAGAACCCCTAATCTTTCAATGCACAAAGTTTTAACAACTTTTAGCCAACCAACTAAGCTATACTTGTTTACAATAATACATAGGGCCTTATTACATACTTTTTAACTTTAAAAAAAAAATCATTTTTTTAAAAAAGGGAGAGGATTCAAACCTCATCTCTTTTGAAAGCTTTTTCAAATACTTCCTACCAGTTAATCTACTTAGCTCACTAATCATGCCAAACAAGAGTTATGTATAATTGTTTACAATTGATGTTGAGTTTTAAATAAATGAAAAAGTAACCTCTTTTAGGGTTTCCAACATTGATAGAGATCCTACAATAATTTGATTACGTGGTATATAATAGCCTTTGAGTAGCTTATTCAACTTCAAGCCTTTGATTGTAAGTTTAGTGATGCCACCCTTGAGTAGGGTCTAAATTGATTTGAATGGTGTGTGAAGGATGCCACCACCATAAGAATCTAAGAGCTCGATGAGATGTAGGGTAGGGTTGAACATAATTTTTGGAGAGAAGCCAAGCCCAATATAAAAAGGGATGAGCTACTACTTTTAAAATTCAAGATTACAATATGATAGCTTTAATAAAATGGACTAATCTAAAACAAAAATTCAACTTACACCTATGAAATTCATCGTATATTAAGCATTTTATAAGCTAAATACATCAAGATGAGGTTTTTTCAAGGAAAAGAAAGAGAACACAAAGCATTGAAGAAAGAACCTCAAACCTCTTTTTTTCATGCCCATAAATTCATGACCCAAAATAATCATCCAAAAACCTCGTAAAAATAGGAAGATTTTTTTTATAGTGTTAGTTGTGTATTACACGAGATTAAACCATTATTAAATCAATTCGTTTAACCAATTAAAAGTGATAAGAAGAAATCTCATCTCCATTTGCGAAAGGTACTAAGATCCCTTACGTTTTTAAATGAATCCAAGTCCTATATGCTTGGTTATGAATAATGAAAATAGTAGTAAACTTATTCTTGCAATAAGGTTCTCCAGGACCGATTTAACCTCCAAAATTCTAACCAATACCCTAACAGTGATTGATAAGATATTTCATACTAACTTTTGTATGAAACAAGCTAACTAGTGATACTCCAGTCAATCATAACATTGAAATTGACATTCACATCACTTGAGTTATAAATCTCACTCCAATATTTAAGTTTCATTGTGATTTACTAAAATTAAGCCAAAGACGTATTGAGATAACCAAATATCTATCTACGCAACTTAAGTCACTAACTAAGTCTCATCGTGTTATTGATCCACGAGGATATATCAAGCACTATCGTGACATACTACGTAAAACTAGGTTTCTTTTCAAGCTATAAGATTGGTAAATAATTGCTCCAAGTCGAAGATTTAGTTAGGTTATAAATTTTCGCAAAGTCAACTTGACCAAGAGGGTAGGAGATAAAAACCAAGCTATTATTTACCCAATACGGATAATTTAGTTCTATACCCATATCATTCACATTGTTTCAAGATGTTGTTTATATCAACATCCTCTCATTGCACCAAAGGGTCACTAGGTTTAGTTAGACATGCTGTCATGCTAAATATCTAGCATGCAAAATTTAAATTTTTTGTCATGACAACAAATCCCCCACTGGATCTCCTCCTCCCCCGGTCATTGTAAACCCTTCCTTTAGTCATCGTGTCCACTGTATCATTGTCATTCTTGCTGAGAGGAAGGTGTTAACATGATTTTTAAGTTTGTTTCATGTGCATGGAATTATACCTAAGTGGATTGAGGAAGTTGCTAAGATCCGAGGTAGAACAATTGTCTCCAGACGCATAAAAATGGCTATTTTAAACCATTTTGCAGCTACGGAATATCCTCTGGAGGTGATTACAAGGGCACAACCCATCTGAAGGTTGTACATAGGAGTATTGAATATATCCATATTAGTTTTAAGTAATTATGTGGAGCCATATGATGTCAGGAATGAATAAAAAAAAACAATGTCATTACGGGTGTAGGGAATGTCATGCCTCAACAAAGAAAGTAGACTTGTCTTGAAGGTTCTTGGAGGATTTTGAAGATAAAAAATAGGAAATGGAAATATCTTGGAATTCTTGACATGGTGGACACTTTAATTTTGGTCCAAGAATTCAAAATCTTCCGTGATAACATGAGTCACTACTGCTGCCCCTTTGAGCCAAAAGAGTGAATAGGCCTAAAATTCAAATTTCAGGAAGATTTATCTCTCAGAAATTGTTGTAATGGTATCAACAGATGTTTTTGAGTCAAAATCATATAAGGTTTGGCCCTAAACTCCATGTCACACTCCTGGGGTAGAAAAAGCACTTCCGGTGTTCTAATTTCGAGTTGGTGTGATGACATTAGTAAAGGAGATAAGTTTGAGCACACTTTCGGAGGTTGAGTGTACCTTTTCCATTTTCCATTGGTGTAAGGGGACATGAGGGACAAGAAAGTGTGCCCCTTCTATCAATCCAACATGTTTCGTCAGTTAAACTTGTGATGTGGGTTGTTAGGGAACATAACTTCAAATTTTCCCCCCCTCCTCATGATGTGGACGCCTTGGCACAATTTTGGAAGTTGAGTGTCCCTTATCCATTTTTTCTTGGTGCAAGGTGACGTGATGGAGAAGAAAGTGTGCCCCCTATCAAGCCAACCTATTTTATTACAAGCCTAGAATCAATTTTTACTTTGAACACTCAGCATCCCAATGTGGGGGACAATGATGTGACCCACATGGACCTGAAAGTTTTGAAGGAAAAAATGTTGAATGAACCACAAGAATCGGTGGAGAAGAATATATTCTCAAGTAGACTATTCATAGTAGGTGTTTGCCCTCTTTCTATTCAAAGCATTGAACTAGTTCTAGCCTACGCACAACACTCTGATTCTTATTCCATAACAATCCAAGAAGATCATAACTCAATCCTTGCAGTACTCACACCGAAAGGAATTTCTCAAAGCCTACAAATTACCACTAGTAACCAGGGATTTTTCTTCATAGGAATGGGCAAGGACAAACTCATACTTGTAGGGGCTGACAGTTGGTTTGTGGATTAAACAGGGAATGAATCCCTCTTGGATCCTTAAGTATTTGTCTTGGAGTGAGTTTCATGAAGCATACTCTGATGCTATTGTCCTACTAAATACAGTGATGGGAGAAAAAACAATAAAGGATTTCCAAGATTGGATGGATCAGTTCATTTTGGTGGTTACAAAAGTAGACCAAATAGTGGACTAGGGGAAAATCATAAGTAACAACATTCACCGGAAACTATTGCAGTTGCCCATGAATTCTTATCTGGTGTATGCCCTCGATTTCACAAAGACCTTTCCGAGATTTATCCACTGATCTTAATGTGCCACAAAAGTCACCAACCTATGAGAAATATCCAAAAATCACACTTCGAGAGAGTAACTCTCACTATTCTAGGGTGAATGATGCATTCACCATGTATACCATAAGGTTACTTGAAGGAGATCCCAAGTGAAGAATTTCATCCTAAGCAACTACATTGATTGAGCATTTGATCTTACTCCATCCAATTCCCCACCTTCACCTACGTAAGGGTTAAAGGATTTGATCTTACTCCTCGCAAGTTACCTAGGTACTCGAGTGATAAGATCATCATGTTTGAATTGTGTAGAAATTTGTCCCATGTCCTTACCACGTGCAAGAGTGCTAAGAAGAAAGGTGTGTCCTTTCCAATCTCTCTAGAAATATACTCGTGCAAGTGTATCATAGATGCAACAAACATTGAAAGATCCTTTGCGGATCTCAGTTAGTATTCTTACATATCTTGGTTTGAATTTGATATTAGGAAGAATCCAAAAACTTTCATCTTGCTAGGATTGCATCATGTTCCACAAATTGAGGATCATTAGATTAATTGCATAAATGACTTCGAGGTTAGGAAACGAGATTATATGTGAATAATTATGGATGAAATGAGAGACTTAACTGGTGTTTCCAGATTTTAAATTTTTTGTTCTTTTAAAATAACGTGTCTTTTTGTGTTTTTATTGCCAGAAGATATCTCTATTACGTTAGGATATTCCCAGTGAATCATATGAGCCAATTTCGACAAATACCCAGATGTTGAAACTCATTTTATCCCTCCGCCAAGTTTTGTCTGTGGGAGATTTTTATTTAAATATTTATTAAATAAATAAAGCCTCGTTTGAAGTAAATTGTGCTTCGGTTGAATCCTGTTGAAGTTTTGCATGCCAGTATTCACACCTCTCAATAGGGTTTCCACCAAGAATGAATTCATAGCATTGTTTGCAACTTCTGGCAACGTTTTTTGTTTTTATTTATTTCTTTTGCATTTTTTCTCCTGTTTTCTCCGTTGTCTTTCTGTTAAATTCCTCTAGATCCGTTCTTTGTTTTGTATAGTCTGTTTAATTGCCTAGAACATCTGGAAATCATTTATGGCCTCAACACTAGAAGGATTCAGTCTCAAAAGCCAAGCTTCTGACCAAAAAAATGAAGTCAAGCAGAAAAAGCCTCTCCTAGGCAAGTCACACTTTTTGAAATAGATAGATCTAAGCTGTAATGGGAATTTTGGCAGTGGTAGACGGGCGAGAATTTCTTACCTACCTTGTAGGGTACTGTTGTCAAAATTCCCCCCCCAAGGTAATTTTGATAACATGCATCAGATTGTCAGTCCCGAGCAAGTAGAATGATTCAAGGCCTGAAATCATGTTTTCTGGGGTCCCCTCGGTTTCCTTGTAACACTCCTGTCTAAGAAGGAATCCCAACAGGTTGAAAAAATGGAAGAGATGCAAAAATATGGTTGAAGGATTGTTCTAAGGCATTTCGGGTTTGCAGGCTTGGGGCCGAAAAAAATGAAGAAAATTGGCTAAGTCCTGGTCCAGGCGGTCCTTGGGACAGTTGAGACGTAAAAGCACGAATCGGCCGAAAGGCCGCCAGGCGGTCCGTGTAGCAAAGGGACATCCGAGCCGTGAGGATGCGCAGGACGTGAAAGGGCGAACCGACCGAAGGTGAAAAAATTGACTAACTGTTGTGCAGATAAAGCTGGGACATCTGGGCCGTGAGGACGCGAAGGACGTGAAAAGGCGAAGCGGCCGAGAGTAAAGGCAATCCATTTTAGACGGTTCAGAAGAATTTGTCCCAGACAGTCCGGGACAGTTGGAACAAAGGTACGTGAAGGACGCGAACCGCTCGGATCGGCCGAAACAGGGAACTTTCGTCCGGGACAGTTGGGAAAAAGGGACGCGTGGGATGCGAAAAGCCGAAGGATCTGAGAGCCAATGAAATCTTGCCATGTCTTCGCCTCAAACAGGAACAAGGAAGCCTGAATCAGGCGGTTCAGAAGATTTTGTCCCAGACAGTTTGGGACATCCGGGACAAAAAGACGTGGAGGATGTGAAAAGCTGGGAGGCCCGCGGACGAATCAGAGCATGTCACGTGTCCTAAGGTGGGCGAGTTCGGAGCTCGGGGAGAGTTTTGAAAATTTGGCAAAGTCTTGGGCCAAAAAATTAAAAGACAAGGATGCCCCCGCGCCCCTGTCCTCCAACCAGATCACGCCACGTGTCCCAAGTGGCGGGGGCGCGGGGAAAAAATGGAAAATTTTCCAAAGTGTAAGAAAAGTCAAAATTTTCAAGGAAAACCCATGGAAAGGTGGAGGAGAGAGAATTTCTCATCCAATCAGCACCCGACACGTGTCATACAAGTGGCAGAGCGCGGGAAAAAGATTCAAAATCCGTTTTGGCCTATTTTGTGCCCTAAATCTTCAGATCGCCACAACTTTCGATCCAGAGCTCAGATTTTCACGTTCCTTATATCATTGGAAAGCTTATGAAATTCTCTACATGATTCCAAGGTCAATCTTGCATTTTGGTTCAATTTGGAGAGAGAAAATCAAGAAACATCTCTGGTGTGTAGTAATGGCCAGAACTGACATTTCAACAACCAATTTAATGCACATGGGTCGCACTCTTCTTCAACGTGGCCAGAAGTGATGTTTCAACAACCATTTTAATGCACATGGGTTGTATTCTTCTTTAGCACGGCCAGAAGTGATGTTTCAACCACCGATTTTAATGAAGAATGCGTTTTGGTCAATGGTTGGGCTGCTTGCATGTTTTCCCGCGTTTCTCTCTCCTGGGCTCGACCCATGCATTGTAAAAAGCCAGATTTGGCTCATTATTACAAGTTGTTCATTTTTTCGGCTCTGCCCTCCCTTCTTTTCTTCTCCAGGGTTGAAAATGGAGTTCGAACCTCCTCCCTTGCTCTGTAATGGCGTTTTTGCCTTTTACTATTGAAATGATGTTCTGTGCAAACTTCTGAAGCAACAAAAACGTGTTTCGTGATGCATCTGTCCATTCTTGCTCATTTTTGGCTTGTTTTCTTCTTGCCTCTCTTCATTGCAGGTACTTGTGCATGTTTGAATGTTCATTGCAGGTATGGAGCTATGTTCATGGAGTTTTGGGACATTTTCTATGTGAAATCTATCCTTGGGCCTATGATGGATCTGTCCATCCTTCCCATTGCTCACCTCTCTTTGTCCCATGGCAGTTTTGATAGATGTTCAACATTCTCCTTCTCTGGTGTATCACCGTTTTAGTGTAGGCTTTTGCTGTTTTTCCCTTTTTCTCTCTCTCTCTGTCTTCTTGGCATGGTTAGATTAGGTTTAGATTAGCTTTCCTGCACTGGAATAGCTTGTGGCAGGTAGTTTAGGAGCAGGAACCAACCTTCTCTGGAGATTCCTTTCTCATTTCTGCAAGTCCCACACTTGGAGAAAGGTTTCAATGTTGTGCAATCACGCTGGATGCGAGCATGATCAACCTAGAAATCTGATCAACATCCAGGGGTGCTGTGATTTTGCATCAACAGTTTTGGCATGCCCGGTGGGACACTGAGAGGTCTTCCACTTCATCTTTTGCAGGTTGGTGTGTTCCTGTGAAGATTTCTACCTTTGGAGGCACTTGCAAACTCATTTGGTGACTCCATCTGATCAACAACCCGTTTCTGAAGTTGCAGACCTATTTTTCATCCATTCCCATCCATCCTTCTTTCCATCTCTTTCATTCTTTTCCATTCCATGAAGTTGTGCAATCATGACTTCATTTCCATCATGGAATTCACATTTTCAACAACAACAGTTTATCACACCTCCAACATGTTTTACAAATCCTCCAAATCAGCATGCATACCCATATGAGCAGCAATGCCAAGATCATTTTGGCTACGGAGCTTTCCAAGAGCAAGAGTATGCTGGTTATGAAGACAATCAGATGCAAGATGCTGGTCTATTGGAGAAAATCCAAAAGATGGAGGAAAAGATGGTGCAGTCCAGAGCAACAGCTCAAATGAGAGATTTCAAAATTGGTTGCAGGACTCCTTGTCCATGGGGAGGCCCTTTTCCAAGACACTTTAGCCCTCAGGAGAAGCTGGACTTCATGATAAAGATGCTGCCCCTACTTGCACAAAGGACAACAGAAATAGAGGCCTATACACTTGTTGTTGAACAACCTTGTCAATGGGTAAGTTCTACACCATCATCTGGTCTTTCTCTTCCCATTTCCGAATCTGCACCATCTCATTTGGAATTGCAAATTATAAATTCCCCATCCGCTGTCCCAAATGTTGATCCCATGTCTCCACCTCTCAGTCTTCCATCACACCTCAATTCTTCTTTCCTTTTTCCTTCCAAATAGTCATCCCCTCCACAAGAGCTAACAAAAATACCCCCTCCTCCAAGGAAACAAGAGTTTCTACCTCCACCACCACAAGAAATTGCCAAATCAATTGAGTTTCAACCCATCCCTCATCTTGCATTCCCAATTCCATGCGGGGAAAAAGAAATTGCAAAAAATGGCCATGAAGGACAGCAAGAAGAGGAGCCCAACAGAAAAGAAATGACATACAACTTGAGGGTTTGGGCTGCCAAGTTTGGGATGACAAATATCCCCTTGATGGTTAAACCTACAAAAGAGGCTAAGGTTGAACAAATGGTGGTTAAAACTGATTTTGTGGCAGCAGAAGAAGAGCAAAAAGAAGAAGCAGATCAGCAGTCAGTTTGCTTAGAAAGTAGTGTCCATGTTGGCACTCTCTTTGAAGGGAATGCTGATTCAATTCAAGTTGCACAATCAGCCATGAAGGAAGAAAGCTCAGAAGAAGATCTTGCAGTCCCAACTTGTCCTCTAGAGCAGCAGATTGAAGAGTTTGACTTGACAAACTTCGTGCTGGAGGAAGAGTTCAATCAAGAGCAAGATTGTCTTCAAACATTGGAGGAAGGAGAAGCTGCTCCAGATCCAAAAGAAGAGGAGCACATTCTAGTTGTGGAGGAGAAAAGTGCAGATCCAAGGGCTTTGAGCACAAAGAAGGCTACAGGAGAACCTTCAGTTCTTCTTTCTACTTCACCTCTCTCAAGTTCTAGTACTAAAGAGGAGTTCGATCTCTCAAACTCAATGTTGGAGGGTGAAAGAAACCATGGTGATCAAGTATCAGATCAAGAAGAAACCATGGAGGAAGTGGAACATTTGCAGCAGGACAGCCATGAGGCAGTTTATCTGTCAGATTTGGAGGACTGTTTTGATGGAGAAGAGCCGGTTGAGTTTCCACCATTCTCTCTTTCATCATCCACATTCCAAATACTTGAGTCTGCTGTCATGGAGGAGAACATTCATTTGCAGCAGCCTGCATCTTATAGAAGCTTTTTGGAACCAAGATTGGAGGATTTTAATCTTTCATGTTCTTTATTAGAGGAAGAGAAAGGACAGAGGAATTCCACCATTTCTTCCACACCATCCATTCAGGAGGGTCTACAAGAAGACTCCATTTTTGGAGTTGGAAATCAGAGCTATGGGCATATCAAACAGATCATACCTTGCCCAATCAGGTATCTAGCTTCATTGGAGCCAAAGGAGAAGTCACAACCAGTCATGCTTGCTTCTAAGCATGAGGGTGAGCTACAAAGTATCAAGGATCAGCTGTTATACCTCTTCAATTCAAATGCAGAGCAACTAAAAGAGGTATTGAATTTGCCTTCAGCTGATACCTTGATGATTTAGGTGGAAGACTAGCTTCTTGTTGATTTTCCACTCATCCTAACAACCATGATCAGCTCCAAATCAATTGCATGGCTGCCACTTTTGAGAAAGGGAAGCTATTTCTCACAACCAATTGCAGGGTTTGTTTAGCTTGCCTTTGCTTCCAGTTAGAATAGAGTAGGTAGGTTTGCTTTCAGTAGAAGAAGTGCTTGTGCACACTCTGCATGTTTCATTTGGAGCATGTATGATTTTCAGTTCTGTACATAGTTTTGTGGTGCTAGTTTTGCTCTTGCACAGTTCATTCTAGTGGCATTTTGGTGAGAACAACTCCATGTCCAGTGGGTTTTTAGCGGTTCAGAGGGAAGTTTTCAAAGTTCAGATCAGTCTGCAGGCTACTACTCATGACTCCATGCCCAATGGATGCTTCAGGCAACTGGTAACTTCATCTGGCAGGCAGATGACCCCGCTGAGTCGTCAAAACTGTTGTCAAAATTCCCCCCAAGGTAATTTTGATAACATGCATCAGATTGTCAGTCCCGAGCAAGTAGAATGATTCAAGGCCTGAAATCATGTTTTCTGGGGTCCCCTCGGTTTCCTTCTAACTCTCCTGTCCAAGAAGGAATCCCAACAGGTTGACAAAATGGAAGAGATGCAAAAATATGGTTGCAGGATTGTTCTAAGGCATTTCGTGTTTACAGGCTTGGGGCTGAAAAAAATGAAGAAAATCGGCTAAGTCCTGGTCCAGGCGGTCCTTGGGACAGTTGAGACGTAAAAGCACAAATCGGCCGAAAGGCCGCCAAGCAGTCTGCGCAGCAAAGGGACATCCAGGCTGTGAGGATGCATGGGATGCGAAAGGGCGAACCGGCCAAAGGTGAAAAAATTGACTAACTGTTGTGCAGATAAAGCTGGGACATCTGGGTCGTGAGGACGTGAAGGACGTGAAAAGGTGAAGCGGCCGAGAGCAAAGGTAGTCCATTTTGGGCGGTTCGGAACAATTTGTCCCAGACAGTATGGGACAGTTGGAACAAAGGTACGCGAAGGACACGAACCGCCCGGATCTGCCGAAACAGGGAACTTTCGTCTGGGACAGTTGGGACAAAGGGACGCGTGGGACACGAAAAGCTGAAGGAGCCGAGAGCCAATGAAATCTTGCCACGTCTTCACCTCAAACAGGAACAAGGAAGCCCGAATCGGGCGGTTTGGAAGTTTTTGTCCCAGACAGTTTGGGACATCCGGGACAAAAGGACGCGGAGAACGCGAAAAGCTGGGAGGCCCACGGACGAATCAGAGCGTGCCACGTGTCCTAAGGCAGGGGAGTTCGGAGCTCGGGGAGAGTTTTGAAAATTTGGCAAAGTCTTGGGCCAAAAAATTAAAAGACAAGGATGCCCCCGTGCCCCTGTCCTCCAACCAGATCATGCCACGTGTCCCAAGTGGCGGGGGCGCGGGGAAAAAATGGAAAATTTTCCAAAGTGTAAGAAAAGTCAAAATTTTCAAGGAAAACCCGTGGAAAGGTGGAGGAGAGAGAATTGATCATCCAATCAGTTCCTGACACGTGTCATCCAAGTGGCAGAGCATGGGAAAAAGATTCAAAATCTGTTTTGGCCTGTTTTGTGCCCTAAATCTTCAAATCGCCATAACTTTCGATCCAGAGCTCGGATTTTCACGTTCCTTATATCATTGGAAAGATTATGAAATTCTCTACACGATTCCAAGGTCAATCTTGCATTTTGGTTCAATTTGGAGAGAGAAAATCAAGAAACATCTCTGGTGTGTAGTAATGGCCAGAACTGACATTTCAACAACCAATTTAATGCACATGGGTCGCACTCTTCTTCAACGTGGCCAGAAGCGATGTTTCAACAACTATTTTAATGCACATGGGTCGCATTCTTCTTCAGCAGGGCCAGAAGTGATGTTTCAACCACCGATTTTAATGAAGAATGCATTTTGGTCAATGGTTGGGTTGCTTACACGTTTTCTCACATTTCTCTCTCCTGGGCTCAACCCATGCATTGTAAAAAGCCAGATTTGGCTCATTATTACAAGTTGTTCATTTTTTCGGCTCTGCCCTCCCTTCTTTTCTTCTCCAGGGTTGAAAATGGAGTTTGAACCTCCTCCCTTTCTCTGTAATGGCGTTTTTTCCTTTTACTATTGAAATGATGTTCTGTGCAAACTTCTGAAGCAACAAAAACGTGTTTCGTGATGCATCTGTCCATTCTTGCTCATTTTTGGCTTGTTTTCTTCTTGCCTCTCTTCATTGCAGGTACTTGTGCATGTTTGAGTGTTCATTGCAGGTATGGAGCTGTGTTCATGGAGTTTTGGGACATTTTCTGTGTGAAATCTATCCTTGGGCCTGTAATGCATCTGTCCATCCTTCCCATTGCTCACCTCTCTTTGTCCCATGGCAGTTTTGATAGATGTTCAACATTCTCCTTCTCTAGTGTATCACCATTTTAGTGTAGGCTTTTGCTGTTTTTCCATTTTTCTCTCTCTCTGTCTCCTTGGCATGGTTAGATTAGGTTTATATTAGCTTGCCTGCACTGGAATAACTTGTGGCAGGTAGTTTAGGAGCAGGAACCAGCCTTTTCTGGAGATTCCTTTCTCATTTATGCAAGTCCCACACTTGGAGAAAGGTTTCAATGTTGTGCAATCATGCTGGATGCGAGCATGATCAACCTAGAAATCTGATCAAAATCCAGGGGTGCTGTGATTTTGCATCAACAGGTACTTTTTCCCATGAAGTCAAAGTCACTTAAGTTGCAATGGGAATATTAGAGGTGGCAGGTAGACGGGAATTTCTTACCTGCCTTGCATGGTAAAAATTCCCATTATAAAAGAAAAATCACTTAAAGCATTGGCGGGAATTTCTTACCTGCCTTGTAGGGTAAAAATTCCCATGATGAAAGGCAAATCACTTAAGTGGAAGAGGGGATTTTTGGAGTTGGGAAATTCCCATCAAGTTGACTTCCTATTTTTAGCATCTACCCCTGCCAAAAAGTGCGACCCACCTTGGCATTAAACAACGCATTTAATGTTATTTATTAATGGCTTTTTTATCTGATTTTGGCGCATAAATAGGAAGAAAGTCAATGCAAGTGGATAAGCTAAAGAGAATTCAAGGGTGCATGCTAGAAATGAATAAATAAATTCATTAAAAAACAATCAGAAATATGCAAAATTGGGAGCCCAAATTGGATGAAGAGGCATGACTTTTAATTAATTAAATTGCCAGAAATAGGAAAGGGAAATTATTAAAAATAGCATGCAGATGGCTATATAAGCATGGGATGCCATAATTGAGAAGCAATTATTTCTTTTTGGTGAAGATTGCAGCCCGGACAGATTTTGGCACCAAAAGAAGGAGGATGTTGCATTAATACTGTTATCCAAATTTCACCCCCCAGAGTTAATTTGATAACATGCATCAGAGTTTTTTAGTTCCAAGCAAGTAGATTGATTCAGGAGAAAATCGTAAAATTGGATAAGTCCTGCTCAAGGCCACATTTGGGACAGTTGGAACAATTATACGCGGAAGGCGCGGATCGGCCGAAAATCCTCCAGGCGGCCCAAACAGAAAAGGGACATCTGGGACAAATGGACGCGAAATGCCCGAATCGGCCGAAAGAAAGAAAATTTGTCCAAGTCCTTTACCGGGAGCAAGCGGGACAAGAGTGCGCGGAGGACGCGAACCGGCCGGTTCGCCCGAGAACAGAGAACTGTAGTCACCAGGACAGTCGGGACTAGAAGGACGCGCAGGGACGAGAAGCAGACCCAGGCCGAAGGGAGAAGAAAATCGACCAACTGCTTTAGGACATGTGGGACAAAGGAACGCGAACCGGCCGAAATCAGGTGAACTGGAAGAATTTGTCCCAGACAGCACTGGGACATTTGGGACAAATGGACGCGAAGGACGCGAACTGGCCGGTTCGGCCGAAACAGGAAACTTCAGCACAAGGACATTTGGGACAAAGGGACGCGCGGGACGCGGATAGCCGAAGGAGCCGAAAGCCAATCAGATCACGCCACGTGTCACCGGCAGAAAAGGGACGAGGAAGCCCATTTCGGGTGGATCGGAGGATTCTGTCCCGCGAAGCACTGGGACATCTGGGGCAAAAAGACGCATGGTGGACGCGAAAGAGCCGGCAGACCCGCGGACCAACCAGATCATGACACGTGTCACAAGGAGAAAGGTCCAAAGGTCAAAGGGGTGATTTTTGAAGGAAAAGCCCGAACCAATGAAATAGTGCCACGTGTCCAAGTTTAAGGGCCCACAAGGAAATTTCAAAGGAAAGCCCGCGGAAAGGTGGAGAGAGAGAATTACTCAGTGAATCAGGGCCTGCCACGTGTCGTCCAGATGGCAGAGCGCGGGAAAAGATTTTAAAACCTGTTCTTGCCTGTTTTGTGCCCTAAATCTTCAGACCTTCGTATCTTTCGATCCAGAGCTCGGATTTGCACGTTCTTTATATCAACGGAAAGATGTTGAAATTCTCTACATGATTCTGGGATCAATCTCACATTTTGGTGCAGTTTGGAGGGAGAAAATTAAGAAAATGTCTCTGACGCGTGGTGATAGATAGAAGTAATGCTTCAACAACCAACTTTAATGCAGCAGACAGCTCGCCGCTCCTGTTAGACAGCCCGCCGTTTTGCTAGGATCCACCGCTTCTGTCATAATGAGATGATTTTAAATGCTACCAAGAAGTGGTTGGGGCAGATTCTGGATTTCCTCTCTCTTCCCTCTCTCATTTCTTGATATATATTGTAAAGAAGAGCTCCTTTAAGGGGTCAGACATTTTTGTTTTGCATCCTCCCTTATTCCCTCGCTTGCCAGAGAATTTGTGGAGCTTTCAAACCTCCCATATGGGTTGTAATGCCAGTCTTTTTGCCTCTTGGCCACTACAATGTACTGTATCGACTCTTGAGCAATAATATATGTGTTGTGATTGACTCTCAACCCTCTCATGTATTCATTGCTGTCATTTTGATCTCTTATTGCAGTTTGGTTACCTGTGCATGGTGTTTGTATTGCATCTATGTGGTCTGTGTTAAATTTGCAAAACGAGTGTCTAACATTCCTCGGTGCATCACCTTTGTAGTTTAGGTTTTATTCTATGCATTTTCTTACCCTGTCTCCTTGGCAAGTTAGATTAGGTTTTAGCAAACCCTCTGCATTTTTTGTGTGCATCTGAATAGAGGAATAGGAACCAGCCTTCTCTGGAGAATCTTTTCTCATCTTTACAAGTCCCACGCTTGGAGAAAGGATTCCATGTTGTGCAATCACACTGGATGCCTGAACATCAACCTAGAAGCCTGATTTGCATCCAGGGGTGCTGTGAGTCTGCAACAACAGTTTTGGCACACCCGGTGGGACACTAGAGGTCTCATTTTTATTGCAGCAAAGTTGATATGCATCTGCTGCAGTTTTCTTGCTTATAAGAGCTATTATTTGCATATCTGGCGACTCCAAGGGGAAGAATCAACTGGTTTCAGCAGTGCAGGCCTAAAAACTCATGAGAAGAATCACCACAAGGTCAAGAGTTGGAGAAGAAGAAGTGTTGTTTGAATACCTGCAGTTATCTCCAAGAAGAAGGCAAAGAGGAAGAAGGATTCAAAGGTCTCCATCTCCACCAAACAGAACTCTCTCAACTCCTCCACCTGACAGGCCTTTCATTCAGTATACAAGGGTTTTAAGACCGATTAGAATGGCTCAGAACAATCCCTACGTCAACTTCACAGGCAGCAGCCCACTTGCTCTCAATGCACAGCATCCAGTTCCTATTGCAGCCTTGAAGAACATTCCCTACTTCACCGGAGAAAATCAGACTACTCCAGGTGATCATGTTAAAGATATTGCTAACCTTTGTGCAATCCATGAAATCAATGAAATGCAAGTGGCTGTCAAGTTACTGGCATCTTCCTTCAAGGGTAAAGCATTACAATGGTTTAGGAGCCTTGGAGCTGGTTCTATCACAAACTGGAATCAGCTGTGTATTGCACTTCACGAGCAATTTGGAGAGAAGGGAGACAACTTGTCTCTTTTGGAGCAGCTGACAACTATCAAGAGAGCCCCCAACGAGTAGCTGACTGACTTCAACTTCAGATTTCAAAGGTCTTGGGATAGGATTCCAGTGGCAGTTAGGCCAACAGCAGAAGGTGCTTTTCTATATTACCTTAAAGCTTTGAATTCTGATATTTCTATGTTAATTCAGTCCATGGGAGGCACAACAATCCCTATGGCTTATAGCATTGCCATTAGAGCCGAAAACTGTCTTATTCAAGCTGGTAAACTGGCTCCTAGGCCTCCCATGCCCTTGTATCCAAACTTAGAAAATCCAAGCACTAGTCAAGCACCCACTTTGGCTCCTGTTCCCACTCCTAGAAATCAGAGTTCAAATGAAGCTTCCACTTCATCTCCAAGTGCTTCAAATGAACTCCAAGAGGTCATGAAACAGTTGCAAAATTTGGGAAATGAGCTGGTTACTATTAAGAGGCAACAAGCCCAAGGTTTCAGACCTTCCTATCAACCTCAAGCTCAGCCTAATAGGCAGCCATACCAACCACAAAGACCACCTAATCCAGTTGCAAATGTGAATCAAACAAGGCCTCCCGCTAATAGACCATTCCAGCCCTATAATCCAAATGCTATATCTGCCTCTAAGGCATTAGTGCCAACACAGAACAACATTGCTCAGGAATATGATTGGTGCTTTCCATCCAACGAGCCTCATAACCAATCCATGTGTTTCAATGGTGCTCTCAATCAAGCACTGATGGTGACAACTACTGGTGTGGAGGGTGAGGGCAGTCAAGGAAACAGTCAACAACAAGAAACATTCCAACAGCAATCAGCCCCAAATGACACCACGTTGGTGAACTGGCAAGCAGAAGATTTCTGTGGCATGAATCAAGCAGTTTCTCAAGGTGTCGCAGCCAACACAAGGTCAAAGAGGAGAAATTTGGGTGAAGAACAGCCATTAGCCCCAGCCAATCCACAACCTTCCACGGCTCCACAAATGATTGGCAAGCAGAGTCCAGTTTCAAATACACAAGGGCAGCCAAGAACAGCCCCTAGGCCAACTCAAATGCCAGCTGTTGCTGCCCACGTACAAGGAGTAAGTGTACAAACCAAGGGACAACAAAAGGATACTTCATCCCCGTTCAGTATCATTGAACAGATGAAGAAGACTAACATCAATATATCAATGTGGGAATCCCTATCCATCCCAGGACAAAGAGATCTGCTGCAAGCTGCCATGAAGGATTGGACAACTTCGAATCAGCAGGTTCAGATGCAAGACAAAGTGCTTACAAATGCTGCCCAGCCTGAAGGAAGCCATGGAGGGCAACAAGGTAAAATGTTGAAGCCCCCTCCTTTCTATGTTTCATTAATCATTGGGGATAAACTAGTACACAATTGCATGATTGATTCCGGGGCAAGTAGCTCAGTGATGCCCAAGCAAATAGCTGATCAGCTGGGTCTCCAATATGAAGTAATATCTAAAGGGGTAGTGCAATTGGATGGGACAGCAATAGCAACAGTTGGAGTGATTAAAAACTTGAGTCTTACCTTGCATGCATGTCCAAATGTTGTTGTCTTACAAGATATATCAATCATAGACCTTCCACCACTCTTTGCCCTTTGCTTGTCAAGGGACTTCACAGCCAAGATTGGGGGGTATTTGTCTGCTGATTGGTCTCACATGCTGTTTAGAACAAGGTATGGAACTAAGGCTACAATTAGGTCTGAACCTATTGCAAACTTCCATATTGAGCCTTACACTCCAAGTCAGATTAATGCCAATTGCTCAGCATTTGATCAAGAAGATCACCCTAGTACTGATGAGGCTGACACCAAGGTTGGAAGTATCCCAGACCTAACTCTTGATGAATGGGCAAACAAGATACATGCTTTTGATCCCTATCAAGAAGTAGAAGAATCTGAGCTGGGAGTCTATTGTATACATGAAGAAAATCAACCTGTTCCTAGCATCACCAAGCCAAGCCATAATGATGACAATGAGGTATGGCAGCTATTTTTTGACGGATCAAGGAGTAGGATAGGTGCAGGAGGTGGAGCCATGCTTGTTTCACCTCAAGGCATCAAATATTATTCAACCTTTTCGTTTCCAGTTTTCTTGTTCAAACAACACAGCTGAATATGAGGCCTTGATTCATGGACTTCATTGGGCTAGGAAAAAAGGGATAAATAACTTGCAGGTGTTCGGGGATAGCGAGCTAATCGTCAACCAAGTTAGAGGACAACATGCTACAAAGAACGACTTGCTGAGGAGCTACAAGAATAGGGTATGGGACCTCATTGAGGATTTCGAAGCTTTCAACATTGTGTCCATACCCAGGAAGAAAAATGAAGCCGCGGATAGGCTCGCAGCAGTTGGAGCAACGTTTGATGTGGTTGACAACATCAAAAGGGAAAAAAACACAGCCACATATCCATGTGATTGTGAGGCCAGCAGTTCCAGATAATAACACCAGCTGGCAGGTGTTTGAAAACGATCAACAGATCGTCAATTTTTTACAAGAAGAGGCTGAATTCTCAGCTAGGAATCAGGACAGACTAGAGCAGCAGTATGGGGATCAAGTAGTGCAGTCTGCGGACAAACAAGCTTCCCAAGGGTTTAGTAACGTTGGAGTCTATCTTCAACCCTAACGACCAGTTCCCGTAAAGAAAAGGCTAACATACGGGTCAAGAGAGAAGATTCAGAGCCAATTCCAGTTAGGGAAGGCAAAACACTTCAAATTGGTAAAGTGGCCACTGAGCAGGAGAAATCAGATTTCATACAGCTTTGTCAAGAATTTCCAGATGTCTTCGCTTGGAGCTATGAAGACTTGAGGGGATTCAATCCGAATTTGGCACAACATACCATAGAATTGGATCCAGATGCTAAGCCCATCAGGCAGAAGCAGAGACCTGTTAACCCTCACATTGAGCCTCTAATGAAGAAAGAGCTAAATAAGCTAATAGAGGCAAGCATTATATTCCCGATCAAGCACTCAAGCTGGGTTGCTAACTTGGTTCTGGTCAGGAAGAAAAGCGGAGAAATCAGGTTGTGTGTGGACTTCCGAGACCTCAATAGAGCATCTCTCAAAGATCATTACCCGCTTCCTTCAATGGAACAAATATTGCAAGTAGTATCCGGTTCAGAGAGATTCTCTCTCCTAGATGGCTACTCAGGGTATAATCAGGTGATGGTGAAAGAAGAAGACCAATTCAAGACAGCCTTCACAACTAAATGGGGCACATATGCTTACAAGAAGATGCCATTTGGGCTGTCCAACGCTGGTGCTACCTTTCAAAGGGCAATGGACATGGCATTCAAAGGCTTGATCAACAAGATAGTGCTGATATATCTAGATGATATCACTGTCTTCTCAAAGAATGCAGCAGACCATCTCTTTCACCTCAGGCAAGTGTTTCAGAGGTGTAGAAAGTTTGGAGTATCTTTGAACCCCAAGAAGTGCATCTTTCTTGCACATGAAGGAAAGCTCCTTGGCCATGTTGTCTCGAAAGAGGGACTGGCAATTGATCCAGAGAGGGTTGAAGCCATAAGAGCACTGCCATTGCCAAGTCACAAGAAGGCTCTTCAAAGTTTCTTGGGAAGGATCAATTTTGTCCGCAGGTTTATCCCAGATTTTGCAGCCCTTGTCAAGCCCATCACCAAAATGTTAAAGAAGAGCATGGCTTTTAAGTGGACAGCAGAAGGCAAGGAGAGTTTTGAAGCAATCAAAGAAGCTATCTCTCAAGCACCAACTCTCATCAACCCAGAATTCTCCAAGGATTTCATCCTCTATGCATTTGGAGGTGATGACACTATTTCTGCCATTCTGGTACAGCAGAACAAAGATAATGATGAGCAGCCGATTGCCTTTTTTAGCCAGAGCCTAGATGACTGCGAGGTGAGGTACTCTTTTATTGAAAAGCATGTACTTGCAGTAATCAGAAGCTTGAAGAAATTCAAGCATTTAGTCTCAAACAACAAGGTCCAGTTGTTGGTCTCACATGCTGGAGTTAAGGACTTCCTCCTCAACAAGGATTTGAATGAGAAAAGGGCAGGTTGGATCACCCGTGTCATGGAGTATGACATTGAGATCAAGATCACCAAGCTGGTAAGAGGGAAAGGACTGTGTGAGCAGCTGGTTTTAGGGAAGCAAAAGGAAGTATGCAACGAAAGAAGAGGCTGTTTTGACAGTCCAGGACAGCCATGAGCCAAGTGGCAATCATGAAGAAGACAATGCTTCCCCCATTCCTTCCTAGACCCAAGGTATTATGCACTTCCTAGGTACAGGCCAGTGCCCCCCAGAGATGAACAAGACCCAAAGGAGACACTTCAGATTACAGGTTATCCTGTATGCCATTGTTGATGGAGTTTTGTTCAAGAAAGATATAAATGGAGTGCTGCTGAGATGCATTAGCACAGGTCAGATTCAAAGGGTATTGGAAGAGTTTCATGGTGGACCAGCTGGTGGCCATTTTGTGCCAAGAGTGACAACTCTAAAATTTATGAAGGCTGGTTATTATTGGCCTAAAATCTTTAGTGATTACTACGCATGGATCAAGAGGTGTAAGAATTGCGCATTCTTCACAGGAAAAGAGAAGTTTGCTGCCCTTCCATTGCATCCAATCTCAGTTGACCAGTCATTCATGCAATGGGGTTTGAAACTTCATTGGAGTCATTAATCCCCAATTCAAGCCAAGAGAATAAATGGATTTTGACAGCCACAAACTACTTCACTAAATGGACAAAAGCGAGTAGCACTCAAAGAGGAAAATGAGGCTAGCATCTTAGACTTTTATGAGGGAATAACAACCAGATTTGGTGTACCTGCTACAATAATCTCTGATAATGCATTGACATTCATTGGATCTAAAGTAACTGAGTGGGCTGTCAAGAATGGTATTTACCTAAGCACTTCATCGAACTATTACCCTCAAGGTAATGTCCAGGACAAGTCTTCAAACAAGAACTTGTTGAGGATCATTAGGGAGAACTTTTGATGAGAATCAGAGGTCTTGGCATACCAAGCTGAAATCAGCCTTATGGGCTAATAGGATCACTCCCAAAAGATCCATAGGTAACTCTCCATTCAGGCTTGTCTATGGAAGAGAGGTAATCTTGCCCATCGTCACTTGAGTTGCCAACATTGGAACTCGTTGAAGCAGTTGGAGTTACTTGAATTTGAGCCCATGGAGGTGAGGTATGCAAAGTTGATGGAGCTACAAGAGATCAGAAATCAGGCATCCCAAGCAATGGAAAAGGATCAAGCTTTGATTAAGAAGACCTTTGATAGGAAGGCCAAAGATAGATCTTTTCAAGTTGGAGATCTAGTGTTGAAATGGGATGTGGACAGAGCAAAAACTGGGAAGGCATTCAAAAATTGATGCCATTTGGAGTGGCCCATACATGGTCACAAAGTGCAAGAGTAGCAATGCTTTCCAATTGGCCTCATTAGATGGTGAAGAACTGCAGATTCCAGTAAATGGAATCTATCTCAAACATTGCTACTGAAAATAAAAGGTTCACCCTTGTAAATATTAGCCTAGATTTCAATTCCTCTAAGTGCATATGCACATTGTCTTGTTTTAGTTAGGTTTCAGTTTCCCTAAGTGCTTTGGCGCAGGTTTTGTCGATCTTAGATTGAGTTTTTTTTTTACAGTTCAGCGTGCTCTCGTAGAGGGAGTTGCAGCATTAGGCTCATTTCAGATTATTGCTTGTGACTCCATGCCCAATGGATCGCTAAAAAGGCCACTGATCTTCTACCTAGTAGGCAGGTGACCCCGAAAAGTTGCCAAATTGTTATCCAAATTTCACCCCCCAGAGTTAATTTGATAACATGCATCAAAGTTTTTAGTTCCAAGCAAGTAGATTGATTCAGGAGAAAATCGTAAAATTGGCTAAGTCCTGCTCAAGGCCGCCTTTGGGACAGTTGGAACAATTATACGTGGAAGGCGCAGATCGGCCGAAAAGACTCCAGGCGGCCCAAATAGAAAAGAGACATCTGGGACAAATGGACGAGAAATGCCCGAATCGGCCGAAAGAAAGAAAATTTGTCCAAGTCCTTTACCAGGAGCAAGTGGGACAAGGGTGCGCGAAGGACGCAAACCAGCCGGTTCGCTCGGAATAGAGAACTGTAGCACCGGGACAGTCGGACCAGAAGGACGTGCAGGGCGCGAGAAGCCGACCCGGCCGAAGGGAGAAGAAAATCGACCAACTGCTTTAGGACATGTGGGACAAAGGAACGCGAACCGGCTGAATCGGGCGAACTGGAAGAATTTGTCCCAGACAGCACTAGGACATTTGGGACAAATGGACATAAAAGGTCTCCCCCGCGCCCCTGCCGACCAATCAATGCATGCCACATGTCCCAAGTGGCGGGGATGCGGGGAAAAAATGAAAAAATGTTCCAAAATCATCAAAAAGTCAAAATTTTAAAGGAAAACCCGCGGGTAAGGTATGGAGAGAGAATTGTTCGTCCAATCAGTGCTTGACACATGCCATTCAGGTGGCAGAGCGCGGGAAGAAATTTAAAAAATTCCGTTTTCACCTGTTTTGTGCCCTAGATCTTCAGATCGACATATCTTTCGATCCAAAGCTCGAATTTGCACGTTCTTTATATCAACAGAAAGCTCACGAAATTCTCTACGTGATTCTGGGGTTAATTTTGAGTTTTGGTGCATTCTGGAGAGAGAAAATTGAGAAACGACTCTGACGCGTGTTCATGGCCAGAAGTGACATTTCAACGACCAAATTTAATGCAGAATGGGCCGCATTCTCCTGTATTCCAGTCAAAATGACAGGGTATGGGTTTGTAAGGTTCCCCATGCCATTTTAATGCACCTGCAGTCAAGAAGGGATGGGCTCCCATGCTTTGTATGTTTTCTGTCCCCTGGGATCGACCCATGCATGTAAAAGCCAGATTTGGCTCATTTCTGGAGGCGGGGAACATTTCTTTGGATAGTAGGCTTCTTCTTTCACCTGTAACAAGTGATTTTTGCAAGTATCAAACCTCTTCTAAAATTGTAACAGGTTTTCTGCCCTTTTGATGTTGTAATACAAGGATTTTGACAGTGTAAATGACAATACAGGCTATGTGATCAGTTTTCAGTCCTTTGTTTGTGTTGCTTGTTTCATTTCAGACCTCTAATTACATCTTATCAGCTTGTGCATGATGTCTTATGCTGCATTTTTATGATTTATGTCTATCTACAGAAGAAGAAGTGTTCACCACTCATCCTTTGGTGTATCACCTGTTAGTTTAGTTTCATTTCTGCACTTTCTATCTCTGTCTCCTTGAATTTTAGAGTAGGATTAGGTTTCAAACCTTTGTAGTTTTACAAATATAGATCTAAATTAGAGGAGTTTGAGGAACCAGCCTCTAATCTGGAGATTCCTCTCTCAGTTTAACAAGTCCCCACACTTGGAGAGAGGTTTCCATGTTGTGCAATCACATTGGATGCTAGAGTGATCAACCTAGAAGCCTGATCTGCATCCAGGGGTGCTGTGAGTCTGCAACAATAGTTTTGGCACACCCGGTGGGACCTAGAGGTCTCATTTTTATCGTAGCAAAGTTGATATGCATCTGCTGCAGTTTTCTTGCTTATAAGAGCTATTATTTGCATATCTGGCGACTCTAAGGGGAAGAATCAACTGGTTTCAGTAGTGCAGGCCTGAAAACTCATGAGAAGAATCACCACGAGGTCAAGAGTTGGAGAAGAAGAAGTGCTGTTTGAATACTTGCAGTTATCTCCATGAAGAAGGCAAAGAGGAAGAAGGATTCAGAGGTCTCCATCTCCACCAAACAGAACTCTCTCAACTCCTCCACCTGACAGGCTTTTCATTCAGTATACAAGGGCTTTAAGACCAATTAGAATGGCTCAAAACAACCCCTACGTCAACTTCACAGGTAGCAGCCCACTTGCTCTCAATGCACAACATCCAGTTCCTATTGCAGCCCTGAAGAACATTCCCTACTTCACTGGAGAAAATCAGACTACTCCAGGTGATCATGTTAAAGATATTGCTAACCTTTGTGCAATTCATGAAATCAATGAAATGCAAGTGGCTGTCAAGTTACTGGCATCTTCATTCAAGGGTAAAGCATTGCAATGGTTTAGGAGCCTTGGAGCTGGTTCTATCACAAACTGGAATCAGCTGTGTATTGCACTTCATGAGCAATTTGGAGAGAAGGGAGACAACTTGTCTCTTTTGGAGCAGCTGACAACTATCAAGAGAGCCCCCAATGAGTAGTTGACTGACTTCAACTTCAGATTTCAAAGGTCTTGGGATAGAATTCCAGTGGCAGTCAGGCCAATAGCAGAAGGTGCTTTTCTATATTACCTTAAAGCTTTGAATTCTGATATTTCTATGTTAATTCAATCTATGGGAGGCAAAACCTTACCTACTGCTTATAGCATTGCCATTAGAGCTAAAAATTGTCTTATTCAAGCTGGTAAACTAGCTCCTAGGCCTCCCATGCCCTTGTATCCAAACTTAGAAAATCCAAGCATTAGTCAAACACCCACTTTGGCTCCTGTTCCTACGCCTAGAAATCAAAGTTCAAGTGAAACTTCTACTTCATCCTCTAGTGCTTCAAATGAACTCCAAGAGGTCATGAAACAGTTGCAAAACCTAGGAAACGAGCTGGTTACTCTCAAGAGACAGCAAGCCCAAGGTTTCAGACCTTCTTATCAACCCCAAGCTTAGCCTAATAGGCAGCCATACTAAAAAAATAGGTCACCAACTCAGGCTACAAATCAAAATCAAAGCCAAGTAAGGCCTCCTGCTAATAGGCCATTTCAGCCCTATAACCCCAATGTTGTATCTTCTTCAAAAGCATTAGTGCCAGTCCAAAATAACATGGCCCAAGAATATGATTGGTGTTTCCCGTGTAGTCAGCCACACAACCAATCAATGTGCTTTAACGGTGCATTAAATCAAGCACTGATGGTGCAAACCGTCAGTGGGTCGCAAGAGTCCAGCCACGAAGGAGATCAACAACAGGAAGCATCTCAGCAAGGGACATCTCTGAATGAAACTACTCTTGTCAATTGGCAGGTTGAAGATTTCTGTGGTATGAATCAAATACCCTCTCAGAGTGTTGCAGCCAACACAAGGTCAAAGAGAAGAAATTTGGGTGAAGAACAGCCATTGGCCCCAAGTAGTTCACGACCTTCTTTCACTCCACAAGGTGTTGGCAAACAAAATGTAGTTCCAAACATGCAAGGAACACCCAAACCAGCTCCTAAACCAACTCAGATGCTAGTTGCTGCTGCCCACGTGCAAGGAACGAATGCGCAAGCTAGGGGACAGTAGAGGGATGCTTCATCCCCATTTAACATCATTGACCAGATGAAGAAGACAAATGTAAACATATCAATGTGGGAATCACTATCCATCCCAGGCCAAATAGATTTGCTACAAGCTGCCATGAAGGACTGGTCAACTTCAAATCAACAGGTCCAAATGCAAGAAAAGGTACTCACAAATGCTACCCAGCCTGAAGGAAATCATGGAGGTCAGCAAGGTAAAATGTTGAAGCCCCCTCCATTTTATGTTTCATTGATCATAGGAGATAAGTTGGTACATAATTGCATGATTGACTCTGGGGCAAGTAGTTCAGTAATGCCCAAGCAAATAGCTGATCAACTAGGGCTTCAATATGAAGTCATCTCTAAGGGTGTAGTGCAATTAGACGGGACAGCAGTGACAACGGTTGGAGTAATCAGAGGTTTGAGCCTCACACTGCACGCATGTCCCAACGTAATAGTGTTACAAGATGTGTCAGTCATAGACCTGCCACCACTCTTTGCATTGTGTTTGTCAAGGGACTTCATGGCCAAGATTGGAGGGTATTTGTCTACTGATTGGTCACACATGCTATTCAGAACAAGGTATGGAACCAAGGCCACAATCAGGTCTGAACCTATTGCGAACTTTCACATCGAGCCTTACACTACTAGCCAAATTAATGCCAATTGCTCAGCATTTGATCAAGAAAATCACCCTAGCACTGATGAAACTGACACCAAGGTTGGAAGCATCCCATATTTGACTCTTGGTGAATGGGCAAGCAAGGTGCATGCTTTTGATCCCTATCAAGAAATAGAAGAATCTGAGCTAGGAGTTTATTGTTTACATGAAGAGGATCAACCTCTCCCTAGCATCACCAAGCCAGATCATAAGGACAAGAATGAAGTATGGCAATTGTTCTTTGATGGATCAAGGAGTAGACAAGGTGTAGGAGGAGGAGCTATGCTCATTTCACCGCAAGGTATAAGGTATTACTTAGCCTTCCGTTTCCAGTTTTCCTGTTCAAACAACACGGCTGAGTATGAAGCCTTAATTCATGGACTGCACTGGGAAATGAAGAAAGGCATCAGGAATTTACAAGTATTTAATGATAGTGAGCTGGTCGTAAACCAAGTCAAAGGAAAAAATGGTGCCAAAAATGATCTGCTTAAGTGCTACAAAAATCAGGTATGGGATCTTATTGAAGATTTTGAAGCTTTTAGCATCAATTCCATCCCAAGAAAAAAGAATGAAGCCGCTGACAGACTTGCAGCAATTGGGGCTGCGTTTGATGTTGTAGAGAGTATCAAAAGTGAGAAATCTTAGCCTCATATCAAATTGGTTGTGAGACCAGCTGTTCCAGATAACGGCAAAGGTTGGCAAGTCTTCGAGAATGATCAGCAAATTGTTAATTTCCTACAAGAAGAAGTTGAGTTCTCCGCCAAAAATCAAGACAAGCTAGAGCAGCAATATGGTGATCAGGTAGTACAGCTGAGAACTAACAAATTACCAAAAGGCCTCATAACCCTTGAGTCAATCTTCAACCCGAATTATCAGTTCCGGAAGGAGAAAGCTAACATTCAAGTAAAGGGTGAAGATTCAGAGCCTATTTTAGTGGGAGAAAGCAAAACATTGCAGATTGGCAAAGTAAGTACCTCATAAGAGAAATCTGAGTTTGTTCAGCTTTGTCAAGAATTCCCAGATGTTTTTGCTTGGACTTACAAAGATCTGAGAGGTTTCAACCCAGAGTTGGCACAACATACTATTGAGCTGGATCTGGAATCCAAGCCTGTCAGGAAAAAGCAAAGGCCAGTGAATCCCCATATTGAACCTCTAATGAGAAAAGAGTTAAGCAAGCTTATTGAGGCCAGTATCATCTTCCCCATCAAACACTCAAGCTGGGTCACCAACTTAGTCCCAGTCAGAAAGAAAAATGGAGAGATCAGGCTGTGTGTTGACTTTAGAGATTTGAATAGAGCCTCTCTCAAGGATCATTATCCACTCCCTTCCATGGAGCAAATATTGCAGGTGGTGGCTGGTTCAGAAAGGTTTTCACTACTTGATGGCTACTCAGGCTATAATCAGATTATGGTGAAGGGAGAAGACCAATTCAAGATAGCTTTCACAACTAAATGGGGCACATATGCCTACAAGAATATGTCATTTGGCCTATCAAATGCCGGAGCAACATTTCAGCGAGCTATGGATATGGCATTCAAAGGCTTAATCAACAATATAGTGCTGGTATACCTAGATGATATCACTGTCTTCTCAAAGAATGCAGTAGACCATCTCTTTCACCTCAGGCAAGTGTTTCAGAGGTGTAGAAGGTTCAGAGTGTCATTGAATCCAAAGAAGTGTATATTCTTGGCACACGAGGGCAAATTGTTGGGCCACATTGTCTCTAGGGAAGGGCTAACAATTGATCCTGAAAGGGTTGAAGCCATCTGAACGCTCCCATTACCACACCACAAGAAATCTCTTCAAAGCTTCTTAGGAAGGATAAACTTTGTCCGCAGATTTGTGCCTAATTTTTCCACTCTTGCGAAGCCTCTAACACTGATGTTGAAGAAGAGTCTGGCATTCAAATGGACAGCAGAAGGCAAAGAGAGTTTTGAAAGCATCAAGCATGCAATATCACAGACTTCAACTCTTATCAACCCAGACTTTTCAAAGGACTTCATGTTGTATGTGTTTGGAGGATCAGACACAATCTCAGCTATCTTAACACAGCTGAATAGAGAAGGTTCAGAACAACCCATAGCATTCTTCAGCCAAACCTTGGAAGATTACTAAATAAAGTATTCTTTCATCAAAAAGCATGTCCTTGCTATCATCAGGAGCTTGAAGAAGTTCAGACATTTGGTCTCAAACAATAAGATTCAACTGCTTGTCTCACATGCTGGGGTTAAGGACTTCCTCCTCAACAAGGATTTGAATGAGAAAAGGGCAAGTTGGATCACCCGTGTCATGGAGTATGACATTGATATCAAGATCACCAAGCTGGTAAGAGGGAAAGGACTGTGTGAGCAGCTGGTTTTGGGGAAGCAAAAGGAAGTATGCAACGAAGAAGAGGCTGTTTTGACAGTCCAGGACAGCCATGAGCCAAGTGGTAATCAAGAAGAAGACAATGCTTCCCCTACTCCTTGCTGGACCCAAGATATTATGCACTTCCTAAGCACAGGCCTATGCCCTCCGGAGATGAACAAGACCCAAAGGAGACACTTCAGATTGTAGGCTGTCCCGTATGCCATTGTTGATGGAGTTTTTTTCAAGAAAGATATAAATGGAGTGCTTCCAAGATGCATTAGCACAGGTCAGATTCAAAGGGTATTGGAAGAGTTTCATGGTGGACCAGCTGGTGGCCATTTTGCACCAAGAGTGACAGCTCTAAAAATCATGAAGGCTGGTTATTATTGGCCTAAAATCTTCAGCGATTGCTACGCATGGATCAAGAGGTGTAAGAATTGTGCATTCTTCACAGGAAAAGAGAAGTTTGTTGCCCTTCCATTGCATCCAATCTCAGTTGACCAGCCATTCATGCAATGGGGTTTGGACTTCATTGGAGTCATTAATCCCAATTCAAGCCAAGGGCACAAATGGATTTTGACAGCCACAGACTACTTCACCAAATGGACAGAAGCAGTAGCACTCAAAGAGGCAAATGAGTCTAGCATCTTAGACTTTTATGAGGGGATAACAACCAGATTCGGTGTACCTGCTACAATAATCTCTGATAATGCATTGGCATTCATTGGATCTAGGGTGACTGAGTGGGCTGTCAAGAATGGTATTTACCTAAGCACTTCATCGAACTATTACCCTCAGGGTAATGGCCAGGCCGAGTCTACAAACAAGAATTTGTTGAGGATCATTAGGAGGACTCTTGATGAGAATAAGAGGTCTTGGCATACCAAGCTGAAATCAGCCTTATGGGCTGATAGGATCACTCCCAAAAGATCCACAGGTAACTCTCCATTCAGGCTTGTCTATGGAAAAGAGGCAATCTTGCCCATGTCATTGTTATCCAAAATTCACCCCCCAGGGTAAATTTTGATAGCATGCATCAAATTACTTAGTCCCAGGCAAATAAATTGATTCAGGGCCAAAAAATCATGTTTCTAGGGTCCCCTCAGAATTTTTCTAACTCTCCTGTCCAGGTTGAAAAGAGCAAGTTCTGAGAAAACGTGAAAAGGCTGCAAAAACAAGCTTGGGCCAGGAAAAATCACGAAAAATGGCTAAGTCCTAGTCCTCGCAATAGTCAGGACGTGAGGGACATTTGGGCACGAATCGGCCGAAAGGCCGCCAGGCAGTTTGCAGGGCAAAGGAACATCCGGGCCGTCGGGATGTGCGGAACGCGGAAAGCCAGTTCGGCCGAAGGAGAAGAAAATCGACTAACTGCTCTGGGAAATTTGGGACAAAAGGACGCGGTGGATGCAAAAATCTGGCAGGCCCGTGGACAAATCACAGCATGACATGTGTCGCCAAGGAAAAAGGTCCAAAAGTCAAAGGGGAGAGTTTTCGAGCACTGATCCAAACCAATGAAATAGTGCCACGTGTCCAAGTTTAAGGGGCCCACAAGAAAAACCCGCGAAAAGGTGGAGAGAGGGAATTGCTCAGCGGACTAGAGCCTACCACGTGTCGTCCAGATGGCAGAACGCGGGAAAGAAATTTAAAAATCCGTTTTCGCCTATTTTGTGCCCTAAATCTTGAGACCTTCATATCTTTTGATCCAGAGCTCGGATTTGCACGTTCTTTATATCAACGGAAAGCTATTGAAATTATCTACATGATTCTAGGGTCAATCTTGCATTTTGGTGTAGTTTGGAGGGAGAAAATTAAGAAAATGTCTCTGACGCGTGTAATGCTTCAACAACCAACTTTAATATATCAAATGGATCGAACAATTGCTTCCACACCATCCATTGAGGGTCTACAAGAAGACTCCACTTTTGGAGTTGAGAATCAGAGCTATGGGCATATCAAATGGATCGAACCTTGCCCAATCAGGTATTTGGCTTCATTGGAGCCAAAGGAGAAGTCACAACCAATCATGCTTGCTTCTGAGCATGAGGGTGAGCTACAAAGTACCAAGGATCAGCTGTCATACCCCTTCAATCCAAATGCAGAGCAACTAAAAGAGGTATTGAATTTGACTTCAGCTGATACCTTGATGATTTGGGTGGAATACCAGCTTCTTGTTGATTTTCCACTCATCCTAACAGCCGTGATCAACTCCAAATCAATTGCATGGCTGCCACTTTTGAGAAAGGGAAGCTATTTCTCACAACCAATTGTAGGGTTTGTTTAGCTTGCCTTTGCTCCCAGTTACAGTAGAGTAGGTAGGTTTGCTTTCAATAGAAGAAGTGCTTGTGCACACTCTGCATGTTCCATTTGGAGCATGTATGATTTTCAGTTCTGTACATAGTTTTGGTGTTGCTGGTTCTGCTCTTGCACAGTTTGTTTCAGTGGCATTTTGGTGAGAACAACTCCATGTCCGGTGGGTTTCAAGTGGCTCAGAGGGAGGTTTTCAAAGTTTAGATCAGTTGCAGGTTACAACTCATGACTCCATGCCCAATGGATGCTTCAGGCAACTGGTAACTTCATCTAGCAGGCAGATGACCCCGCTGAGTCGCCAAATTGTTATCCAAAATTCACCCCCAGGGTAAATTTTGATAACATGCATCAAATTACTTAGTCCCAAGCAAATAAATTGATTCAGGGCCAAAAAATCATGTTTCTAGGGTCCCCTCAGAATTTTTCTAACTCTCCTGTCCAGGTTGAAAAGAGCAAGTTCTGAGAAAAGGTGAAAGGGCTGCAAAAACAAGCTTGGGCCAGGAAAAATCACAAAAAATGGCTAAGTCCTAGTCCTTGCAACGGTCGGGACGTGAGGGACATCTGGGCGTGAATCGGCCGAAAGGCCACCAGGCAGTCTGCAGGGCAAAGGAACATCTGGGCCATCGGGACGTGCGGGACGCAGAAAGCCGGTTTGATCGAAGAAGAAGAAAATCGACTAACTGCTCTGGGAAATTTGGGACAAAAGGATGCGGTGGACGTGAAAATCCGGCAGGCCCGTGGACAAATCACAGCATGACACGTGTCGCCAAGGAAAAAGGTCCAAAAGTCAAAGGGGCGAGTTTTCGAGCATTGATCCAAACCAATGAAATAGTGCCACATGTCCAAGTTTAAGGGGCCCACAAGAAAAATCCACGAAAAGATGGAGAGAGGGAATTGTTCAGTGGACCAGAGCCTGCCACGTGTCGTCCAGATGGCAGAACGTGGGAAAGAAATTTAAAAATCCGTTTTCGCTTGTTTTGTGCCCTAAATCTTCAGACCTTCATATCTTTTGATCCAGAGGTCAGATTTGCACGTTCTTTATATCAACGGAAAGATGTTGAAATTATCTACATGATTCTGGGGTCAATCTTGCATTTTGGTGCAGTTTGGAGGGAGAAAATTAAGAAAATGTCTCTGACGCGTGTAATGCTTCAACAACCAACTTTAATACAGCAGACAGCTCGCCGCTCCTGTTAGACAGCCCGCCGTTTTTCCAGGATCCGCCGCTTGGATCATAATGAGATGATTTAAATGCTACCAAGAAGTGGTTGGAGCAGATTCTGAATTTCCTCTCTCTCCTCTCTCATTTCTTGATATATATTGTAAAGAGAAGCCCTTTTAAGAGGTCAGACATTTTTTATTTTGCATCCTCCCTTCTTCCCTCGCTTGCAAGAGAGTTTGTGGAGATTTCAAACCTCCCATATAGGTTGTAATGCCAGTCTTTTGCCTCTTGGCCACTGCAATATACTGTATTGGCTTTTGAGCAATAATATATATGTTTGTGATTGATTCTCAACCCTCTCATGTATTCATTGTTGTCGTTTTGATCTCTTATTGCAGTTTGGTTACCTGTGCATGGTGTTTGTATTGCATTTATGTGGTCTGTGTTAAATTTGCAAAACAAATGTCTAATATTCCTCGGTGCATCACCTTTGTAGTTTAGGTTTTATTCTATGCATTTTCTTACCCTATCTCCTTGGCAAGTTAGATTAGGTTTTAGTAAACCCTCTGCATTTTTTGTATGCATCTAAACAGAGGAATAGGAACCAGCCTTCTCTGGAGAATATTTTCTCATCTTCACAAGTCCCACACTTGGAGAAAGGATTCCATGTTGTGCAATCACACTGGATGCCTGAACATCAACCTAGAAGCCTGATCTGCATCTAGGGGTGCTGTGAGTCTGCAACAACAGTCACTTGAGTTGCCAACGTTGGAACTCATGAAGCAGCTGGAGTTGCTGGAATTTGAGCCCATGGAGGTGAGGTATGCAGAGTTGATGGAGCTGCAAGAGATCAAAAATCAGGCATCCCAAGCAATGGAAAAGGATCAAGCTGTGATCAAGAAGACCTTTGATAGAAATGCCAAAGATAGTCTTTTCAAGTTGGAGATCTAGTGTTGAAATGGGATGTGGATAGAGCAAAACCGGGAAGGCATTCAAAATTTGACGCCATTTGGAGTGGTCCATACGTGGTCACAAAGTGCAAGAATAGCAATGCTTTCCAATTAGCCTCACTGGAGGGTGAAGAACATCAGATTCCAGTTAATGGAATCTATCTCGAGCGTTGCTTCTAGAGGGAAGTTCACTACCTCTGTAAATATTAGATTAGATTTTCTTTCCTCTAAGTGCTTGTGCACATTGTTTTGTTGTAGGTTAGTTTTGTTTTCCCTAAGTGCTTTGGCACAACTTGCTGTCCATGGAGATGTTTTGCAGTCTTTGCTTTTATCAGGAGACATTCCATCTTCCTCCTTGCACATTCTGAGTCGGTTGAGGTTCTAAATAGAATATTTGATGACTCCATGCCCAATGGACTGCTTCAGGCAACTGGTATCTTCTACCTAGCAAGCAGGTATCCCCGCTGAGTCACCAAATTGTTATCCAAATCCACCCCCAGGGTTGATTTGATAACATACATCAGATTTCTCGAGTCCTAGGCAAATGGATGGATTCAGGGAAAAAATCATGTTTCTAGGGTCCCCTCAGAAATTTTTCTAACTCTCCTGTCCAGGTTGAAAAGAGCAAGGTCTGAAAAAAAAAATGCGAAAAAGTTGCAGAAAATAAGCTTGGGCTAGAAAAAATTGTGAAAATCGGCTAAGTCCTTGTCCTAGGAACAGTTGGGACAGTCGGATCACCAAGGAGCGGTTCGGCTGAAACGCCTCCAGGCGGCCCGCAAAGCACTGGGACAAGTGGAACAAATGTACGCGAAGGGCGCGAACCGGCCGGTTCGGCCGAAAGAGAAGAAAAACAACTAACCGCTCGGGACATTTGGGCCTTAAGGACGCGAACCGCCCTGATCGGCCGAAACGCAGAACTTTCGTACTAAGTAATTGGGACATTTGGGACAAATGGACGTGAAGGACGCGAATCGGCCGATTTGGATGAAACGGGAAACTTCAGCACCGGGACAAGTGGGACAAAAGGACGTGAAGGACGCGGATAGCCAAGAAAGCCGAGGGCCAATCAGATCACGCCACGTGTTAGCCGGCAGAAAAGGGACATGGAAGCCCATTTCGGGCGGATCGGAAGTTTTTGTCCCAGACAGTTTGGCACATTCGGGACAGAAGGACGCGATGGACGTGAAAATCTGGCAGGCCCGTGGACGAATCACAGCATGACACGTGTCGCCAAGGAAAACGTCCAAAACATTCAAAGGGGCAAGGTTTGAAGGGCTGGCCCGAGCCGATTAGTACAGGACACGTGTCCAATGGAGCAGGGAGGTGCGGAGCTCGGGGAGGAATTAGAGAATTTGGAAAAAGTTTTTGCCAAAAGTTTAAAAGCAAAGGTCTCCCCCGTGCCCCTGTCGACCAATCAATGCATGCCATGTGTCCCAAGTGGCGGGGACGCGGGGAAAAAATGAAAAAATGTTCCAAAATCATCAAAAAGTCAAAATTTTCAAGGAAAACCCACGGGTAAGGTCTGGAGAGAGAATTTCTCGTCCAATCAGCGCTTGACACATGTCATTCAGGTGGCAGAGCGTGGGAAGAAATTTAAAAAAATCCGTTTTCACCTGTTTTGTGCCCTAGATCTTCAGATCGACATATCTTTCGACCCAGAGCTCAGATTTGCACGTTCTTTATATCAGCGGAAAGCTCATGAAATTCTCTACGTGATTCCAGGGTTAATCTTGAGTTTTGGTGCATTCTGGAGAGAGAAAATTGAGAAACGGCTCTGATGCGTGTTCATGGCCAGAAGTGACGTTTCAACGACCAGATTTAATGCAGAATGGGCCGCATTCTCCTGTATTCCGGTCAAAATGACAGGGTATGGGTTTGTAAGGTTCCCCATGCCGTTTTAATGCACCTGCAATCAAGAAGGGATGGGCTCCCATGCTTTGTACATTTTCTGTCCCTTGGGCTCGACCCATGCATGTAAAAGCCAGATTTGGCTCATTTCTGGAGGCGGGGAACATTTCTTTGGATAGCAGGATTCTTCTTTCACCTGTAACAAGTGATTTTTGCAAGTATCAAACCTCTTCTAAAATTGTAACAGGTTTTTTGCCCTTTTGATGTTGTAATACAAGGATTTTGACAGTGTAAATGACAATACAGGCTCTGTAATCAGTTTTCAGTCCTTTGTTTGTGTTGCTTGTTTCATTTCAGACCTCTGATTACATCTTATCAGCTTGTGCATGATGTCTTATGTTGCATTTTTATGATCTGTGTCTATCTGCAGAAGAAGAAGTGTTCACCACTCCTCCTTTAGTGTATCACCTGTTAGTTTAGTTTCATTTCTGCACTTTCTATCTTTGTCTCCTTGGATTTTAGAGTAGGATTAGGTTTCAAAGCTTTGTAGTTTTACAAATATATATCTAAATCAGAGGAGTTTGAGGAACCAGCCTCTAATCTAGAGATTCCTCTCTCAGTTTAACAAGTCCCCACACTTGGAGAGAGGTTTCCAAGTTGTGCAATCACACTGGATGCTAGAGTGATCAACCTAGAAGCCTGATCTGCATCCAGGGGTGCTGTGAGTCTACAACAACAGGTCAAATGGGTGATTTTTGAAGGAAAATCCCGAACCAATGAAACAGTGCCACATGTCCAAGTTTAAGGGCCCACAAGGAAATTTCAAAGGAAAGCCCGCAGAAAGGTGGAGAGAGATAATTAATCAGCGAATCAGGGCCTGCCACGTGTCGTCTAGATGGCAGAGCGCGGTAAAAGGTTTTAAAACTTGTTCTTGCCTATTTTGTGCCCTAAATCTTCAGACCTTCGTATCTTTCGATCCAGAGCTCGAATTGAGTTTTTTCTGAATTATTTATGGCAAACATTGCACTGGTGCATGTACTGGGAGAAGAACTAAGCAAAAGCATCTCTGACACGTGATAAAAGGTAGAAGGCAATGCTTCAACAAGGAACTTTAATGCAGCAGACAGCTCGCAAATCATGTTAGTCAGCTCGCCGTTTTGCCAAAAGCCACCGCTTCTACCATAATGAGATGATTTTAAAGGTATCTAGAAGTGGTTGTGGTAGATTCAACTTTCCACTCTCTTTCTTCTCTCATGCTTAGTATATATTGTAAAGAGGAGCTCCTTTAACAAGACTGAAAGTCTTGTTTTGCATCCTTTCTTCTAATCCCTGCTTTCAAGAGAATTTGTGGAGCTCTTTCAAACCTCTCCATATGGATTGTAATGCTAGATTTTGCCTCTTGGCAACTGCAATGTAAATGTATAAACTCTTAAGCAATATATATATGGTTCTAATTGATCTCTTAACCCTCTGAAGAAGTCATTGCTATTACTTGGAAATCTTAGGTGGCAGACATGCAAACCTGTGCATAGTGTTTGTATTGCATCTATGTCAGTCTATGTTAGATCATGCAAAATGAGTGTCTAACATTCCAGGAGGGCATCACCTCTGCCAATTTAGGTTTCCTTCTATGCAACTTCTCACCCTGTGTCAGTTGACAAGTTAGATTAGGTTTTAGTAAACCCTCTGCATTTTTGTGTGCATTTGAACAGAGGAATAGGAGCCAACCTACACTATAGAATCCTTTCTCATCTTTACAGAGTCCTACGAGTTGGAGAAAGGATTCGGAATGTTGTGCAATCACACTAGATGCCTGAACATCAACCTAGAAGCCTGATCTACATCCAGGGTTGCTGTGAGTCTGCAACCCTTGACAGCTTTCTAAAATGCCCGGTGGAATAGACACTAGAGGTCTCATTTTTATTGCAGCAAAGTTGATATGCATTTGCTGCAGTTTGTCTTGCTTATAAGAGCTATTATTTGCATATCTACATAAACTCCAAGGGGTCTTAGAATCTAGATCTGAAACTTTCAGCAGTGCAGGCCTGAAATTCTGCATGAGAAGAATCTATTCACAAGGTCAAGAGTGCATGAGAAGAAGAGGTGCTACTATTGAATAGCCTGCTAGTTATCTCTGAGAAGAAGGCAAAGAGGAAGAAGGATTCAAAGGTCTCCATGTCCACCAATTTCAGAACTCTCTCAACTCCTCCACCTGACAGGCCTTTCTTTCAATATACAAGGGTTTTAAGACCAAGTTCAGAATGAGCTCAGAGACAACCCCTATGTCAACTTCACAGTTGTTTCAAATCCCTACTCTACTCTCGATGTGACAACATTTTCCAGTTTTCCTCTCTAGCATGAGTTGAAGATTTTATTATTGTCCTCACTTCACTGGAGAATTGTCAATCAGACTATGCTCATGGATGATCAAACCTTGTTAAAGATATTTCTAATTCCTTGGGTTGCGCAATCCATTTGAAAATTAGGCATGAAATGCAAGTGGAGTGTTCAAATTCTTTGGCATCTTCGTTTACAATCGGGTAAAGCATTGGCAATGGTCCTTAGGAGCCAAATTGTGGCTGGTTCTATCCACAAGTACGTGGACATCAGCTGTGCATTGCAAGCGGGTTGGCATGAGTAATTTGGAGAGAAGGGAGGCAACTTTGTCTCTTTTGCAAGCAGTTGACAACTATCAAGAGTAGCCCTGATCAGGCTTAACGGAGCAAGCTCAAATCTTGAGCTTCGTCGTTGGAGATTTCAAAGGTCTTGGGAGGTAGGACCGTCTAGTGGCAGATCAGAGCCAACTACAGGAGCCTGCTTTTCTATATTATACTTAAAGCTTTGAATTCTGATATTTCTATGCCCCAATTCATGTCCATAAGGGAGAGTCACATATTAATCCCGCATTGAAGCTTATAAGTATTGAGGCGGGCCGATGCCGAAGCAACTTGTCTTATTCAAGCTGGCATTAAAAATAGGTAAAATCCTAAAAGTGCATCCTATGACTCCTTGTATCCAATCTTAGAAAATCGAAGTAGTCATGTCCATAGCACCCACTGGGTGAGCGGGCCAAAATGTTCCAAAATGCCATTTCTCCTAGAAGGCATCAGAGTTCGAATGAAGGCGTCCCTTCATGCTCCAAGTGCCAGTCAAATGAACTCCCACATGTAGGACTCATGATTTACAGGTTGCAAAATTTGGGAAGATGAGCTGGTTCACTATTCAAGAGGCAGCAAGCCCAAGGTTTTACGACCTTCATTATCAACCTCAACTCTCAGCCTAATAGGCAGCCATACACATTTCTTCACGAATCAAGACCACCTGAATCCAACTGGAAATGATTGAATCAGAAATTGCAAAGCCAAGTAAGGCCTCCTGCCAATAGACCATTCCAGTGGCTATAATTCAAATGCCATATCTACCTCTAAGGCATTAGTGCTAACACAGAACTTGTAACATTGCTCAAGAATATGATTGGTGACTTTGAGATGAACAACGGAGATAGCCATTTTCAACCAATCCCCTGTGCTTCTCAAATGGTGCTCTCAATTCAAGCACTAATGGTGACAACTACCGGTGTAAGAGGGCGAGGGCAAGAAGAAGGATTTTGTAGCCAACAACCATGAGGACATTCCATACAACAATCAGCCCGCAATCTGATCACGTACATTGGTGAACTGGCATTTGCAGGGTTGTTTCTGTGGCATGAATCAGGCAGTTTCTCAAGGTGTTGCAGCCAACACAGTGTGTGCAAAAAGGAGATATGATCTGGGTGACATGCAACAGCCAGTAGCCCCTAGCTCAATTCTCACAACCTTTCCCACGGCTCCAACAAATGATCTGGCAAGCAGAGTCCAGTTTGCAAGATTTGCCGCAAGGGTCAGCCAAGAACAGCCCCTGTTGGATCCTTAACTCGAAATGCCAGCTGTTGAAATGCCACACGTGCAGGCGCATGCATATACGGTAGCAAACCAAAGGACAAGTAGAGAGATTCTTAGATTCACCAGAGCAGTATGGCATTGAATCAGATGAAGTTTTTCCACCCGAAAAATGTCCTAACCATATCAATGTTTGGAATCCCTACCTATCCCAGGCCAGATTTAGCAGCATCTGCACCTGCAAGCTTCCATGACGGCATTGGACAACTTCGAAATCAGCGGGTTCAGATGCAAGACAAAGTGCTTGACAAATGCTACCCAGCCTGAAGGAAGTTCATGGAGGTCCATTGCTAACAAGGTAAACATTGTTGAAACCTGCACGCTCCTTTTCTATGTTTCATTAATCATTGGGGATAAACTAGTACACAATTGCATGATTGATTCCGAGTGCTATAGTATGCTCCGAAGAATTAGCCCAAGCAAATAGCTGTTTAACTGGGTCAACAATGGAATATGAAGTAGATATACCTAAACCCAGTAGTGTCCATTGGATGGGACAGCAATATAGGCAACAGTTGGAGTGATTAAAAACCTTGAGTCTTACCTTACATGCATGTCCAAATGTTGTTGTCCAACAAGATGTATCAGATCATATCGCTACCTTCCACCACATCTTGTGCCCTTTGCTTGTCAAGGGACTTCAACATGCCAAGATGTGGAGGTGTATTTGTCTGCTGATTGAGTCTCACATGCTGTTTAGAACAAGGTACAGAATTAAGGCCAATCAATCACTAGTCTGGGATGACCCATTGCAAGACTTCCATATTGAGGAAATATTTACACCCCAAGTGAAGACTGTCAATGACCAATTGCTGCAGCATTTGATCAAATGAGGAAAGGAGAAAATCAAACCATGAGTACTGATTTCATGGCTCGACACCAATGGTTGGAAGTATCGTAGGACCTAACTCTGAAGATGAATGGGCATCTCAAGATACAATGTCTTTTGATCCCTATCAAGAATGCTAGAAGAATCTGAAGCTGGGAGTCTATTGTATACATGAAGAAAATCAACCAAGTTCCTAGCATCACCAAGCCAAGCACATAATGATGACAATTGAACTATGGAAGATGATCTCATCCTCTCTGACGAAGATCAAGGATCCATCAAAGGGAAAGGTGCAACATCTTGGAGGTGAGAGAACCAATGCTTCACTTCACCCCAAGTTGAATAAATGTACTATGGCAGCTCTTTGAAGATTTCAATGTTTGCATGAGTATCTTCTCAATAACAGCTGTTGAATATGAAGCCTGCAGGTGTACCCCAAAGGATCACATTGGAGGCCCCACCCATCAAGAGAAATTACAGATTTCAAGAATCTGCAGAAGAGCTTTGAACGAGATAGTGAAGGTGATTGTTTCCTAAATTAGGATCAAGTTTGACAACATGCTGCACAAATCAGATTCTGTGATCTACTCTAGACGTGCTACAAGAAGATGAAGAGTGATGGGACCTCATGGAAATTTCTGAAGTGCGGTATTGGCACTCGAATCTCATTCCCACGAAAAGAGAATCAAGCTGCTGAATGGTTTGCAAGCAAATAGGGTTGCATGATCCTCCTGTGACGATTACGCAAAAGCAAATCAATCAAGACAAGGATACCCAGCTTCAAACATCCACGAAGTTTGCATTGTTGGAGGCCTTCACTGCCGGATAACAATGTCAGTTGGCAAGATGTTTGAGAATGACTAGAAAATCGTCTAATTTCTCTATCCAATTCTAGAAGCTGAGTTTTCTACTAGGAATCAAGACTAAGTTACATCAGCAGTATGGTGACCAAGTGGTGCCAGTTGAGAACTAACAAATTACCAAAAGGCCTCATAACCTTGGAGTCAAATCTTCAACTCCCAAGCCTGATCCAGACTCCGGAAGGAGATCAGGAAAACATTCACCCCCCTAAAGGGTGCAGGATTCAGAGCCTATTGACTTCAGTGGAAGAAGGCAAAACATTGCAGATTGGCAAAGTACAGTACCTCACAAGAGAAATCTGATTTTTTTTGGAGCTCATGCTGAATAATTTCCAGATGTTCTTTGCTTGGAGCTATGAAGACTTGAGTAGGATCTCAAAACCAATGATTTGGCACAACATACCATAGAATTGGAATCCAGATGCTAAGCCCATCTAGGCAGAAGCAGAGACCAGTCAACATGCTCACATTGAGTGCATCTAATGACTGATAAGAGCTAAACCTTTCTATGTTTCCCTAATAGTTGGCAAGCATATATATTCCCGATCAATTGCACTCATAGATTCTAGGTTGCCTAACTGAAAATAAAAGTGTTCACCCTTGGAAATATTAGTCTAGATTCTAAAACTTCCTCATAAGTGCACCTATGCAGCTCTTGTTACTCTGTTGTAGTTGAGGTTTCAGTTTCCCTAAGTGCTTGTAGGCGAAGGTCAAAGATACACATGTATCTCTCGCTAGATTTCCAGTTTTTACAGATTTCAGTGATGCTCTCGTAGAAGGAGCCGCATGTATCAGCCTCATTTCGGAATCATTGCTTAGTAGTACTTTCATGCCCAGACTTGGATCAGGTAAAAGGCAGACTGGTCTTGGTCATCTAGCAGGTACCATGACCCCGCTGATTCGCCAAATTGTTATCCAATTTCACCCCCCAGGGTTGAATTGATAACATACATCAGGATTCCCAAGTCCCAGGCTGAAAAAAGAACGAGCTCTGAGAGAATGCGAGAAGTTGCAGAAAATAAGCCTGGGCCAGAAAAAATTGTGAAAATCGGCTAAGTCCTTGTCCTAGAAATATTTGGGACATGCGGGACACCAAGGCGCGGTTCGGCCGAAATGCCTCCAGGCGGCCTGCGAAGCAAAGGGACATCTGGGACAAATGGACGCGAAATGCCCAAATCAGCCGAAAGAAAGAAAATTTGTCCAAGTCCTTCACCGAGAGCAAGCGGGACAAGAGTACGCGGAAGACCCGAACCGGCCGGTTCGGCCGAAACAGGAAACTTTCGCACTGGGACATCTAGGCCGTGAGTGCGCGGAGGACACGAACCGGCCGGTTCGGCCAAAACAGAAAATTTTAGCACAAGGACAAGTGGGACAAAGGGACGCACGGGACGCGGATAGCCGAAGGAGCCGAAAGCCAATCAGATAACGCCACGTGTCACTGGCAGAAAGGGGACGTGGAAGCCCATTTCGGGTGAACCGGAAGAATTTTTCCCAGATAGCACTGGGACATCTGGGACAAAAAGATGTGGTGGACGTGAAAATCCGGCAGGCCCGTGGATGAATCACAGCATGACACGTGTTGTCAAGGAAAAAGGTCCAAAAAGTCAAAGGGGCGAGTTTTCGAGCACTGATCCAAACCAATGAAATAGTGCCACGTGTCCAAGTTTAAGGGGCCCACAAGAAAAACCCGTGAAAAGGTGGAGAGAGGGAATTGCTCAGTGAATCAGAGCCTGCCACGTGTCGTCCAGATGGCAGAGCGCGGGAAAAGAAATTTAAAAATCCGTTTTCGCCTGTTTTGTGCCCTAAATCTTCAGATCATCATATCTTTCGATCCAGAGCTCGGATTTGCACGTTCTTGATATCAACGGAAAGCTGTTGAAATTCTATACATGATTCTGGGATCAATCTCGTATTTTGGTGCAGTTTGGAGGGAGAAAATTAAGAAAAAATCTCTGATGTGTGGTGATAGACAGAAGTAATGCTTCAACAACCAACTTTAATGCAGCAGACAGCTCGCCGCTCCTGTTAGACAAGCTCACCGTTTTGCCAAAAGCTGCCGCTTCTACCATAATGAGATGATTTTAAATGTATCTAGAAGTGGTTGTGGTAGATTCGACTTTCCTCTCTCTTTCTTCTCTCATTCTTAGTATATATTGTAAAGAGGAGCTCCTTTAACAGGTCAGACATTCTTGTTTTGCATCCTCCCTTCTTCCCTGCTTACAAGAGAATTTGTGGAGCTTTTCAAACCTCCCATATGGATTGTAATGCCAGTTTTTGCCTCTTGGCCACTGCAATGTACTGTATCGACTCTTGAGCAATATATATATGTTTGTGATTGATTCTCAACCCTCTCATGTATTCATTGCTGTTATTTTGATCTCTTATTGCAGTTTGGTTACCTGTGCATAGTGTTTGTATTGCATCTATGTGGTCTGTGTTAGATTTGCAAAACGAGTGTCTAACATTCCTTGGTGCATCACCTTTGTAGTTTAGGTTTTATTCTATGCATTTTCTCACCCTGTCTCCTTGACAAGTTAGATTAGGTTTTAGTAAACCCTCTGCATTTTTGTGTGCATCTGAACAGAGGAATAGGAACTAGCCTTCTCTAGAGAATCCTTTCTCATCTTTACAAGTCCCACACTTGGAGAAAGGATTCCATGTTGTGCAATCACACTGGATGCCTGAACATCAACCTAGAAGCCTGATCTGCATCCAGGGGTGCTGTGAGTCTGCAACAACAGTTTTGGCACGCCCGGTGGGACACTAGAGGTCTCATTTTTATTGCAGCAAAGTTGATATGCATCTGCTACAGTTTTCTTGCTTATAAGAGCTATTATTTGCATATCTGGCGACTCCAAGGGGAAGAATCAACTGGTTTCAGCAGTGCAGGCCTGAAAACTCATGAGAAGAATCACCACAAGGTCAAGAGTCGGAGAAGAAGAGGTGTTGTTTGAATACCTGCAGTTATCTCCGAGAGAAGAAGGCAAAGAGGAAGAAGGATTCAAAGGTCTCCATCTCCACCAAACAGAACTCTCTCAACTCCTCCACCTGACAGGCCTTTCTTTCAATATACAAGGGTTTTAAGACCAATCAGAATGGCTCAGAACAACCCCTACGTCAACTTCACAGGGTAGCAGCCCACTTGCTCTCAATGCACAACATCCAGTTCCTATTGCAGCCTTGAAGAACATTCCCTACTTCACTGGAGAAAATCAGACTACTCCAGGTGATCATGTTAAAGATATTGCTAACCTTTGTGCAATCCATGAAATCAATGAAATGCAGGTGGCTGTCAAATTACTGGCATCTTCATTCAAGGGTAAAGCATTGCAATGGTTTAGGAGCCTTGGGGCTGGTTCTATTACAAACTAGAATCAGCCGTGCATTGCACTTCATGAGCAATTTGGAGAGAAGGGAGACAACTTGTCTCTTTTGGAAGCAGTTGACAACTATCAAGAGAGCCCCCAATGAGCAGCTGACTGACTTCAACTTCAGATTTCAAAGGTCTTGGGATAGGATTCCAGTGGCAGTCAGGCCAATAGCAGGAGGTGCTTTTCTATATTACCTTAAAGCTTTGAATTCTGATATTTCTATGTTAATTCAGTCCATGGGAGGCACAACAATCCCTATGGCTTATAGCATTGCCATTAGAGCCGAAAACTGTCTTATTCAAGCTGGTAAACTGGCTCCTAGGCCTCCTATGCCCTTGTATCCAAACTTAGAAAATCCAAGCACTAGTCAAGCACCCACTTTGGCTCCTGTTCCCACTCCTAGAAATCAGAGTTCGAATGAAGCTTCCACTTCATCTCCAAGTGCTTCAAATGAACTCCAAGAGGTCATGAAACAGTTGCAAAATTTGGGAAATGAGCTGGTTACTATTAAGAGGCAGCAAGCCCAAGGTTTCAGACCTTCTTATCAACCTCAAGCTCAGCCTAATAGGCAGCCATACCAACCACAAAGACCACCTAATCCAACTGCAAATATGAATCAAAATCAAAGCCAAGTAAGGCCTCCTGCCAATAGACCATTCCAGCCCTATAATCCAAATGCCATATCTACCTCTAAGGCATTAGTGCCAACACAGAACAACATTGCTCAGGAATATGATTGGTGCTTTCCATGCAACGAGCCTCACAACCAATCCATGTGCTTCAATGGTGCTCTCAATCAAGCACTAATGGTGACAACTACCGGTGTGGAGGGTGAGGGCAGTCAAGGAAACAACCAACAACCAGAAACATTCCAACAGCAATCAGCCCCAAATGACACTACATTGGTGAACTGGCAAGCAGAAGATTTCTGTGGCATGAATCAGGTAGTTTCTCAAGGTGTTGCAGCCAACACAAGGTCAAAAAGGAGGAATTTGGGTGAAGAACAGCCATTAGCCCCAGCCAATCCACAACCTTCCACGGCTCCACAAATGATTGGCAAGCAGAGTCCAGTTTCAAATACACAAGGGCAGCCAAGAACAGCCCCTAGGCCAACTCAAATGCCAGCTATTGCTGCCCACGTGCAGGGGAGTAAACGTGTAAACCAAAAGGACAGCAGAGAGATTCTTCATCACCAATTCAGTATCATTGAACAGATGAAGAAGACAAACGTTAACATATCAATGTGGGAATCCCTATCTATCCCAGGCCAAAGAGATCTGCTGCAAGCTGCCATGAAGGATTGGACAACTTCGAATCAGCGGGTTCAGATGCAAGACAAAGTGCTTACAAATGTCTGCCCAGCCTGAAGGAAGTCATGGAGGACAACAAGGTAAAAATGTTGAAGCCCCCTCCTTTCTATGTTTCATTAATCATTGGGGATAAACTAGTACACAATTGCATGATTGATTCCGGGGGCAAGTAGCTCCGTGATGCCCAAGCAAATAGCTGATTAGCTGGGTCTCGGAATATGAAGTAATATCTAAAGGAGTAGTGCAATTGGATGGGACAGCAATAGCAACAGTTGGAGTGATTAAAAACTTGAGTCTTACCTTGCATGCATGTCCAAATGTTGTTGTCTTACAAGATGTATCAATCATAGACCTTCCACCACTCTTTGCCCTTTGCTTGTCAAGGGACTTCACAGCCAAGATTGGAGGGTATTTGTCTACTGATTGGTCTCACATGCTGTTTAGAACAAGGTATGGAACTAAGGCCACAATCAGATCCGAACCCATTGCAAACTTCCATATTGAGCCTTACACCCCAAGTCAGATTAATGCCAATTGCTCAGCATTTGATCAAGAAGATCACCCTAGTACTGATGAGGCTGACACCAAGGTTGGAAGTATCTCGGACCTAACTCTTGATGAATGGGCAAACAAGATACATGCTTTTGATCCCTATCAAGAAGTAGAAGAATCTGAGCTGGGAGTCTATTGTATACATGAAGAAAATCAACCTGTTCCTAGCATCACCAAGCCAAGCCATAATGATGACAACGAGGTATGGCAGCTGTTTTTTGACGGATCAAGGAGTAGGCAAGGTGCAGGAGGTGGAGCCATGCTTGTTTCACCCCAAGGAATAAAGTACTATTCAGCTTTTAGATTTCAATTTGCATGCTCCAATAACACTGCTGAATATGAAGCCTTGGTGCAAGGGATGCATTGGGCAATCAAGAGAAAAATAAAGAATCTGCAAGTCTTTGGGGACAGTGAATTGATTGTAAATCAGGTCAAGGGATGGCATGCTGCCAAGAATGATCTACTCAGGTGCTACAAGAACAGGGTGTGGGACCTCATGGAAGATTTTGAAGGTTTTGGCATCGAATCCATTCCCAGGAAAGAGAATCAAGCTGCTGACAGGCTTGCAGCAGTAGGGGCAGCCTTTGACATTACGAAAAGCATTCAACAAGACAAGGTACAACCAAACATCCACGTGATTGTGAGGCCTTCAGTGCCAGATAACAATGTCAGTTGGCAAGTGTTTGAGAATGACCAGCAAATCATCAATTTCCTACAAGAAGAAGCTGAGTTCTCTGCCAGGAATCAAGACAAGTTGCATCAGCAGTATGGTGACCAAGTGGTGCAGTTGAGAACTAACAAATTACCAAAAGGCCTCATAACCTTGGAGTCAATCTTCAACCCGAATGATCAGTTCCGGAAGGAGAAGGAAAACATTCAAGTAAAGGGTGAGGATTCAGAGCCTATTTTAGTGGAAGAAGGCAAAACATTGCAGATTGGCAAAGTAAGTACCTCACAAGAGAAATCTGATTTTGTTCAGCTTTGCCAAGAATTTCCAGATGTCTTCGCTTGGAGATATGAAGACTTGAGAGTATTCAATCCAAATTTGGCACAACATACCATAGAATTGGATCCAGATGCTAAGCCCATCAGGAAGAAGCAGAGACCAGTTAACCCTCACATTGAGCCTCTGATGAAGAAAGAGCTAAATAAGCTAATAGAGGCAAGCATTATATTCCCGATCAAGCACTCAAGCTGGGTTACTAACTTGGTTCCGGTCAGGAAGAAGAGTAGAGAAATCAGGTTGTGTGTGGACTTCCGCGACCTCAATAGGGCATCTCTCAAGGATCATTATCCACTCCCTTCCATGGAGCAAATATTGCAAGTAGTATCCGGTTCAGAGAGATTCTCTCTCCTAGATGGCTACTCAGGGTATAATCAGGTGATGGTAAAAGAAGAGGACCAATTCAAGACAACCTTCACAACTAAATGGGGCACGTATGCTTACAAGAAGATGCCATTTGGGCTGTCAAACGCTGGTGCTACCTTTCAAAGGGCAATGGACATGGCGTTCAAGGGCTTGATCAACAAGATAGTGCTGATATACCTTGATGACATCACTGTATTCTCCAAGAATGCAGCAGACCATCTCTTTCACCTCAGGCAAGTGTTTCAGAGGTGTAGAAAGTTCGGAGTGTCTTTGAACCCCAAGAAGTGCATCTTTCTTGCACATGAAGGAAAGCTCCTTGGCCATATTGTCTCGAAAGAGGGACTGGCAATTGACCCAGAGAGAGTTGAAGCCATAAGAGCACTGCCATTGCCAAGTCACAAGAAGGCTCTTCAAAGCTTCTTGGGAAGGATCAATTTTGTCCGCAGGTTTATCCCAGATTTTGCAGCCCTTGTCAAGCCCATCACCAAAATGTTAAAGAAGAGCATGGCTTTTAAGTGGACAGCAGAAGGCAAGGAGAGTTTTGAGGCAATCAAAGAAGCTATCTCTCAAGCACCAACTCTCATTAACCCAGACTTCTCCAAGGATTTCATCCTCTATGCATTTGGAGGTGATGACACTATCTCTGCCATTCTGGTACAACAGAACAAAGATAATGATGAGCAGCCGATTGCCTTTTTCAGCCAGAGCCTAGATGACTGCGAGGTGAGGTACTCTTTTATTGAAAAGCATGTACTTGCAGTAATCAGAAGCTTGAAGAAATTCAAGCATTTAGTCTCATACAACAAGGTCCAGTTGCTGGTCTCACATGCTGGAGTTAAAGACTTCCTCCTCAACAAGGATTTGAATGAGAAAAGGGCAGGTTGGATCACCCGTGTCATGGAGTATGACATTGATATCAAGATCACCAAGCTGGTAAGAGGGAAAGGACTGTGTGAGCAGCTGGTTTTGGGGAAGCAAAAGGAAGTATGCAACGAAGAAGAGGCTGTTTTGACAGTCCAGGACAATCATGAGCCAAGTGGCAATCAAGAAGAAGACAATGCTTCCCCCACTCCTTGCTGGACCCAAGATATTATGCACTTCCTAGGTACAGGCCAGTGCCCCCTAGAGATGAACAAGACCCAAAGGAGACACTTCAGGTTGCAGGCTGTTTCGTATGCCATTGTTGATGGAGTTTTGTTCAAGAAAGACGTGAATGGAGTGCTGCTGAGATGCATTAGCACAGATCAGATTCAAAGGGTGTTGGAAGAGTTTCATGGTGGACCAGCTGGTGGCCATTTTGCACCAAGAGTGACAGCTCTAAAAATCATGAAGGCTGGTTATTATTGGCCTAAAATCTTCAGTGATTGCTATGCATGGATCAAGAGGTGTAAGAATTGTGCATTCTTCACAGGAAAAGAGAAGTTTTACTGCCCTTCCATTGCATCCAATCTCAGTTGACCAGCCATTCATGCAATGGGGTTTGGACTTCATTGGAGTCATTAACCCCAATTCAAGCCAAGGGCATAAATGGATTTTGACAGCCACCGACTACTTCACCAAATGGACAGAAGCAGTAGCACTCAAAGAGGCAAATGAGTCTAGCATCCTAGACTTTTATGAGGGAATAACAACCAGATTTGGTGTACCTGCCACAATAATCTCTGATAATGCATTGGCATTCATTAGATCTAAGGTGACTGAGTGGGCTGTCAAGAACGGTATTTACCTGAGCACTTCATCGAACTATTACCCTCAGGGTAATGGCCAGGCCGAGTCTACAAACAAGAACTTGTTGAAGATCATTAGGAGAACTCTTGATGAGAATCAGAGGTCTTGGCACACCAAGCTGAAATCAGCCTTATGGGCTGATAGGATCACTCCCAAAAGATCCACAGGTAACTCTCCATTCAGGCTTGTCTATGGAAGAGAGGTAATCTTGCCCATGTCACTTGAGTTGCCAACATTGGAACTCATGAAGCAGCTGGAGTTACTTGAATTTGAGCCCATGGAGGTGAGATATGCAGAGTTGATGGAGCTGCAAGAGATCAGAAATCAGGCATCCCAAGCAATGGAAAAGGATCAAGCTTTGATCAAGAAAACCTTCGATAGAAAGGCCAAGGATAGATCTTTTCAAGTTGGAGATCTAGTGTTGAAATGGGATGCGGACAGAGCAAAACCGGGAAGGCATTCAAAATTTGATGCTATTTGGAGTGGCCCATACATGGTCACAAAGTGCAAGAGCAGCAATGCTTTCCAATTGGCCTCATTGGACGGTGAAGAACTGCAGATTCTAGTAAATGGAATCTATCTCAAACATTGCTACTGAAAATAAAAGGTTCACCCTTGTAAATATTAGTCTAGATTTCAATTCCTCTAAGTGCGTATGCACATTGTCTTGTTGTAGTTAGGTTTCAGTTTCCCTAAGTGCTTTGGCACAGGTTTTGTCGCTCCTAGTTTGAGTTTTTACAGTTCAGCGTGCTCTCATGGAGGGAGTTGCAGTATCAGGCTCATTTCAGGTCATTGCTTATGACTCCATGCCCAATGGATCGCTAAAAGGCCACTGGTCTTTTACATCTAGCAGGGAGATGACCCCGCTGAGTCGCCAAATTGTTATCCAATTTCACCCCCCAGGGTTGAATTGATAACATACATCAGGATTCCTAAGTCCCACGCTGAAACAGAACGAGCTCTGAGAGAATGCGAGAAGTTGCAGAAAATAAGCCTGGGCTAGAAAAAATTGTGAAAATCGGCTAAGTCCTTGTCCTAGAAATATTTGGGACATTCGGGACACCAAGGCGCGGTTCGGCCGAAACACCTCCAGGCGGCCCATGAATCAAAGTGAAATCTGGGACAAATGGACACGAAATTCCCAAATCGGCCGAAAGAAAGAAAATTTGTCCAAGTCCTTCATCGAGAGCAAGCGGGACAAGAGTATGCGGAAGACCCGAACTGGCCGGTTCGGCCGAAACAGGAAACTTTCACACTGGGACATCTGGGACAAATGCGAACTGGCCGGTTCGGCCGAAACGGAAAATTTTAGCACAAGGACGTGGGACAAAGGGACGCGGATAGCCGAAGGAGCCGAAAGCCAATCAGATCACGCCACGTGTCACCGGTAGAAAAGGGGACGTGGAAGCCCATTTCAGGAGGAACTCGGAGGAATTCTTTCCCATGACAGCACTGGGACATTTGGGACAAAAAGACGCGGTGGATGCAAAAATCTGGCAGGCCCATGGACAAATCACAGCATGACACGTGTCGCCAAGGAAAAAGGTCCAAAAAGTCAAAGGGGCGAGTTTTCGAGCACTGATCCAAACCAATGAAATAGTGCCACGTGTCCAAGTTTAAGGGGCCCACAAGAAAAACCCATGAAAAGGTGGAGAGAGGGAATTGCTCAGCGAATCAGAGCCCACCACGTGTCGTCCAGATGGCAGAGCGCGGGGAAAAGAAATTTAAAAATCTATTTTCGCCTGTTTTGTGCCCTAAATCTTCAGATCATCATATCTTTCGATCCATAGCTCGGATTTGCACGTTCTTGATATCAACGGAAAGCTGTTGAAATTATCTACATGATTCTGGGATCAATCTTGCATTTTGGTGCTGTTTGGAGTGAGAAAATTAAGAAAACGTCTCTGACGCGTGGTGATAGACAGAAGTAATGCTTCAACAACCAACTTTAATGCAGCAGACAGCTCGCCGCTCCTGTTAGACAGCTCGCCGTTTTTCCAAAATCCACCGCTTCTACCATAATGAGATGATTTTAAATGTATCTAGAAGTGGTTGTGGTAGATTCGACTTTCCTCTCTCTTTCTTCTCTCATTCTTAGTATATATTGTAAAGAGGAGCTCCTTTAACAGGTCAGACATTCTTGTTTTGCATCCTCCCTTCTTCCCTGCTTGCAAGAGAATTTGTGGAGCTTTTCAAACCTCCCATATGGATTGTAATGCCAGTTTTTGCCTCTTGGCCACTGCAATGTACTGTATCGACTCTTGAGCAATATATATATATATTATATATATATGTGTGATTGATTCTCAACCCTCTCATGTATTCATTGCTGTTATTTTGATCTCTTATTGCAGTTTGGTTACCTGTGCATAGTGTTTGTATTGCATCTATGTGGTCTGTGTTATATTTGCAAAACGAGTGTCTAACATTCCTTGGTGCATCACCTCTGTAGTTTAGGTTTTATTCTATGCATTTTCTCACCCTGTCTCCTTGACAAGTTAGATTAGGTTTTAGTAAACCCTCTGCATTTTTTGTGCATCTGAACAGAGGAATAGGAACCAGCCTTCTCTGGAGAATCCTTTCTCATCTTTACAAGTCCCACACTTGGAGAAAGGATTCCATGTTGTGCAATCACACTGGATGCCTGAACATCAACCTAGAAGCCTAATCTGCATCCAGGGGTGCTGTGAGTCTACAACAATAGGGAGACATAGAGAAATTACTTCCACAAAATAAGATGAGGTACACGGTATGAAAGTCTGAAAGCCAAGAAGCTAACATTTTATACCAGGGTAGTAGGCAGATGAATCACTTTGTGGCAACCAAGGAGGAGGAGGATATCCCCATCTTGATAGGTCTAGACATGCCTTCCCAAAGAGATTTGGACTTTAAAGAAGCATTGAGGAGATTCGAGTTACAAGATGACAGCCCCGAATCACCAGATGATGCAGACCATGAGGAAGAGGAGATGGTTCTCGATGAATTTCAAGAAGATAAATTAGATTATATGCTTTTCCAAGATGAGGAGTTATTCTCATTCCCATTTGGGGATGAAGATGATCTTAGTCAGGCCATCTATGGAGAGACAAAATTAGCTTGCAATGAGACTTTGAAAGGCTTGAAAGAAATCTCCATACAAGGACTGCTAAGATCCGCGGAAGAAATAAAAGACCCTGAGATAAGTCTCGAACTCTTGATGCAAGCCATGACTATGCAAGACAAACATGACGTTGACTTGAAAGCCTCAACCAGTGTGAAGGTTGGCTATGTTGAAACAAAGAAAGATGTGAAATATGATGTCCCTCTTGAACCAATGGTTGATGGATACAATAACGAAATCGAAGTGTTTTCTTTCCCATTTGAAGAAGAAGAACCTTTCCATGATAAAGAAACTAAAGAAAAGAGTTTTGGGACCTCTGAAGATGAAGATCTTTTCGATGAAGGATCGGTAGAGTGTAGCGATTACGAAAATGATAAGGTAATCCCTCTATATAGTTTCCTTGAGCTACAAGATAAAAATTCTTCACAGGCGTACAAAGAGGAGTTATAGGAAATAATGAAGCATAACTCCGTGCAAGAAATATTGGATGTAGTAGAAGTTGTAGAAGATCTCGAGATGATTCTTGATCTCTTCACTAGTGCCATGGACATACAAGACAAGTATGAGTTTGCATCCAATCCTTCCATCACTACTCAAGCACCTCGCAGTGGAGTGAAGGAAAAGGATAAGTATGAGGTTTCTCATGAAAAGGATGTTAATGAACATAGACTCGGGAAAGAAAGTAACTCAGAAGATTCAAGGGATTGGAATGAAAATCAGCTTTGGGGCAGCGATGAGATGCTCGATGGTGAATTAGATATATTGATAAACATGGAAGGCAACTGGCACTATGAAACAAACTTCAAAGAACATGAAGGCAGTGGAATTTCCAAGCAAGGGCTTAAGCATTAAAAAGCTCACATGGACTCACTCCTACCAAGTACACAGAAAATTGTGAAATCACCTGGCTTCCATAAACAATTGAGGAGGGGAGGATACTTTATGGAACCTGTCAACGACTTGACAGAACATCATCATTCGGTGTTGCCTCTTCAAGCGTAACTTTGAGAAATGAAAAGTGCTTCAGTGAAAGCGGGTTGTCCCCCACCTTGTACCATAGGTGAGTGCTAGGTGTGTTTCCCTTCCTGTTGTGTGTGTCTTTTTCTCGTTTTGTGTGTGTGTGTTTCCTTCTTCTCTCCCTCTCTCTCTTGTAAGTTGTGCATGACTCTGCAAGGCCCAATGGATAAGGCACTGGTCGATGTTATACAGTTTAGAAATTGAGATTCTGGATCCTCATACCACATCTTCGCCATGCTTAGTCCATGCCATGTCCCCAAGCTAGAGCCAACCGTTGTCTCCTGAAAACAACTTTGCGTTTTCCAAGTTAAATTCAAAATTTCGAGCTCTCTCCCTCCTAAAGTATTTAAGCCAACTTGAAAGTTCAAAGAGATAGAGAAATCCATGCCCTATAGTTGTTTCAAATCCCCAGTCTGCTTGTTTTGATAAATTTTCCATTTTCCTATTTGGATGCATGAAAATTTTATTGTTGTCCTCATTTGAATGAAATTGTAAATCTTTCTATGCCCCTGGATCATCGAACCTTGTATTGTTTTCAATTCCTTGGCTTGTGAAAGAAATTTGAAAATTGAGCACAAAATGATGGAGTTTTCTTCTTCTCTGCATTTTTTTTACAGTCTGGAACGATGGGTGTTTCTTTCCCCGTCAAATTTTGACCCCATCATCCACGGGTACATGGACATACCTAATTGGAAGCGGGCCAGTAGAGAAATTTGAGATTTTGGGACTCTTTGTAAAAAAGGTGAAAAGTTAAAAAGTGATCTGCAGCCCCGATCAGGCTTAAAGGAAAAAGTCAAATCTTGAGCCCGCCGTTGAAAATTCAAAGCAGAGAGGCAAACCGTTGGGGAGATTTGAGATTTTGAGCCTCTTTGTAAAAAAGGTGAAAAGTTAAAAAGTGACCCGCAACCTCGATCATGCTATAAGAGAGAAAGTCAAATATAAAGCCCGCATCGAAGGTCAAAGCAGGGAGGCAGGCCGGCGGAGCAATTTGTATTTTTAAGCCCGCATTAAAAAAAGGTAAAATTATAAAAGTGACCTGCAACTCCTTCACTAATTAAGTGAAGCCACGTGTCATGACCATATCAAAAGTGGGTGAGCCGGCCAAAATGTTCCAAAATGCCATTTCTCCAAAAGGCACAAAATGCAAAAGGCATCCTTTGCGCTCGTTCCAGTAAATTTCTCCCACGTGTACGACTCTAATTTAAGGTTTCAAAGGCAAGATGAACGGTTCAAATTCAAAGTTACAAAACAAGTGTAACGACTGCATTATGAAAAGTCTGGTTTTTTCGCCATTGGCATTTCTTCGTGAATCAAGAATTTGAATGGATGCGAATGATTGAAAAGAAATTGTAAGCCGTTTCTTGCTAACAAAGAAGAAGTTGTAACCGTTTCTTGGAGGAGATTTAATGGCTTCTTCACGCCATTGTAGAGGGTTGGTAATCGATCTTGTAAACTCAAGAGTATATTGTACTTTGAGAGAACAAAGGAGATAGCCATTTTATTCTGTTCCCCCCCTTCTCAAATTCCCCCATTTCTCCACTATGTACAATTTCTGTTTAAGCAACAATACAAGAAGAAGGATTTTGTATCCTCTTTGATGAGGAGATTTCAAAAACTTTGAGTTTGCAATCTTATCTCGTCTTGTTGCCATTTGCAGGGTTATTTCTTCTCATAAATGCATGTGACGAATTTTCTAACTAGTGTGTACAGGAATCTGGTTTCCTACCTGCAACATTATTTCTCCTACCTCTCTTCTCACTCCCTTTCCCACTTTCAAACAAAGTTCTCTCTTGCAAGTATCTGCAAGCTTTGCCACAAAGTTAGTGGAGTGCCCCTGTTGGATCCCCGGCCGAAAGGCCACCACAGAAATCCACATTTTCTCGCTCATGCATATACGGTAGCTACACCGATTAGGTAGAGGGCTTTAGATTCCTAGAGCATGGGCAAGGAATTCACAAGTTTGTCCACCTGACAAATTTCCTCGCCAACAATTGCACATCTCCTTTCCTTTCTTCTCGTATTTAATTATTTCTCTTTCCCACACATATTGCTTACAACTGCTTACTTGCTGCAAAATTGCCTAGTTATGGTTCATGAGCTAAGCAATTAAAGTCAAACCAACAGATAGATACTAGGAAATATAATTGAAAAAATCTTACATGGGAGCCTCACTGGTAAATGAGGGAGATTTATCTCATAACTGCCTAGGTTTTTAGCTATGCAGAAAATCTAGCCAATAGACTTCGAGGTCAAGAGACGAGATTTTATGTGAATAATTGTGGATGAAATGAGAGACTTTAAGTTTTACTAGTTGCTGGATGGAATAAAAGATGACAGGTTAGGCCTATTTGGTCTTGAATATCAAGCGTTGCAATCTTCCCCTCTTCCTCCCACTCCATGGAAAATTTGAGAGTCAAGTGACATCAAATAGAGAACCATGACAATAATTCAAAGGTCGAAGAATTGGTTCAAATGGAAGAGGGCTTATTTCATCGAGTTTGGTGGTTTTTTGTCTCTATCTAGGCAAGTCTCTCACACTTCTTCTCTCAAGGCATTTGAGAAAGATACATGATCTACTCGTTCAAAGGAATCTTCCAAGATGAAACTTGTAGAAGCAAAGTACACTAAAGTTTCTTCCCTAGGAGTCTTCAAAAAAGGGAAAAGATAATTGAAAATCCCATTGAGACCCTTGAATTGGGAGATATTTATCCATCACAGTCTCCTGTCCATCCTTGTAATCCAAGTGTGCCCCCCTCAGTAGCTGAATCACCTCATCTTGGGTAGGTTGTGATTCCTTATTAAGTACTTGTAAAAATTCTCCTATGCCTGACTTTATGTCCACATCGGCTAAAAACTTCCCATGGGTACAAGAGTTGCTTAGAGGTGAATCAAGAAAGGTGCAACATGCCACAACACCTACTTTTGAGGCCATCTCAAAATACATCAAGATTAAGTTGCACATATAACTTTTTGTTTCTTTCACTGGGTCTTCTAGATCTCAATATGTGAAAGTTGCACATGTCATTAGATTAAGTTTTAGGATTAGTTGTAGTTTGAGTAGCTTAGGTTAGTGTGTGTTGAGCTAGGAGAGAAGGAACCAACCTTCTTTGGAGGTTTGTCTTAAGGAGGAAAGTCACACACTTTGAAGACAATCCCATGTCAGCCAAAGTATTTGATCTTCCATGATCAATTCAAGGGTGCTACTTCTAGTCTCTAATAGTTCTTGCACACCTAGTAGGACCATCTGAATATTTTTTTTGTCATTTCATTAAGAGTTGGTGTGTATCTTAGTGATATCATGCCTTTGGAGGCCCTACAAAACACATTTGGAAAATCTAAGCATTTCATCTACTAGTTCAAGTAGAAAAATCTCTCTATCTCATGAGATAGATTCAAACAAGAAAAAGGATGGCATGCGGAAGCTTTTTGACTACTTGTAGTTGTTGCCAAGGAGAAGAAGGAGAGGTAGATCTGCACAAAGATCACCATCACCTCCAAATAGAGTTCTCTCTACTCCTCATGGTGTGATTTTCTTGTCGTCTTCTAGGGTTCTACGACCCATCACATTCATGGCTCATCAAGGGAATCAAGCATTTTTCACATTTAATGGAGGACGTCCCCAACTTTTAGCCAATATGATGACATTCTAGTTGCATCCTTAAAGAGTGTTACTTTATTCACTGGAGAAAACACTGCAACTCCCATTGAGCACATTAAGGATGTTGCAAACATCTATTCAGTATACCATCTTACACAAGACAATGTAGTAGTTGGGTTATTGGCTGCTTATTTCAAAGGAAAATCCCTACACTGATACAAAGGCAATAGTTAAATCTATCTCTAACTGGAATGAGTTAGAAGAAGAATTTTGTAATTATTTTGAAGATAATTTAGACCATTTATCTATGGTGGAGCAAATGACTATGACAAAAAGGGCACCACATGAGCCAATGACTGATTTCAACATCAGATTCCAAAGAACTTGGGATGGAATTCCCCAAATGGTAAGACCTACACCTCGTTATGAATTTTGCAATGATAGTTTTCCCTTCATGATGGTATGAAAAAAAACTTAAATTGAATGAAGAATATGTTTTGGTTAATTCAAATTAATTTTGTTGCTCAAAATTTACTTTACTTTCTACACAATCCAAAATGACTATTTTGAGTGTTAGCCTTGCTCCTAAAATCATATCCTGAGATGATGAAAAACTTAGATGACAAAATTTGATAAAGGAAGCCTCCGGATTTATGATTTGAACTCGAGTTTTTGTTTAAACATGCTATGTAAACACCTTGCAAAAATTAATAAACCATGTTTTTAATGACACACAAAATACCTCTCTAACTCTTGTAACGGGAAAGTCAAGGTTTTACTATGTTCCCTAGTGACGTGGAATGTCACATCAACCTTTAGAACAACTTTAAATGATCGCTTGATCATTTAACGTCACTAATCTAGGATCCTAGTTGACTATTTCGCAACTTGGAACCGCTGCCAAAAGTTGGAAATTTCTTTTGGTTTTGACTTGTGATTTAGGGATCTGTGTTGAGAAACAAAATTCTACCACCACATACCTCTAGAGTATTACCAAGACAATTGAGACCAACCCTTAGTTTTGAGATACACACTTTGGGAACTAGTTTTGCAAGCAAGTTTCATAGGCCACTTGTCATTATTGTGCCACTCAAGAGCAAGCTGCTGATATAACAACTAAACCTCTTGGTCCTACCATCTCTATAAAATTTTCAGACAAACTTGGGGCTATGTAATGCCCCTTTTGGGTTGAATCTGAACACCAAAGGAACTTGCACAAAACTAAATAGCAAACTAAAACAACTAAAATTAAACTCTCAAACCCTAACATTAGACTAAATATATTTTTATGATAGAAATCAACCACAAAACTTAAAGAAACCCCTCAAAATATTATTCTTCAAGTCAGAATGAAATGCAAGGAAAAAGTACCAGAGAATATTTTTTTACCAATTTAATATCAGCTGGAAATTGATTATCGATAACAACAAATACCCTTCACAAATATGGTTAGAAAGACGTAGGTTGACCCTGGTCACTAGAAATGAGTTTCGTCGACTTTGAGGGTTTCCCTATATATAGGGGAGTTGATGGGAATCGACACAAAGTGCATTCGAGTCTTACACATTGATTTTTGAACTCAGCTTCTTAGCCACTTGGCTAAATTGGCCACTTTTGTAAATTCACAACGATAACCGGAAAATTGTTGTGGGAACCTCTTATAGCTTAATAATTGTTGAGAGATCATAGGACACCTTCGCATGACTACATGGAACCTTTGGTTGTCACTTGCATTAAGAAATTTTCTTTTAGGAAATGTTGTGTTTTCTCTCTCTCCTCTCTCTATCTCTCTTTGAATTGTAAATGAAATGAAACTGCAAATGTATTCCTTACCCTCTCTATTACTATGTGTGAAGTGTTTGATTTTATTGTGAATGGAGAATTATGCATACGCAAAATATGTTAGTTTGTAGGAGATTGTCATGCTAACTTCTAGGGTTAACCATGTTTTTGGTTACAGGTGCCATGGACAAAAAGAATTTGTTAGCGTTACTTGTGGTTTTGTAATAACATATTATCTTTGAAAACAATGTAATTGGAAAGGATAAATGAGCATTATTGTTATAAATGGAAATGTTAATTATTGATTTCTGTGATGAGTATAAAATTGTTAGTGTATTGGGATGCTGGGAAAAAGGGGGACTTTATCATGGGTGTAATTTTGATGGTGGGTTATATGTTGCTAACGTTGTAGATGTACCTATTAACTGGAAATGAAATGAATTTTTATAGTGTGCTCTTGTGTGGAATTAATGAACGTACTCTTTGTGTGTTTTACTAAATACTTGGGAAGTTGAAAGAAAAGAACCAAAATGAAAAGAACGATCTAAGAGTAAAATTCTTGTGTGGAATTTCCTTGTGTGATCACCTTCGTACTTTAGAGAACTGAATTTGTAAGAATGACCCTAGTTGCATCAATCACAAATTTAGGTTACCGTTTTGAACATATATGTTAATTGGCAAATGACCCAAAGCTACCTTATAGGAATTGCAATGGTTTAACATTGTTAGGATGTTAGTCTAAAAGACAACAAAACAACCCTAATCTAGTAAGCCGTGAGAACATTATTCTTCGAACATGTGTTAGCTGTATGTCATCCCTCCTTGATGGAATCTAAGAGAAATGGGAATCTAAGAATGATACAAAAAGAGGTGTCTTGTGATTGAATGACCTTGCTCAAGAAACCACCATTTACTTTGAGATATGTTATGAACCCAATCTTCACTTGTATTCCTAGAGACTTAGTGGTATTTGTTTATGTATGTGTGCTTTTCCTAGGAACCTAGTAGGGGGTGTTCGTTTGTGTGGAAGCATGTGTGATGCAATAGTTAAAAGGTATAGTTTCACCTTTGTAACATGAGGGATGTAATGTCTAAACAACGTAATTATATTGTTGACTCAAAAAACTAAGCTACAATGGAGGGGGCTAAACAATGTAAGTGCATGGGATTTTAGGGGCAATTAGGGAATACAGTAATGCAACATTAAAAGGTTATCAAACAAACTTTGGTAAACAATAAAATGTGGCAGTACCCTCACGCTAGTACCTCAAGGGGAATCTTGATTCAAATCAAATGGAAACTATATAAGTAGAAATGAGGGGTGTGGTTCCTGTTTAGATTTTCTCTATTGTTTTGCAAAATTGTCATAGTTGAATGGAAATCTTTTCCTAAGCTTACAATGAACCAAGAAAGTCAATGATACCGTAATATAATTGTAATACTTACCTTCCTAGGATGTTTTAACAGTTTGATACATGGAAGTGATATGTAAGTTATCGACCATGGAGGTTATGATACCTTTCCCCTTGGAGCCGATAGAAAACTTGTTTTGAACACTTTAGTTGAGCTGCAAGGTATCGAGAAAGGAAACCATTGCTAGGGAATCTTGTTAGTGGTTCTATGCTCTCGTGAGGTAGAGATGTTGTATCTACCCTAGTGTTGACCCGTGGAGGGTTGTAAGTGTCACAATTGGAGTTAACTTATTGAAAGACCTCTTAAGAGGTTTGTGGACAAAATTTAGATTTATTTTCAACTATGAAAATTGTGTTTCTATAAGGTGTTGGTTTTAGGTGTAAAGTGAAACTTGGAGTTTTTCTTCTTACATAAGTTGAGCCTTCTTATGCTGTTAAAGATGATAATGAATTGATCCATGTCAGAACATGCATTCGAGAAAACTTGAATTCTTATCCGGAAAACGAATCTTATGTGACTCGTGTAAATGTTAAAACGACTCTAACCAATTATTGAAATATGGAAATCAATTGCAATAAAGAATGAAAAAAAATGAAGTGTACTCCTTGTAAGATAAACATTAAATGAAATGAAGAATATGTAATTTTTGAGAACTAGAATATATGTCTTTATATGTTAAATGCTCTTCAAATCTATAAGGTTAAACAAAGGAATTCAATTGTAATAAAGATGTAAACCATGAAAATGATGTGCATTGTGGAACATGTTTATCTTTAAGTTCTTGTATGTGGTTGGGTCATTGTATTGTGTTCTTTTGTTTGAACGAGTGTGACATTAGTGTGCATCTTGCATTATCATGTTGTATGTATTTTCAGCAAGTTGAGGTGAGATTGCATCATTGTTATTGGAGGAATAATGTGTTGTTGGTGAAGGGAGGAATAAGAAGTATTGTGTGTTTTGCTTTGGAGGAACCAAAGGAATTTGTGGCTAGTCATAGGGGAGGTATAAGCGCATGTTAGAATGGAGGGATAAGGGGCTTGTCGAAGTCGATGTGGTGTGTTTCATCTTGGAGTAACCAAAGGCTAGCCAAGATTCCTTAGTGGAGCGATAACTAGTAGTTACAAATTGCAATGATGATCTCTCTCCCTTTGCAAGCCTCGTAGATAGACTTAGTATGTTTGTGTAAGCATTTCGTGTGATGTTGAATTAATCTAAGTGAGCGCAAGTGGTGTTGTAAAACAAAAACAAAAAGAAAAGAAAAAATTATCCTGGTTTATTCTGGTTTGTGTTTTGGTTTTACATGGGTGGGTGTTATATTTGGACTGTCATGTTGTTCACATGTTTAAATCTTAAGTAAGATTTGATAAATGGTTCTAAATTTCCATCCATAATTGCTATTATATCAGAGTTCTGTAAACTGGTCCTTAATCTTTTACTAACTTATACGGATGTAATACATAATTTCGAATTTGTTGTCCCCATTCAACTTTGACAACATTACCTCTCATCTGTTGGATTTCAGATGCATGTTGCTCCTGAGCAATTAGTAGTAGCTTTTCCTTCAAACGATTAAGGGCCTTTATCTTGTTTGAGAGCTGGCTTCTTTCCTCTGTATGCAAAAGATATAAGCACGCCAATACAGGGATCAACAGCCAAAACAAATCAAAGACAAACATTGCAAAGCTGAAATAACATTGACATAAGATACAGATACAAGTAGAGATAGGTGATACAATTAACCTTCAAAAGAAAAGAGTTTGTTAAATGTGTTTGCAAAGGAACGGCTAAAGGCATCCATAGTACATATATTCTATAAAGCAGATGCAAGTATCCAAAAGGTATTTTGTCAATATGGATACAAAATAAAATAAGAACTTGTGCATCAAACAGGAATTCCAGTTGTTGTATGGACAATGTGAACTGCTGTTTCAACTTTGTTTACATTTTGACCTCCTGCACAGCCTGATCTTGAATAACCCACTTCAAGGTCTTCATCTGGTATTTCAATATCCAACGATTCGTCTGGAATAAGAGGCATAATCTCCACACCTGCAAAGCTTGTCAACAAGAAGGCATGTTAACATGAACTTATTACATGAAGGGAGATGTCACATTTCAATCACAGCATAACTGAATGAGAAACTAACTCTAAGACTAAAACCGAAATTATATTCAATTCCTATTGACTAGTCACCATTAGTGTCTTGGACTTTATCTTATTGACAAAATAACTATTCACATGACGTTGGGTTCAGTGTTCAATTAAGGAAACCAGAGTCTAATTGTGCATCTTCTGCCTGTAAATCCAAAATGCATTATAATGTGCCATCCACTACAGCTCCACAATTCGCAATAGTGTACTTCCGTCTTAACCTTTTTCTAGTATAAGCAATAAGGGTTTCATACTCAGGAAGAAATCAAAATACTTAAATGCATTGAATAAACTTGCTCTGATTAGTTAGTAGAATGAACAATATTAACCTGTCATGTTTATTACTTACGTTGCAAGTTCAAACCCATGGCAAACTGTGCTGACAAGTTCCCCCCACAGCAACCCAAGGATTCCATGGTTTGAAGAGACTCTTCTCTATTCCCATGCTCTCAGACATTTACCCCTATACTGAGCAACTACTTCTCAATCAGTGGGGAAATTATCCCTACTGTTAAGAGAGAAGCATTCAATAAGCATCTGGCAAATTTTCAGTCCTTGCAATTTTAGCCACTAACCGATCAAAAAATTCTTGTAAACTTAGCTTCTACTGTTACAACCACATGAACAGGTGTAAACGTAGTGGAGAAGTAACCTTGAGAAAAGGGCTGGCCTTTTTTTGAATGCTATGTGTGGAATGTATGTCAATGTAATGGGCATGTCCTAATTGAGAATTGGAGCACAATTACATTATGAATAAGAATATCATTCTTTGTATATTTCACACAGTGCGGCCTTACATAGATATCTAGTTAACTCTGACATATTGTCAAAAGTGAGTAGCTCAACTGGTTGGAATTCTTGCTGTTATGGACATGACCTGAGTTCAAGTCTCTCCAAAGACACAGATGCTCCAACCCAGTTTTCCTATAGTTAACTCTCTCCAACACAGTTGCAAGTGAATCTAGGCACTACCCATGATATATTTACCTTAATCGAAGAAAAGTGACATGGTCTGATATCACTTTTTAATATCAGAGTATTGAATCTTTATGATTTAGTACTAGTCGGGTGAACCTGTACTACATATATTTCTCAGTAGTTAACTTGATTGATGTTTAATATGCCATGCATGCAAGCATTAGAAATACGAGGTTTTTATTTTACTAGTGGGAGATCTCATCCTTTATAATGAATTCTGTTTATTTATTAGCATGCATGAATGTCTAGCTTCCCAGTTAACTTCTTCAATTAACTGTTTAAAATTTTGACTCCTTTATAATTGAATGCTTTATCATATAAGGATTGAATGTTTCTGCCAACACCTCAGTCCTCAGGTTGCAGGTTGTTAGAGCTAAAATTTATTAGCTCATGTACATTATTCATATTAGTGAAAAAATAAAAGCATATGAGAGAATGTACCTTATAGTGCAGGTGAAAATCTTCTGGCTTCAATCTTTTAAACAACATCAATCTAAGTTTCCAACAAGAAGCTGGGAGGAATGGAAAAACAACATATATCTGCCAAAGACCCTTTGCATTGAAAGGAGACTGTCTTCCAAGATGGTGTGTGCCCTTCTCTCCAGACAGATAACCATAAACAAAGCGACCTTCAAATTCTATTGTTGTTGAATTGATACCAGCCTCCTCTCCCACATATTTTTCAACGACCCTTGCCTTATGGCCTTGCTTTCCACCCCAATGCAAGCACATCCTCGAAAGTGTTGGCTAGATTTTCTACATAGCACAAAACCTAGGCAGTCATGAGATAAATTTCCCTCATTTACTGGTGAGGCTCCCGTGTCAGATTTGTCAATTAAAATATGCTAGTATCTATATGGGGTTTTACTTTAACTGTTCAACTCATGAACCATAGTTGTACAGTTCTGCAGCAAGTAAGCAGCTGTTTAAGAAAGGAAATATTTATGGAAGAAGGGAATTATATAAATACAGAGAAGAAATGGGGAAGATGTGCATCCCAATCAATAGATAACAGAGTTGATTGCATGCACATAGAAGAAACCAATAGATATCAACACAGAATTATAAGCAAAGGTAGCTCTAGATCCAGATTTAAAATAATACAAAGTTTATTTAAAAGATCTAAGATATAAAAGCTAGAAACACAATACACCGTGACACAAAGTTCTCCGGAAATCTGCTCCTGTATATTCCTTTGCTTCAAGTGGCTATCAAGGGCTTCAGCACAAAGTCTGGAACACAAGAATGCTGCTTACAAATTCTGATGCTTAACCCAGAGGTTCTTCTTCTACTTATAGAATGTAGAAGGGAAAGTATAAATGGGAAACTCAACTGAACTAGAACATAAACAACAAGTAAAGATGACATTTGGCAATCATCCTCCACTAACTTCTCCTTAAGTGACACATGTATCACTTAACTAATAGAATTTTTCCACATAACTTTAAGTAATGGTTTCAAAACCAATATGAATTACTTTTTTTTTTCGAAAAACAAAACCAATAACTTTAAAGTTTTACAATTTCATCCGGGAACGTGGAAAATAGAAGAAGAAAGAATAGAAGAAGAAGTAAAGCCAGCTGTAACATTTGTGTCTTCGTGATGGCACCATTTTTGTGAAAATTTTTCATTTTTTTTGTTCTGATATTGGATATACTTGTCGACCATGTAATTCAACATCTTCCCATCTGTTTTAGCCACTGCTTCCTTTTCTGTCCTGAACTGCAACAATCCTTCATTCAACACCTTGATACACGCTTCCACCAACTTCGTGCACTTACCCATGTATCACTTCACATCCTCCAAGCTCGGCCCGAACCTCGCAATATCCGCCTGCAGTGCCACCAGTACACGCTTGCTAATGGAATTCATCGTGAAAGGTTTAGTAGCTCCATCAATTCTCCTTTGTACCATCAGAAGAGACCCTTCCAGGGAATTATGCACTTTTCTAGGAATGATCCGCACGTATGAAGTAACATTTCCAACCACTTCCTCCTTAGTGAAAGCAATGATACTGTCGGGTAAGGACGATGTCTTACTCTTAAGTGCCTGCATCCTCTTCAGCAAAACTTTGTAGATCTCCAAATGGAAAGATACTGCAAACTCCAGCTGCTTTCCCTTCTCAACTGATCCGTCCGGTACAATCTACTCTGCAACCAATACTTCTCTCGACAACTTGTTGATTTTGGCCAAAGTACTCAGGTTACTCTCAACAACTGTGTTCATATCTACTATGCAAGTCACCAGTTGCTTCAGCTGATTTGCTGCATCATTCATAACCTTTAGGCGGGCTGGCAACCCTCCAAGTTGTACAGAAGCTTGACGAATAATCAGACTCTTCCATTCATCAATAGTTTTCATCTGATTGCTTGCATCCTCCATTTCCTACATAAGATGATCACTCACCTGCTTTGAAATGGGCTGAGTGGAAGATTTAGCAACCTTGGTGTTGGCTAGATTTTCTGTATAGCACAAAACCTAGGCAGTCATGAGATAAATCTCCCTCATTTAACCGGTGAGGCTCCCGTGTCAGATTTGTCAATAAAAATGTGTTATTATCTATCAGGGGTTTTACTTTAACCACTTAGTTCATGAACCATAACTAAGAAGTTCTGCAGCAAGTAAGCCACTGTTCAAGAAAGGAAGTATTTTATAGAAGGAAGTAAAGGAAATACAGAGAAGAAATGGGGAAGATGTGCATCCCAATTAGTAGATAGTAGAGCTAATTGCATGCACATAGAAGAAACTTAATAGATATGAACACACAGAATTATAAAACAAAGGCAGCTCTAGATCCAGATCTAAAATAATACAAAGTTTATTAAGAGATCTAAGATTAAAAGCAAGAAACAAAGTACACCGTGACACAAAGTTCTCCGGAAACCTGCTCCTTTGTATTCCTTTGCTCCAAGTGGCTCTCAGGGGTTCAACACAAAGTCTAGAACACAATATTGCTGCTTACAAATTCTACTATGCTCGTCACAAGATGCTTCAGTACAAAGGGGGCGCACTTTTCCTCTTGGCTGTAATTCTTTACCTGTGAATTAAATAATTCACCCATATGGCTGCCCATGCTTATATAACCTTCACAATTCTATAATTAATAATTGCCCTAACAATTAAAGGCAATTAATTAATTAAAAATCAAGCTCTTCTCTTTTAAAAATAGCATGTTTAAGGACAGCCATCCAATAAATTAAATTAATCCAATTTAATCCTTCACACTTCACTTCACTTAAGCTTCACAGTGTGCCTTGACCATAGCCACTAAAAATAGAAATTAATTTAATGATTTAATGCCTTAAAAATCATTAAATATCTCCTAAATGGGGCGCACTTTTTGAAAGGAAGGGGGCAGTCATTAAATAAATTAAATTTAATGCATTTAATCCATTTCTTTTATTCCCCTTTTGACTTGTTGACTTCTTCCAAGCTTGGGCGCACTTTTTAGAAGAATAGATTAATTAAAATAATCACTTCAAGGCTGCCATCATCTCACCAAAGGGGACACACTTTTTTGCACATATAATTCTATTTTTAAGAATTTTTCACAATGGGATTCTTTACCCTGCAAGGCAGGCACCAAAATCCCATGATCCACTTAAGTGATTTGACTTTGACAATGGGATTATTTACCCTGCAAGGCAAGCACTAAAATCCCATGATTTCACTTAAGTCACTTTCCTTTTATTTTATCATGGAAATTTTTACCCTGCAAGGCAGGCAATAAATTCCCGCCTGCCTGTAGCCTCTAACTTTCCCACTATAGCTTAAGTGAATTTTATATCACGGGAAAAAGTACCCTACTAGGCAGGTACAAAATTCTCACCTTGCCTGCTACTTGTATTTTTCCCATTACAACTTAAATCCTTTGTTTTCCAAAAATGTGCCCAACCCCGCAGGGGCTTTTTTGTGCACGACTTCGCTTTTTCCCAGTGATCCAGACCTCCGATGGCGACTTCCTCTTGGCATAACATGCGTATATGTTTTCTAGCTGCTCTAGGCCAAAAATCGGGCTTACCCGGCAAAGGAATTGTTCTAGAGAAATTTCACAGAAAACGAAACGGGACAACACAAAAACACAAAAAATTGCCAAAAGGTACAAATAAAGCCCAAAACTTATTCCAAGTTAAAACCCTTCTGGTACATAAGAGTAATGACATATTCGATCATAACAGAGTTAAAATGGAGCGCAAATAGCCTCATACGCGGCTCAAAATAATTAATTACAAATTTTTCTACACACAAATCCCGACGACAGAATATAACAATTTTGGGCATCTGGGTATTTGGCGAATAATGCAAGCCTAAGGAATAATATGGGTCTTTGGGAATATCCTGACGTAATACAAGAACTTTCAGGCAATAAAAACACAAAACGACCCATTATTTTAGAAGTACAAATTTTTTTCGGATAGGGTAGTCGCAGATTTTAGGATGAAATCTGGGCCGTGACACCACTTGGCTATGATCTTGCACAACTGAGATACCTGCTTCTGAAGCTTGTCTTTCTCTGCCTTTTCTCTGTCAAGCCTAAGGAATAGAGCATCTATTAATGTAAGTGTTTTTTGGCCGAGTTTTAAAGGGAGCTGCGTTGTCCTGCTTTAATCCTTCTGTGGTGGCTTGACAGATGAGTACTCTGGTTATCGTTACATCTTCTTCCGTGAGCTCATCCTCCTTTCCTTCTGCCGGAACTGACATCTCAACAAACTTCTACCCCGACTCCTTAATGATCAACCTTGAAGTTACCTTAACAACTTTAGGTTTTCTGTCTTTTCCCGCCTAGACTCTGGAGTAGCTGCAAGTCGTGTTCGCTTGTTTTCTTCTTGCCTCTCCAAGTTCATTTCCACTCTAGCTTCTGGAACCAATTGCAAAGCCAACCATTTTGAGAAGTTACTTCTCGGAGAATGAGAAGTTGCTGAGTGTACTACTATCTCCCACTTTGTTTCCTCTCCATCAAAAATTGCTACAGTGTTATGGCTGCCATCTTCTGAATCATCCAAGGACAAAGCTCTTTCGAACTTTGCCATCTGCAGTTTCAACGTCTCTTCTGGAACAGGTGCTGAACGGAGTAGCTAAGGAGAGAAGATGAATGTTGCCGGATTCAGTGGAGGCATGGAAGTGTCCTGCTGAGGTGCAACAGTCGGTGAAGTACTGGATGCTGGAAAAGCCGGAACTAAAGTCATAGCCATGGAAGTTATCTTCTGTGCACTTTCATCTTCTCGGACCTTCTGTTGCTTTCTCCTCCGTGCTTTCTCTTGAGGGAATATCCTGTGCTGAAGTTGCCCATGATTTGATTCATCAGTGCTTCATCAAGGCAATATCCTTCGTCAGCAACCAGTTTGAAGTATTCACCAGAACAGCGCCAGACCTTTCTTCAATCGTATGGCAGCCCCTACGTTATCTTGAAGTATGGCTCTATCTCCTCCCATTTGATGGTAAGCATCAAGTAACACATTCCCATCATCTTTAAGATGCACAGGTATCTGTGCTAGTCCAAAGTCGAACACTTGTCGTGCTGATAGCCTATTGAAATCCTTCTTTCTAACCTCGTACTCACTTTTGCACTTCATCCAGAAATCCTCTAATGAAGGCACATGTGCGTACTCCCAGGAGATCGTCTTCCTGGCTACTCCAAATGGATCGAAGTTTAGTCGTGCTGGAAAGAACTCTTGCTCATACTCGGATAACATTTCCGCTTCCAATCCTTGGGCTTTATGAATGCTCTGACAGCTATAATGTCCCACAGTGATTGGGAAGAAGCTCATAGACTTGTGCTGTTTCGACTGAAGGTCGTGTGTCTTCATAAGTTGTCTGCTTAGCTCCATGGTGATCAATCTATCATTCAGATATCTGGGCAGCTTAACTAGTTCTCCAGAAACACTAGTAACCCTGAGGTATGTGAAATCTACAAACTGAATGAATAGACTGCCAATTTTGGATATAGCTTCCCACGCTTCCTTGCTCACCTTGTTGGCCTTTAGGTCCCTATCTAGCCTGCAAATGAATTCGTAGAAGAATCCATCGTTGACCACTTTGAAATCTTTCTTGCACACAGGTACAGTAAGCTGTGGGTAGCACTCAAAAATGGGGTCCTTAGAAAGAACGCCACATCTATCCAGCTTGGAGAAGATGCCTTGTGAAGCTGCAGTGTATACCAAGTAGGTAGTCATTTTGAAGCTGAAAGTATGCTTCACATTCCGAAGTTGCTCACCAATGTTGTCGCTAATGATTTCCAACCAATTGATTATGAAATCAACCTTGTTGACTTCAATGGTCCTGATGAAAGCATACATCCATGTACGAAAAGTGTGAGCGTTTGCCTCGCCATTTATCCTGCATAACAATTTGGCAATATCATCTACCTCCTGCACCAAATTGGACCGCAGAAGAGTTCTTGGGAACTTAGAAGGAGATTTGGGCTTCTTCATGTATCTGTTGTTCATTATGTTCACGCAGTCAACTCTATGCTTCTCCCACCTATTGCCAGCATCCTGTATGCTGATAGAAGTTACCACCTTTCGAGCCAGAATCTTCAAGCAATAATTGATGAACTCTGTGTCCAACCGAATTACTGTTTTGCCTGTAGCATCTTGCACTGATCTGGATGAAGGATGGTAAGACCTAGCACACTTCATAACGAACTCTGGCAACTGGGTTGTGTATGGAAAGGCTGCAGCTCGAATAATTCCACTGCTTTTAACTGCACGCATGAGTGAAGTCTTTCCTGCTCTAGATCTATCAATCAATTTGGAAAGAGGTTCCAAACCTAGATCTGTGTCTCCTATGTCTGCAAATTTGGAAGTGATGCATGACTCTGTTGTGCTTTCTTTTTCATCCCTCTTTGCCATGGCTTTGTCTGAACAATTTTTTTTCTTCTTATTCGGCTGGAATTTTTTAAAACTGGTGCAGATCTGGATAATTCTTCAAATTCGGAGGATATATTAAATGTATTGGACATTGATTAAAGCTCATTTTCTTTTGTAAATCACCTGTAACGAATTCCTGCAATTAATTCAGACAAAGATGGCAACTGGAACATGAACAGTGGATTTTAATCATAAAAATCTGCATAATTCAAGCTTGCTGCCCCAAAAATTGATGTTTTATTTGCATGCAAAGAGAGCATGAATTTTACTAACTTCACCTGAGCACCTATATCACTTATGCAAAGAATTATCCAAACACAAGTCAACTTCCTTCAACCTGTGCGCCAAAATTGGAAGCTTTTAGCATTAATTTCACCTTCTTTTGAGCAAAAATCCTCTTCAAATGGGGTGCACTTTTCCTCTAGGCTGCACTTCTTTACCTGTGAATTAATTAATTCATCCTTATGGCAGCCCCTGCTTATATAATTCTTGTGATTCTATAATTAATTAATGCCTTTGCTATTACTGGCAATTAATTAATTAATTAATAAGCTTCACTCTTCAAATGGGGCGCCTATTTTGTGCATGCTTATGGCTGCCATTAAATAAATTAAATTTATTTAATTTTAGACTTCTGCTTCTAGTTAACTCAAGCCTCACAGTATGCTTTGACCTTAGCCACTGATAATAGGAATTAATTTAATCATTCAATATTTTAAAAAGTATTATTTCTCTCTTAAAAAGGGCACACTTTTTGACATAAAGGGGCTGCCATTAAATAAATAAATTTATTTAATTTTAGAACAGTCTATTTTCAACCACCTTTTGCCCTTTAACCTCTGTTGACTAATTAAATTAATCAATTTAAAGGCTGCCTTTACTTCTCCAAAGGGGGTGCACTTTTTTGGCATAAAGAATTCTATTTTTAAGAAACACATGACAATGGGATTATTTACTCTGCAAGACAGCCCTGAAGATCTCATGATTCACTTAAGTCATTTGACTTTCATAATGGGATTGTTTACCCTGCAAGGCAGGCAATAAAATCCCATGATTCACTTAAGAAATTCCCGCCTGCCTGCTACCTCTAATTTTCCCATTGTCACTTAAGTGGCGTTGCTTCCATGGGAAAAAGTACCCTGCTAGGCAGGTACAAAATTCCCACCTACCTGCTGCTTCTAATTTTCCCATGATCCACTTCAATTCTTCTTTTTCCAAAAATGCGGCCAGCTTAAAAGAGGCTTTTTGGTGCATGACTTCGTCTTTTCCTAGAGAACTAGACCTCCGATGGCGAATTCCTTCTGGCATAACGTGCATATATGATCTCCAGCTACTCCAGGCCAAGAATCAGGCCAAACCGGCAAAGGAATTGATCCAAAGAAATTTCACAGAAAACGAAACGGGAAAAACACAAAAACACAAAACGTTGCCAGAAGTTACAAATAAAGTCCAGAACTCATTCCTGGCTAAAACCCTACTGGTATATAGGAATAATGATATCTACGATCACAACAGAGTTAAACCGGAGCGCAAATAGCCTCAAATGGGGCTCAAAATAATTAAATACAAATTTCCCGCAGACAAATCCCGATGACAAAATTTAACAATTTTGGGCATTTGGGTATTTGGCGAAAATGGCTAATATGGCTCTTTGGGAATATCTTGACGCAATACAAGAACTTTTTGGCAATAAAAACACAAAACGACCCATTATTTTAAAAGTACGAAATTTTTTCGGATAGGGTAGTCACAGATTTCAGGATGAAATCTGGGGACACCAGAAAGCATATCAGCTCAGTCCTGAATTGGTAAATGACAACAATTTTTGTTTAGAAGCAAATCATACATAATTCATACCACATCCTTCCACTCTACAATACATCAATATTATGCCATTATACCAATGTGTATATCGTTTCTTTTAAGCTATAACTAGTATTCTAGATGCATTACATGTATCAATCTATGTTTAAGTTACTTATTAATTAACAGATTTCCATTTACCATGGATCCCTCAGTGATTGAACTGAAACAGAATAGCCTTAATGTTATTTACAACAGCTTTTGTTTCTAGGTCTCATCATAAAGTTTGAAACCCATAGACATTCTTGCCATAGATCTGATAGGGCGCAGAATCTACAGGAGGCTAACCCTTTATGGGAACTGGAACCTCTATACCTTGCTAAAAATTACACCCAGATTTTCTGTTCACAAATGATTTAATCATCTTTACAAAGATATTACTACATTGGATCTATCTCAGCTCATGATGATTCATTAATTAATATTTTTTCCATCTTGAAAACCAAAATGTTCTCATGTCTTCCTTCCAGTGATTACACCCCCACTTTGGCATTTACTCCATGTTTATAAATTTCCATTCAATTATTTGCTTCAATTAGACAAAAGTTCAAAACTATGTAGACTATGATGAATACAACCAGCAATTTAAAACAGTTATTTATCATGACAAGGGATCCAGCCACAAATTAAACATCATTCTTAAAATTTTCCATATTCCGTTTATGACAACATTGCACTAGTTAGATTGCAGATATAGAAGTGAGCTTTGGACAATGATGATGAGGTTCAGAATCCAGGTGCAGAGATGCAGGTTGGGGATGCTCAGCAGCCCCTATCTTCAGGAAACAGTTCTATCCCGGGGCTTGGAAGTGGTGAGGGCAACATGGCACTGCAGAGAGCAGATCACTTACTGTCTGGAAAGAGGAGACATTTGCTTGGAAGGGGCAAAAGATGAGGTGGTCTTGGGGGACCAGGACCAGGGCAGTTGTCTGCAAGTGGTATTGGGTCTGTACCTACTAGCCATGTAACTACGTCCGAATTGAACAGGCCTTTGCATACACGTATAGGTAGTCCGAGGAAAAGAAGCGAGTTTGGATTTATATATCAGGGGACAATGCAATATACAAAGCTTTGAGCACACCCACAACAGTGAATCAAGATGCAGAAGGCATGCAAACTAAGGGTTTGATTTCAACAAGAGGGCATAATTGCTTTGCATCCCAGGAATGATTTGGTGAGGGTTTGATTTCAGCAAGAGGACAGAATGGTGTTGAAGAAAAAAATTGTGATAGAAGGAAATGGTGATGATGAAAAATGGAGATGAAGAAAATGGAGATAGCTTTCAACCCAGCTGGCTCAAGAGCCGCTTGTTATCATCATTTCTCAATGTAATCAACGAAGCATCTTGGAGCAACTTTTTATTTGTTATGAGGACTGACTCAATGCAACATGCAGGAAGCAATGCAATACGAGAAAGTAAACAAGCAGACAAGCAACCAATCAAGCACAAACAAACATTCTCAAACAAACAACGTTCAAGACAGTTGTACCAATGTTTTTATTATCTAGCTTCAGATTCCACCTGTTCGAGTTATACGACAAGGGTTAAAAATGGCACCCCAAACAAGGATACATGCAAGGTGAATAAACGGAGGACATAGAAGTCCCATGAAAAAGCAATCGTGCACTATGAAACTGCCCCAAGCAACTGCTTGTGCAAGGGAATATAGACATAGCAAGCAAACCCGCTTTGTTAATGGAGGTAGATCAAAATGATCCGCAAGTTGTGTGCGAGAACAAGCGAGGACCGAAGAGAGATGTTTTGTAGGACAATTTCCGATGTTTGAGGACGTTGTGTCCGGTAAATGATTTAGATGTGTGAATGCTTTTTATCAATTTGTGATGGGTTTTTTACCAATTTTTTTGGATTTTTGAAATGTTTAGGAAGAAAATGATATAGAAGATGATGGCGTGTGTGATATGCTGACAAGAACCGCTGGGAAGCAAAAATATGCCCCAAGGAGAAGAAAAGGTCACCGGGAAGCAAAAAATATGCCCTAGCGAGGACAAACATTAGTAAAAACGACGTTTTAAGGCAATAAATCATCATGATGGGATCGCCAATACATGGTGAGAGGAATATAGAGGAATCGTGTTAGTGATCTGGCCCCTGCGAGGCAAGAAAAATGAAGAATAAGGGCTGAAAGGGTATAGATAGTAGGGTGGGAGGGGTAAAATCCATCATGACCCATTTTGAACTATCTGACCCTATTTTGATTTGTGAGAGATTTTGCTCTGACTTTTAAGAGAGATGGCGCGAATCCAGGACCACACACACCACGCTGACTGAGTTCGACAGTTCGGGAGGCTTCCTACGGATGGTGCCTTGGTAAGTAACACAATTTTTTTGAAATTTTAGTGCATTTAATGTGTTTTGTAGCCAGGGGAAGTTAGTGGGTTAATGCTAGCACAGGGCTTTGAGTGCGCTAGCGTGTCTTCCCATGCGCTAGTGTTAAAACGAGAGCATAAGCATTACACTAGGTTTGATTGAGGGTAGGGCACGCGCTAGTGTGAAAATGACAACATAAGCATTAAAATGTGCGTGCTAGTGTGGCATGCGCTACCGTTAAAAAGATAGGAGTGCAAAAATGCATACGCTAGTGTGCAAATGCATGCGCTAATGTTAGAGGGGTATGCGCTAGCGTGAAAGGGGATGCACTAGCGCAGAAGGGAGTGCGCTAGTGCAGAATCTAGTTTTTCAAAGATTTTTAGAGGAATTTCGAAGATGTTAGGAAGTGATTAGATGAACTTAGGAGTGATTAGAATACCTTAGGAAGATGTTATTAGAGGAAATGATGTTAATTGTGTTTGTTTTTGGTGATCTCCAGAAGACATTACTTAATTTGGATGTGTGCGAGCATCATGGACGTCTAGGAGCATATGAGAAGACATTCTCCCGTCGCGAGCAGCAAGGGTTGATTGTCATTCAGGAGGCGACGGGTTTATCGTACATCACACAAATTCCACATATTATGTTGGATTATAGCCTCCTAACTGCCTTAGCAAAGAGGTGGCATGGTGAGAGCCAGAAATTCCGATTGCCTACTGGTGAGATGACAGTGACCCTCAAGGACGTATACCGGATTCTCAGAGTACCTATCTAGGGGAGCTTAGTCACATATGATGGGCACCGCGGCCGGATCTTAGGGCACATCTGGGATCTGTTTCATCTAGAGGAGATACCTTGACAAAGTATGGTCGTGCACTTGTACAGGAGTTTTGAGAGTAGGCGGATTACGCGGATTCCAGTCTATCTTATGGATCTTGTCAGTGACTACCTACTGCCTGACAAGACGGGTACACATTTTCCACTTGGTTTGATAGGTATTGTTCACAGACTAATGGATGGGGAGATATTCTGTTGGGGTTAGTGCATACTGGCCCATTTGTACAGGGATCTACATCTGATTGCATACATAGAGATGAGGAGTCTGAGTCCTGCGACTCTTCTAAAAATTTGGGCTTGGGATCAAATAGCTATTGGACGCCCACTTGGAGTGTTACGAGCTAGAGCAGCCGATGGGCCATCATGTATGGGATGGGAGCTAGTAGGCAAGGATATCTAATCTCATCTGGGCAACACTGCATATTATAGGCGAGCCTTTGATGATCTACTACTATGGATGGCGACTTGGCGACCATACCATTTATATCAGTGGCGTGGGGATGTTGTAGAGCTGAGTATTGCTAAGGTTGAGCACTTTTTTTTTTGGCATCTACCAACACATTATGGAATGGTAGCGTGTGGATAGAGTACAACGACATTTGGGAGTCATCTAGGGTATACCTGGGGATGAGAGATGGTATGTGCGAGACGTTTGACTTTGGGCCCTGTACTAGACCACGGAGAGCATTGGATAGTTATTGGGATGTCATCCCACAGTTATGAGTTAGATGATCACAAGTTATAGATCCAAGGACTACTGCAGACTACGGGGCTTGGTATGCTACAGTGTTACCAAAGCACATTACCATTCCACAGGCTGCCATAGCTGCCAGTATAGCAACAACAACAACAAAAATGCAAGGTCAGGCATTATGAGATAGGGCCCGATTAGGGTAGCCAAAGGACGAGGCAATGCAGTGATAGGGTCCGGCTCAGGGCCAAGGCCAGCCACATGGACATGGTCCACCACTGCAACAGCCTCCACCATTACAACCTCCATCACAACAGGCTCCACCACAATAGGCTCCACCACAGTACAAGGTCCTCAGGTGCAGGCACATGTTGTGCCCATTATACGGGTTCTACCCTCACCGCCCCGAGCAACCATTCCACATGTTGCAGCAGGTGGGGATGATGGAGATGGGGACAGATTGGTGGCCGCAAAAGGGCCACAATAGATAGAAGTTCCTAGATTCAAACTCATTCCAGAAGCGGTTGGGCCATCAGTGGTCACTTTACAGATGCAGAGGGCCATGGCCATGATATGGGTTGATGTGGCCTTCATTGCAGTTCAAACCTTGTAGAGACAGGTTGAGCAGGGTTCTACAGATCAGGCTGCTTTAAGGCAATAGTTACAGCAGGTTACTTTTGAGAGGGATCAGGCCATAACCACGAGAGATCAACTTGCGACCAAGAGAGCAAAGTGGGGAGATGAGAGGACTCATCTGCAGGCAAATGTTGTAAGACTGATAGTAGAGCGTGATTTTGGTCGCAAGACTAAAAGTAGCATTAGCAGGAGGATGCCCAAATTTAGTGTATGATTTTGCGTCAGCGACAGGTGAGGCTAGTTACTATAGAGCTCTTTATCATGCATCTGTGCCAAAGGGACAGCGGGCCATTCCATATAGTCAGATTGCCAGCAGCCGATCTAGATCTAGATTGCACAAACCATCCAGGTCAGCTAGATCCATGCAGATGCCTCCCCTAGTCATATGCCTCCCCCAGTCATATGCCTCCACCACAGCATAGGCCAGGCAGTCGTAGTACTGGCGATAGTCAGGGTTGACTCTTTATTGTATATGTTTTTGATATATGCCTCGAGATGAAGGCACACAATTTTGACATGATGTATATGAATTGTTTTTTATTATGCCTTGAGATGAAGGAACATTTTTTATCCATGCCCATGATGGCTTACTTTATATCTGATGTATATCAAGACACTTTTTGTATATGGACATTGATGTTTTACATGGAAATATGATGATGGACTTTGATATTATCGCATTTTTTTTTGTGAGATAGCATGTTTAGCCCATGTTTTTATTATGGTCTATGATGAAGGGGGGATAAAATAATCCCTTTTGTCCTATTGATGATATTATATGATGTTAGCTTAGCATACATGTTAATTTTCAATTTCATGATGATGTCATTTTATTAAAAAAAACAAGAAGAAGTAAAATTTAATCAATTATAATATATACACATTCTAAACGACAATAACAACACAACTATTTACAAAAATGAACCAGCATGCAAATAAAATTAATCTAATGAATTACACAACAGATTAAAGTAACACTTAATATAAGAAATAAAATAACAAATTAATCTAACAAAGGATGCAAAAAACACACAATATGTACAAACAAGCCAACACAACTATGTATAAACAAACAACTAAGTAAGCAAACACTACTTTGTTTTTGTCAAATGGTTTTAAAATGTTTTGTTTTGTTTTTGTATTTTCTTGATCCAATGTTACATTGTTTTTGAGTTTTCTATGAGATGTTTTTTAATATTTTAATTTTTTTACTTAACATATTTGAATGTTTTTGAATTTTTCTAGAATTTTATGCTAATTTTTTGTGATTTTATAAAAAAATTCCAAAGCTATATGTAATAAAATGAATAAACGTAGATGCACCCAGCGATAGATGGGAATGTACAAGGGCAAAATACCACGCGTATGTGTGAGGAAGTGAAAATGCGAAGATGCCCCTAGCATTAGATGGAAATGAACTGTTGTTGTAGACTCACAGCACCCCTGGATGCAAATCAGGCTTCTAGGTTGATGTTCAGGCATCCAGTGTGATTGCACAACATGGAATCTTTTCTCCAAGCGTGGGACTTGTAAAGATGAGAAAAGATTCTCCAGAGAAGGCTGGTTCCTATTCCTCTGTTCAGATGCACACACAAAAATGCAGAGGGTTTGCTAAAACCTAATCTAACTTGCCAAGGAGACAGGGTAAGAAAATGCATAGAATAAAACCTAAACTACAAAGGTGATGCACCGAGGAATGTTAGACACTCGTTTTGCAAATTTAACACAGACCACATAGATGCAATACAAACACCATGCACAGGTAACCAAACTGCAATAAGAGATCAAAATGACAACAATGAATACATGAGAGGGTCGAGAGTCAATCACAACACATATATTATTGCTCAAGAGTCGATACAGTACATTGCAGTGGCCAAGAGGCAAAAAGGGCTGGCATTACAACCCATATGGGAGGTTTGAAAGCTCCAAAATTTCTCTTGGAAGCGAGGGAAGAAGGGAGGATGCAAAACAAGAATGTCCGACCCCTTAAAGGAGCTCTCTTTACAATATATATCAAGAAATGAGAGAGGGAAGAGAGAGGAAATCTAGAATCTGCCCCAACCACTTCTTGGTAGCATTTAAAATCATCTCATTATGACAGAAGCGGCGGATCCTAGCAAAACGGTGGGCTGTCTAACAGGAGCGAGTGAGCTTTCTGCTGCATTAAAGTTAGTTGTTAAAGCATTACTTCTGTCTATCACCACACGTCAGAGACGTTTTCTTAATTTTCTCCCTCTAAACTACACCAAAATGTGAGATTGATCCCAGAATCATGTAGAGAATTTCAACAGCTTTCCGTTGATATAAAGAACGTGCAAATCCGAGCTCTGGATCGAAAGATACGAAGGTCTGAAGATTTAGGGCACAAAACAGGCAAGAACAGGTTTTAAAATCTTTTCCCGCGCTCTGCCATCTGGACGACACGTGGCAGGCCCTGATTCGCTGAGTAATTCTCTCTCTCCACCTTTTCGCGGGCATTTTTGAAATTTCCTTGTGGGCCCCTTAAACTTGGACACGTGGCACTATTTCATTGGTTCGGATCAGTGCTCGAAAACTCGCCCCTTTGACTTTTTGGACCTTTTTCCTTGGCGACACGTGTCATGCTGTGATTTGTCCACGGGCCTGCCGGATTTTCGCGTCCACCGCGTCCTTTTGTCCTGGATGTCCCAGTGCTTCGCGGGACAGAATCCTCCGATCCGCCTGAAATGGGCTTCCATGTCCCTTTTCTGCCGGTGACACGTGGCGTGATCTGATTGGCTTTCGGCTCCTTCGGCTATCCGCGTCCCGCGCGTCCCTTTGTCCCACTTGTCCTTGTGCTGAAGTTTCTTGTTTCGGCCGAACCAGCCAGTTCGCATCCTTCACGTCCATTTGTCCCAAATGTCCCAGTGCTGTCTGGGACAAATTCTTCCGGTTCGCCCGATTCGGCCGGTTCGCGTCCTCCACGCACTCTTGTCCCGCTTGCTCCCGGTAAAGGACTTGGACAAATTTTCTTTCTTTCGGCCGATTCGGGCATTTCACGTCCATTTGTCCCAGATGTCCCTTTTCTGTTTGGGCTGCCTGGAGGCTTTTCGGCCGATCCGCGCCTTCTGCGTATAATTGTTCCAACTGTCCCAAAGGTGGCCTTGAGCAGGACTTAGCCAATTTTACGATTTTCTCCTGAATCAATCTACTTGCTTGGAACTAAAAACTCTGATGCATGTTATCAAATTAACTCTGGGGGGTGAAATTTGGATAACAATTTGGTGACTTTTCGGGGTCACCTGCCTGGCTAGGTAGAAGATCAGTGGCCTTTTAGCGATCCATTGGGCATGGAGTCATAAGCAATAACCTGAAATGAGCCTGATGCTGCAACTCCCTCTACGAGAGCACGCTGAACTGTAAAAAACTCAATCTAGGAGCGACAAAACCTGTGCCAAAGCACTTAGGGAAACTGAAACCTAACTACAACAAGACAATGTGCATACACACTTAGAGGAATTGAAATCTAGGCTAATATTTACAAGGGTGAACCTCTTATTTTTTTTAGTAGCAATGTTTGAGATAGATTCCATTTACTGGAATCTGCAGTTCTTCACCGTCCAATGAGGCCAATTGGAAAGCATTGCTGCTCTTGCACTTCGTGACCATGTAGGGGCCACTCCAAATGGCATCAAACTTGGAATGTCTTCCTGGTTTTGCCCGATCTGCATCCCATTTCAAAACTAGGTCCCCTTCCTGGAAAGGTCCTTGCTCTTGCTTTCTTATCAAACCATCTTTTCACTAAGGCCTGATCTTTCTCAATTGTTTGAACTGCACGTTCTCTAATTTCTTCTAATTCCATCAACTCTGCATACCTCAGCCTCCATTGGTTCGAACTCAGCCAACTCCAACTGCTTCATGAACTCCAATGCAGGCAGTTCTAATGACATGGGCAAGATTGCCTCTCTTCCATAGACAAGCCTGAATGGAGAGTTACCTGTGGATCTTTTGGGAGTGATCCTATCAGCCCATAAGGCTGATTTCAGCTTGGTATGCCAAGACCTCTGATTCTCATCAAGAGTTCTCCTAATGATTCTTAGCAAATTTTTGTTCGTGGACTCTGCCTGTCCATTACCCTGTGGGTAATAATTGGAAGAGGTGCTCAAGTAGATTCCATTCTTGACAGCCCATTTTGTAATCTTGGAACCTACGAATGCCAATGCATTGTCTGATATGATAGTGGCCGGCACACCGAACCTGGTCACTATTCCTTCATAAAATTCTAGTATATTAGACTCGTTTGCCTCTTTGAGCGCTACTGCTTCAGTCCACTTGGTGAAGTAGTCCGTTGCCGTGAGAATCCACTTGTGGCCTTGGCTTGAGTTTGGGTTGATGACCCCGATGAAGTCCAATCCCCATTGCAGAAATGGTTGGTCAACCAAGATTGGGTGCAATGGAAGCGCTGCTAGTCTTTCTTTGCCTGTGAAGAGTGCACATTTCTTACACTTTCTTATCCATGTATAGCAGTCATTGAACACCGTGGGCCAATAATACCCTGCCTTTATTATCTTGAGAGCTGTTACTCGTGGGGCAAAATGTCCTCCAGAATCTCCATCGTGAAAATCTCGTAACACCCTCTCAATTTGACCAGTCCCAATGCACCTCAATAGAACCCCATTGATGTCTTTCTTAAACAAAACACCATCAACAAGCACATATGGAATGGCTTGTAATCTGAAGTATCTCCTCTTTGCTTTGCTCATTTCCGGAGGGCATAGTCCTGTCTGTAGGAAGTGTATCATATTCTGAGTCCAACAAGGGGTAGGCACATCATCATTTTCATGTTCTTGGCCATCCTGTAGTACCAAGATAGTCTCTTTTTCATCACCTACTTCAACCTGTTGACTCAAGGCTAGCTGTTCACATAGTCCCTTTCCACGTACTAGTTTGGTGACCTTGATCTCGATGTCATATTCCATGACACGAGTTATCCACCCTGCACGCTTCTCATTCAGATCCTTGTTTAGAAGGAAGTCCTTGACTCCTGCATGAGAGACCAATAATTGGATCTTGTTGTTTGAGACTAGGTGCTTGAATTTCTTTAAACTCCTGATCACTGCAAGTACATGCTTTTCAATGAAAGAGTATCTAGTTTCGTATTCCTCCAAGCCTTGATTGAAGAAAGCAACTGGTTGTTCTAATCCTTCTTTGTTTTGTTGTGCCAGGATTGTAGAAATTGTGTCTCCACCACCGAAGGCATATAGCACGAAGTCCTTGGAGAAGTCTGGATTGACGAGAGTTGGGGCTTGAGATATAGCCTCTTTTATTGCCTCAAAACTTGCCTTGCCTTCAGATGTCCACTTAAATGCCATGCTCTTCTTTAACATCAACGTTATTGGCTTTACGAGAGCTGCAAAGTTTGGAACAAACCTGCGGACAAAATTGATCCTTCCCAAGAAGCTTTGAAGAGCCTTCTTGTGACTTGGCAATGGCAATGCTTGAATTGCTTCAACCCGTTCTGGGTCAATCGTCAACCCTTCCTTTGAAACAATATGGCCTAGAAGTTTTCCCTCGTGAGCCAAGAATATGCACTTTTTGGGATTCAATGATACCCCAAATCTTCTACATCTCTGAAATACTTGCCTCAAATGACAGAGGTGATCCACTGCATTTTTTGAGAATACAGTGATGTCGTCAAGATATATCAGAACTATTTTGTTGATCAACCCCTTAAATGCCATATCCATTGCCCTTTGGAAGGTGGCTCCAGCATTTGATAGTCCAAATGGCATCTTCTTGTAGGCATAGGTCCCCCATTTGGTGGTGAAAGCCGTCTTGAATTGGTCATCTTCTTTCACCATCACCTGATTATACCCTGAGTAGCCATCTAGGAGAGAGAATCTCTCTGAACCGGATACTACTTGCAATATTTGTTCCATTGAAGGAAGTGGGTAATGGTCTTTGAGAGATGCCCTATTGAGGTCCCGGAAATCTACACACAACCTGATTTCTCCGCTCTTCTTCCTGACCGGAACCAAGTTTGCAACCCAGCTTGAGTGCTTGATCGGGAATATAATGCTTGCCTCTATTAGCTTGTTAAGCTCTTTCTTCATTAGAGGCTCAATGTGAGGGTTGACAGGTCTCTGCTTCTGCCTGATGGGTTTAGCATCTGGATCCAATTCTATGGTATGTTGTGCCAACTTCGGATTGAATCCTCTCAAGTCTTCATAGCTCCAAGCGAAGACATCTGGAAATTCTTGGCAAAGCTGTATGAAATCTGATTTCTCTTGCTCAGTGGCCACTTTACCAATTTGAAGTATTTTGCCTTCCCCAACCAGAATTGGCTCTGAATCTTCTCTCTTGACCTGTATGTTAGCCTTTTCCTTACGGAACTGGTCGTTAGGGTTGAAGATAGACTCCAATGTTACTAAACCCTTAGGAAGCTTGTTTGTCCGCAGCTGCACTACTTGATCCCCATACTGCTGCTCTAATCTGTCCTGATTTCTAGCTGAGAATTCAGCCTCTTCCTGTAGAAAATTGATGATCTGTTGATCGTTCTCAAACACCTGCTAGCTTGTGTTATTATCTGGAATTGCTGGCCTCACAATCACATGGATATGTGGTTGTGTTTTTTCCCTTTTGATGTTGTCAACCACATCAAACGTTGCTCCAACTGCTGCGAGCCTATCCGCGGCTTCATTTTTCTTCCTGGGTATGGACACAATGTTGAAAGCTTCGAAATCCTCAATGAGGTCCCATACCCTATTCTTGTAGCTCCTCAGCAAGTCGTTCTTCGTAGCATGTTGTCCTCTAACTTGGTTGACGATTAGCTCGCTATCCCCGAACACCTGCAAGTTATTTATCCCCTTTTTCCTAGCCCAATGAAGTCCATGAATCAAGGCCTCATATTCATCTGTGTTGTTTGAACAAGAAAACTGGAAACGAAAAGCTGAATAATATTTGATGCCTTGAGGTGAAACAAGCATGGCGCCACCTCCTGCACCTTGCCTACTCCTTGATCTGTCAAAAAACAACCGCCATACCTCATTGTCATCATTATGGCTTGGCTTGGTGATGCTAGGAACAGGTTGATTTTCTTCGTGTATACAATAGACTCCCAGCTCAGATTCTTCTACTTCTTGATAGGGATCAAAAGCATGTATCTTGTTTGCCCATTCATCGAGAGTTAGGTCCGGGATACTTCCAACCTTGGTGTCAGCCTCATCAGTACTAGGGTGATCTTCTTGATCAAATGCTGAGCAATTGGCATTAATCTGACTAGGAGTGTAAGGCTCAATATGGAAGTTTGCAATAGGTTCAGACCTAATTGTAGCCTTAGTTCCATACCTTGTTCTAAACAGCATGTGAGACCAATCAACAGACAAATACCCCCCAATCTTGGCTGTGAAGTCCCTTGACAAGCAAAGGGCAAAGAGTGGTGGAAGGTCTATGATTGATATATCTTGTAAGACAACAACATTTGGACATGCATGCAAGGTAAGACTCAAGTTTTTAATCACTCCAACTGTTGCTATTGTTGTCCCATCCAATTGCACTACCCCTTTAGATATTACTTCATATTGGAGACCCAGCTGATCAGCTATTTGCTTGGGCATCACTGAGCTACTTGCCCTGGAATCAATCATGCAATTGTGTACTAGTTTATCCCCAATGATTAATGAAACATAGAAAGGAGGGGGCTTCAACATTTTACCTTGTTGCCCTCCATGGCTTCCTTCAGGCTGGGCAACATTTGTAAGCACTTTGTCTTGCATCTGAACCTGCTGATTCAAAGTTGTCCAATCCTTCATGGCAGCTTGCAGCAGATCTCTTTGTCCTGGGATGGATAGGGATTCCCACATTGATATATTGACGTTAGTCTTCTTCATCTGTTCAATGATACTAAACGGGGATGAAGTATCCTTTTGTTGTCCCTTGGTTTGTACACTTCACTCCTTGTACATGGGCAGCAACAACTGGCATTTGAGTTGGCCTAGGGGCTGTTCTTGGCTGCCCTTGTGTATTTGAAACTGGACTCTGCTTGCCAATCATTTGTGGAGCCGTGGAAGGTGGTGGATTGGCTGGGGCTAATGGCTGTTCTTCACCCAAATTTCTCCTCTTTGACCTTGTGTTGGCTGCGACACCTTGAGAAACTGCTTGATTCATGCCACAGAAATCTTCTGCTTGCCAGTTCACCAACGTGGTGTCATTTGGGGCTGATTGCTGTTGGAATGTTTCTTGTTGTTGACTGTTTCCTTGACTGCCCTCGCCCTCCACACCAGTAGTTGTCACCATCAGTGCTTGATTGAGAGCACCATTGAAACACATGGATTGGTTATGAGGCTCGTTGCATGGAAAGCACCAGTCATATTCCTGAGCAATGTTGTTCTGTGTTGGCACTAATGCCTTAGAGGCAGATATAGCATTTGGATTATAGGGCTGGAATGGTCTATTAGAGGGAGGCCTTGTTTGATTCACATTTGCAACTGGATTAGGTGGTCTTTGTGGTTGGTATGGCTGCCTATTAGGCTGAGCTTGAGGTTGATAGGAAGGTCTGAAACCTTGGGCTTGTTGCCTCTTAATAGTAACCAGCTCATTTCCCAAATTTTGCAACTGTTTCATGACCTCTTGGAGTTCATTCTGAAGCACTTGGAGATGAAGTGGAAGCTTCACTTGAACTCTGATTTCTAGGAGTGGGAACAGGAGCCAAAGTGGGTGCTTGACTAGTGCTTGGATTTTCTAAGTTTGGATACAAGGGCATGGGAGGCCTAGGAGCCAGTTTACCAGCTTGAATAAGACAATTTTCGGCTCTAATGGCAATGCTATAAGCCATAGGGATTGTTGTGCCTCCCATGGACTGAATTAACATAGAAATATCAGAATTCAAAGCTTTAAGGTAATATAGAAAAGCACCTTCTGCTGTTGGCCTGACTGCCACTGGAATCCTATCCCAAGACCTTTGAAATCTGAAGTTGAAGTCAGTCAGCTACTCGTTGGGGGCTCTCTTGATAGTTTTCAGCTGCTCCAAAAGAGACAAGTTGTCTCCCTTCTCTCCAAATTGCTCGTGAAGTGCAATACACAGCTGATTCCAGTTTGTGATAGAACCAGCTCCAAGGCTCCTAAACCATTGTAATGCTTTACCCTTGAAGGAAGATGCCAGTAACTTGACAGCCACTTGCATTTCATTGATTTCATGGATTGCGCAAAGGTTAGCAATATCTTTAACATGATCACCTGGAGTAGTCTGATTTTCTCCAGTGAAGTAGGGAATGTTCTTCAAGGCTGCAATAGGAACTGGATGTTGTGCATTGAGAGCAAGTGGGCTGCTGCCTGTGAAGTTGACGTAGGGATTGTTCTGAGCCATTCTAATCAGTCTTAAAACCCTTGTATACTGAATGAAAGGCCTATCAGGTGGAGGAGTTGAGAGAGTTCTGTTTGGTGGAGATGGAGACCTTTGAATCCTTCTTCCTCTTTGCCTTCTTCTTGGAGATAACTGCAGGTATTCAAACAGCACTTCTTCTTCTCCAACTCTTGACCTTGTGGTGATTCTTCTCATGAGTTTTCAGGCCTGCACTGCTGAAACCAGTTGATTCTTCCCCTTGGAGTCGCCAGATATGCAAATAATAGCTCTTATAAGCAAGAAAACTGCAGCAGATGCATATCAACTTTGCTGCAATAAAAATGAGACCTCTAGGTCCCACCGGCCATGCCAAAACTGTTGTTGCAGACTCACAACACCCCTGGATGCAGATCAGGCTTCTAGGTTGATGTTCAGGCATCCAGTGTGATTGCACAACATGGAATCTTTTCTCCAAGTGTGGGACTTGTAAAGATGAGAAAAGATTCTCCAGAGAAGGCTGGTTCCTATTCCTCTGTTCAGATGCACACACAAAAATGCAGAGGGTTTGCTAAAACCTAATCTAACTTGCCAAGGAGACAGGGTAAGAAAATGCATAGAATAAAACCTAAACTACAAAGGTGATGCACCGAGGAATGTTAGACACTCGTTTTGCAAATTTAACACAGACCACATAGATGCAATACAAACACCATGCACAGGTAACCAAACTGCAATAAGAGATCAAAATGACAGCAATGAATACATGAGAGGGTCGAGAGTCAATCACAACACATATATTATTGCTCAAGAGTCGATACAGTACATTGCAGTGGCCAAGAGGCAAAAAGGACTGGCATTACAACCCATATGGGAGGTTTGAAAGCTCCACAATTTCTCTTGCAAGCGAGGGAAGAAGGGAGGATGCAAAACAAGAATGTCCGACCCCTTAAAGGAGCTCTCTTTACAATATATATCAAGAAATGAGAGAGGGAAGAGAGAGGAAATCCAGAATCTGCCCCAACCACTTCTTGGTAGCATTTAAAATCATCTCATTATGACAGAAGCGACGGATCCTAGCAAAACGGCAGGCTGTCTAACAGGAGCGACGAGCTGTCTGCTGCATTAAAGTTGGTTGTTGAAGCATTACTTCTGTCTATCACCACGCATCAGAGACGTTTTCTTAATTTTCTCCCTCCAAACTGCACCAAAATGTGAGATTGATCCCAGAATCATGTAGAGAATTTCAACAGCTTTCCGTTGATATAAAGAACGTGTGAATCCGAGCTCTGGATCGAAAGATACGAAGGTCTGAAGATTTAGGGCACAAAACAGGCGAGAACATGGATTTTTAAAATTTCTTTTCCCGTGCTATGCCATCTGGACAACACGTGGCAGGCTCTGGTTCGCTAAGCAATTTTCTCTCTCCACCTTTTTGCGAGCTTTCCTTTGAAATTTCCTTGTGGGCCCCTTAAACTTGGACACGTGGCACTATTTCATTAGTTCAGGATCAGTGCTCAAAAACTCGCCACTTTGACCTTTTGGACCTTTTTCCTTGGCGACATGTGCCATGCTATGATTTGTCCACGGGCCTGCCGGATTTTTACGTCCACCGCGTCCTTTTGTCCCGGATGTCCCAGTGGTTCGCGGGACAGAATCCTCCGATCCGCCTGAAATGGGCTTTCATCGTCCCTTTTTTGCCGGTGACATGTGGCATGATCTGATTGGCTTTCGGCTCCTTCGGCTATCCGCGTCCTGCACGTCCCTTTGTCCCACTTGTCCTTGTGCTGAAGTTTCCTATTTCGGCTGAACCGGATGCCGATTCGCGTCCTTCGTGTCCATTTGTCCCAAATGTCCCAGTGCTGTATGGGACAAATTCTTTCGGTTCGCCGTGATTCGGCCGGTTCGCGTCCTCCGCGCACTCTTGTCCCGCTTGCTTCCGGTGAAGGACTTGGACAAAGTTTCTTTCTTTTGGCCTATTTGGGAATTTCGCGTCCATTTGTCCTCAGATGTCCCTTTTCTGTTTGGGCCGCCTGGAGGATTTTCGGTCGATCCGTGCCTTACGCGTATAATTGTTCCAACTGTCCCAAAGGTGGCCTTGAGCAGGACTTAGCCAATTTTACGATTTTCTCCTGAATCAATCTACTTGCTTGGAACTAAAACTCTGATGCATGTTATCAAATTAACTCTGGGGGGTGAAATTTGGATAACATGAACAAAGGCAAAATCTCCATATATATACAAGTGTAGGATTAGCCGGATCAAGGCCACGAAGGTTAGGCTCAACAGGATCTTAGACACAAGTGAAAACTAGCTTAAGATAAAGCCACTGTACCCTCAGGTGTGAGATTCTTGTGAACAATGGACCTTCCGATGGTGCCAGAAACTGGTTTTCACCAAAGGATTTGTCCAAAGTGCCACAATTGCGTGGTTTTCACACTTGGATGGATTTATTTCTCTTTACACAAGAGCATAGTTTCTCATTAGTTCTCTCTACAAACAATATTTTACTCTTTCGTTTAAAGTCCCTTTACAAATGTCCTCTAACTTCTTTTTATAACCCAGAAATGCTTGAGTTACAACGACATTCATAGGGTTTTTTTAGTGACATCACCATCAGGATCGACAAGTTTATACGCACTGAACCGAATTTAGCAACCAATTAACTTTTATGGCCCCAACCAGTAAAGTTCAAACTTGTATTAAAGTAAATTGGTATGATTCGTGGTGACTGAAATAAAGTATTCTCAAATATCTCAAATAAGTGGGTACATGTGAACCCCACTTAGAAAGTGACGACGGAATGATTCACATGTTGTAGCATTCGAAACACTAGATTCAAACATGATACACTTTAAGGTGGTTAAGTGCTCTTAAGGCGCATTGGGCATCAAGTAGCTCCGCGCTATCTGCCAATCGTAGCGAGAAATGAAGTCTTCCTCTTTGATCACCGAGGGCAACCTCTGACAAGGACATGCGCAAACATCAGGGATTTGAAAATCCCAAGGGGTCCAAGCATGGCCTCTGTACCAAAAACTAAAGATTATCTTGAATTTCTCCAGTAGGGGTCCGAATAGATGTTCTATAAGCTCATCAGGGAAGTAGTGAATCTGCCAGTGCCAAGTCTCACAGATAGACTTGTATTTCCATAATCTTGCCAGGAATTATATGCGAACTCCATTCTCTCTTCCATGATTGGGGAATAGCATTTCGGAGTACCTTGATGAGTTTGTCAATAGGAAGTCAAGACCAAAATTTAGTCGAGGATTTGTAATGCTGATTCTAGGTCAGTCAATTGCCTTCACTTGAGTTATTGCACGAAACTTCTTTGATCATTGCTTGTCAATGACAATTTCAGCGGGAATGCTCTTAGCAATGAATTCTGTGGATTGCACACATGATTGATTCTCTCATATCTTTCACATCAATCAAATTGGTAAGAGGAACATCATCTAGCACCATCTTTCGTGAAATACTCGGTGGAAGTTATGATGTAAGTGTGGCCATTCAATGTGAAGTCCGCGGTGAGTTTTCCAATGAGATCTAGGATTCCCCATTTGCTGACAAGAGATGAGAATCCCATGTTGTTGCAATGGGTTGCTAAGATATGCGCTGGAGAATTTTTGTCAAGAGTGCCGTAATTTTGACCCAAGAAGCATTTTTTGGCATACTGATAGCAATCAGTTTCCATGGTAGGCTCAATATCTAGACCTAGTGTGAATAACTTCATATCATAGAACCATTCCAGGGAAGTATGTGCCCCACAGATGCCTTCAGGAAAGTCTTTCACAGCTAAGACTTGACATCTTCCAAAATCCTAAGGCAGCGTAATTATATGAAACTCCATCATATTCTCTCTTCCATGTTGGGGAATAGATTTCCCCAAGCAGGGTATGATCGAGTTTGTACAAAGGAATCAAGACCAAAATTTGCCGAATGGAAGTAATGTCTGGATTCTAGGTTCAGTCAATGTAGCTAATTATGAGATATTGCACAAATACTTCTTTGGATCGTGCTCGCCAATGAAATTGCACATGGATCTCTTCGATGAATTCTTGGCATGTTGCATGCACATGATTGATCCTCTCCTATCTTTCACATCATCAAAGGCATGTCGCTACTTCCGACTGGGATCGGGCACCATCTTTCTGAACTTGGCAGCCATTTAATCCATTTAATGTGATTCTGTCCTCTGGTATATGTTGAAAGCTAGGATTCTTCGCTGACAAGAGATGAGAAGCTTTTAGAGTGTGCATCCAGTTCTCGGATATAACGGGAATTTTTTTGTCAAGAGTGGTAATTTTGTACCCGTCAGAGACTTGCTTTGATGATGCAATTGATTGAATCTCCTATTACAGTGTGAACCTTATTTGATAACAATTCTCATAACTTCATGCAATGAGGGCTGCAAACCGTGTATCGCTATATTATTCAATCCATGCCTTGGTTGCACAACCCACATTGTTTGATTTCTTGAGGATAGTGCAATGATCTCTTGTAGGATCTGGTACCCGCACAACTGCTTGCTCCTGAATTGTGAATAGTAGAATGAAATCCAGGTTGATAAGGTACATTTGTACATATGATAGATTAGCTGCCGATTTTCTTCCTAGAATTAGTCTGGAAATGGTCTGAGATTTGTATGGTTTCAAGCTGTCGCAAAATGATATCAACTAATTCTCGAGCATGACAAGCATCATTTTCCATTTGATTGTTTTTTGGTTGAACATTACTCAATATGAAACTTCACTAAATCAGCAATGAGTCCATTTAGCCTTCTTGTCCTTACCAACAATTGCAGGTATTAGCTATGCTAGGCATACCAAAGTGGGTCATACTCTAGATATGAGTTTTGCAACTTCGTTAGATGACAGATAATGGCGGAGTTTCTTGGGAGTGCGAAGAATCTATCATCGACCATACATAGCTTTCAAGATCAATCTTGACTTGCTTGATGATAGCTTTTCTGCAATCAAAGTGTGATTTTTCCATAGTAGCCAAGAGGGTATTTCTGATTCAGATCATACTCACCAGCATAAAATTCTTGCATCGGGTATTGAAAATTGGGTAGTTGAGATATATACTGATAATGGTTTCCTCTGGAGTAGGCTTGTATGAGCTCATGTGTGATCTCTGTATGAATATTCTTTAAGCAAGGTAGATACGGTTAAGCTGTTGTTCAGGACCTCAAAATCTGAAATCTTAATGAGGGTCTTTCATCCTCAGAATGATGGATGCTAAGAGGGTTTCCAATCCTCGGATAGCTTAAAGTAGATTTTCACAAGTTCTTGACAAACATAAAATCAAGATGATAGATGTCCACAGGATGAACCCCTCCATCTTCCTTGTGATAGCCTGAAACGCTTTCTTGGGTCCATTTCTAATTCCTCTGTCTTGACCCACTTCAACCTAGAAAAGTTTTCTTGATTTTAAAACCCAAAGACATAAGTGGCTGATGGGTAAAGCCTGACTTTTTTGGCTCTGACCTACGTTTTAAGATCTGTCGTACCATGTTCCCCTTAGTCCTCTCTAGTCCCATGGAGCTTGTGGGAAACAATAAAATCAAGCATAAGGGATCTTCGGTTTGCTTTAATTTTAAAAAGTCGTGGATGATACATCTACAGGCTTGCCTCTTTGAAAAAATTGGAACTAGGGGAGAGCACCTTTTGGAGGTATTGAAGGGCACGACTTGATAACAAAATGTTTTCCTAAGGGGTAGTGAACCACTAGTCTTATGTTGAAGCTCTTATGCAAATTGAGCAGTAACATCCATTATATCTCTACAGACATGGGATTCATGAGCGAGGATAGACCTAATAATCAGAAAAATGTAGTTGTATCAACAGTTAAGACTAATGTTTGGAAGAGGACACCCATCCTTTGGACTTGAGTTTGTTGTTGAATAAAGTCTCTGAAATCCTCGACTAATGTTGATTTCAAATAGAAATAACTTTTGCAGAGGACACCCTATGTTGGATGTCCACGGTTGACATAGTCAAACAGTCCTAATGGGATTCCTGAAACTAAGCCAGTCATCTATCCCATAGAGCCTCATGATAGCAATAATAAAGTGCGACGTGAGGATGACAATATTATATGACCTAGGTGTAGCTATAGAAGACCTTTGCTAGAGTATACAAAGCAACAAATGACTTTATGAAAACTGCCACCAATGCTTCATCTAAGCCTGGCCTAGCTTGGCATAGGACCAAACAAATATGTCATGAAACATTCCCGTAGAACTTTCTTGAAAAATATTCTTGTGCTCTTGTTTTAAAACTGACCATGCTCCCAAGTTGCTTAACCAAGCTTCTATGTCAATCCATGTGGATTAAAATATTGAGAAATCAATAGTGCCCAATCCATGATTGCTATGTAAATTCTTCTTCCATACGCATAGGATCAAGAGGGAGATCTCGAAATTTTCCTCTAATGGGCGTCTCAATGATGATCTTGTAACCCTTAGACTGGAAACTTTTTATGTCCATTGATTTTTATTTTTGTTTGTAAGCTAGTGCCTCGATAAATAGATCTGCATTGTGGGAAAACCATTGAACACCATATTTAAGACAAGGTCTATTATGAAGCTATTCACAATGCAACCTTGTTTTTCTATTGATTTGTATGACCACAAAACTTCGAATGGCTCCCCAAAAAATATAAATGATTGGAAGCTAGAGAGTTGATGGAGAAGCCTTTCTTGTGGTCACCAACAGGAATGTCATCACGAAGATGGCATAAATTCAGTAATTGCTTCATATAAGACCCAAACTTGATAATTGATATTAGAAAATGTGGAATTTGGTCCCAGTTCAAGGGACGAATGTACAGGATTCAATTCAGGCCTTGGGAGGGTATATGGATGTCAGGATAGGCCCACCATGTACCTAGAAGCAAGAAACATACTATTTACTAGTGGATGAAATGGTTTTCGTAGAGACTACACCCGGAATTTGTTTCATGATCATATTAAAGACTTCTTTATGGCTTGTCAAGAGGTTGCCTATAGCGATAACTATCTCATTCGCCTATTCCCATAGAGTCTTGGGGGCGAAGCACTTGAATGGTTCCTCCATATATCTTCTGTAATGTCCCTTTTTGTAATATGAGTCGAAATCTGAAAATGCAACTTCAACAACATATCGATGACAAGAAGTCGTGTTTGGCTTTGAGCTGTGTAGAAATGATCACAGAAGGGAATATATATCCCAGCATCAATTGCAGAGTCACTGCAATCTGCATCATAATCGTTTGCATACTGAGTCATTGAATCATGAATGCAAGTCGTTGTTATGGTGAGCTAATAGGGTATCTTGGAGGGGACAACGGAAAGGGAACTCAGAAAGAAATGAAATGAAAGAAATTTATACTTGGTGTCACACAAATAACCATAATAGGTAAGATGGGGTTTTAAAAGTACAACCAATTTTAAAAGAGGACTCCAGCTTCTCATACGACCCTATCGTTATGAAAGGTAACTAAGACTACAAAGTACAAAGGAAAGGTGAACAAAGCAAGTGAAGGTAAACTTAAAGCGGCTAGCCATAAGATATTTAACAATTATAAATAGCTTTCTAAGGGAAGGACCTCTTAAAGTTCACGTGGAGCCAATGAAAGAAAATCTAGATAAAAGTAAAAAATGCAATCGATTCAGCATGGGGAATTCGCTGGGAAATGTATGACATGTCCTAAATATGGGGAATCAAGAGGCTTGCTAGCAAGGACCTTAATAATCTGCAAACTAGAGTCTGGCAACTAGGGCCCCCATTAAGAAGGGGGGCACATGATTGGAGACAAGTAGAAATCGCGGCCACAAGCAATGAGTGGATTCTTTTCACTCAATGACAACTCTCCACTTATCAAAGTTGCCAATACTGAGTCGATACTTAAGCCACAATGTAGACATCCAGTTGATGCAATATACATTGCTGACCAAAAGTTTATTTTTCCAGCCGCGCCACTTGGCAATTTAAGTGGCCACCACCTTTTCCTTATTCTTTCACACAAAAGGGCATAAAAATAGTTGTCAACATAACAGATATGCTTTGCACATGTTTTAGCCCCCAAAGCCCGCCATCAAATCAAGCTTGCTGTTGGCTAGATTTTCTACAGGAGTTGAAAACCTAGGTATTCTGCATAGCATAAATCTCCCTCATTTACCGGTGAGGCTCCCGTGTAAGATTTTTTCAATTGTATTTCCTAATATCTATTTGTTGGTTTTACTTTAACTATGTAGCTCATGAACCATAGCTAGACAATTTTGCAACAAATAAGCAACTGTAAGAGAAAGGAAATATCTGTAGGAAGAGGGAAATAATGGGAAATGCAAGAAGAAAGGAAAGGAAAGGAAATGTGCAACCTAACCAATAGTTGACAGAGTTGATTACATGCACATGGATGAAAACAAATAGATCTTAAAACACATAATTTGAAGCAAGGGAAAGTTCCAGATCTAGATCTAGAGACAACACAAAGTTTATGCAATAGATCTAAAAAGAAATAAGAAGACGAAATGCACCGTTGACACAAAATTCTCCGGAAATCTCTCTCCCCTCTATTCCTCATGTTTGTAGAAAGCTATCAAGAGGTTTCAGCTCAAAGTTTGGAACACAAGAATGCTGATTACAAATTCTCGATCCCCTAACCCCGTAGGTTCTTCCTCTCTTTATAGTGTATAAAGGGCAATTACAAATAGGAAGCTTTAAATGAATTCCTGCATGCGGAAGCTATGAAAAGGGAAACAACTGACAATCTTCCTCTTGAAATTCCTCTTTGCATGACATGCATGATTTATAATTGAAAAATAGAACCTTTCTATTTTGCATGTTTGCCACCTATTTCCAAGTAATTTACTTCTTCAAGTAACGGCTTTTAAACCAATCACTTAAGATTTATAATTTAATAAATTACTCAATTACTTTTTTGGAGAAAATAAAAGAAAGAGGAAAAGAAATAAGAAGAAAACTGCAACCCTCCCAGTCTTGTTTTTCTTCCATATTCTACATGTGGTTGACTCTTTTGCCTTTGATTCTCACCAAACTGGATCTGGAAGCAGCTGAATGTGATTTTGCTTACAAGTGTTGCCTCTGACATGTCTTCCCTCTTATCCTTGAAACTTTGGTAGTTCTTCTCCAGTACGTGTACCAATGCAATGTTTGCCATAAACAATTCAGACAAAACTCATCATCTTTTATTTTTAATTGCATATGAGCAATTTTAAATTCTGGAAAGCACTCTGGGTGAATGCAAATACAAGTAAATTCAAAGAAGACTTCAACTGGAAGATTGGGAGCACATGCACAAGATCCCGGAAGGAATTTTCCATGCACTGACTTCCACAGGGGCTGCTATAGAAACAAGAGGATGAACTTTTTCCGGAAGCCTTTGCACTTCTGAGATCTGGATATGTCAATTAAATCGGTGATATAATTGACTTCAGCAAATTTGGAAGCTATGCATGATTCTGCTTATCCTTTTCTTTCATCATGCTTCATCATGGCTGGAACAATCTTTGTCTGAGCTCTTTTTCTTTTAATTCTGCCGGAATCACTTGCAATTGGATCAATTTGTACAGATCTGACAATTTCTTTAGATTTAGAAGATATATTCAATGTACCTGACATTAGTTTGAAATCCCTTTTACTTATATGAGCATCTGTGATGAATACTTATAATTAATTCAGACAAAGATGGAGTCCAGGGCATGAATACTTGATTTTTATCACCAAAATCTGCATATAAAGCCTGCTGCCCTAAAATTTGAGGTTTTGCTTGCATGCAAAGCAAGCAAAAATATTGTTTAATTCACCAGAGCACTTATACCAACATGCAAATAATTATCATAGCAAGAATCAAGCCATTCCAACCCTAGGCGCCAAACCTTGAAGCTCCCTGGCAATGAAAAACACTCTTTAATGCAAAAACCTCCTTTTGGTGCCCAAACCTGTCCGGGTGGCAATCCTTTGCAAAAAAAATTAATTGCTTCTTCATTATGGCAACCCATACTTATATAATCCTCAACATACTATTTTTAATAATTGCCCTTCCTATTTCTAGCAATTTAATTAATAAACAATCATGTTTATTCACCCAAATTGGGTGCCCAATTATGCATGTTGCTGGTTGCTTTTAAATAAATTTATTTTATTTATTTTTAGCATGCATCCTTGACTTCTCCTTAGCTCTCCCACTTGCATTGAATTTCCTTCTATTTATGGCGCCAAAATTGGGTGAATAAACCATTAATAAATATTATTAAATGCATTGTTATTCACCCAAGGTGGGTCGCACTTTTTAGCAAGGGTAATTTCCAAAAATAGGAAGTCAACTTTGATGGGAATTTCTACCTTGCACTGCAGCTCCAAAAATCCCCTCTTTCACTTAAGTTGTTTGACTTTCATAATGAGAATTTTTACCCTGCAAGGCAGGTAAAAAATTCCCGCCTTCATGTCGCCTCTAATATTCCCATTGCAGCTTAAGTGACTTTGACTTCATGAGAAAAAGTACCCTGCAAGGCAGGTAAGAAATTCCCACCTGGCTGCGACTACCAAAATTCCCATTGCAACTTAAGTGACTTTGACTTCATGGAAAAAAGTACCCTGCAAGGCAAATAAGAAATTCCCACCTGCTTGCCACTACCAAAATTCCCATTACAGCTTAGATCCATTTATTCCAAAAAGTGCGACTTGCTTGGGAGAGGCTTTTTGTGCTTGACATTACCATGTTAGACTTATGGAATGCCAAACAACAAAACAATGAGAACTTTTCTAGTTTCTTATAAAGATGGCGAGGGCTAGCTAGACAATTCCCTTGCTCCATACCGAAGAAACAACTTGCTCGCATTTTTGTGCCAAATTTACATCCTGAAATTGTTTTCCACTTATAGATGCATGGTGGTAATACTTTCGAGGAGGTCATAGAGAAAGGAGGTCAAATTGGAAAAGTTTTGTTAGCTAAAGGGACTTTGAAGCCCTTTTCAAGAGAAAATCACGAATCCAAGCCTATAGAAAAACCTAAGTTCTCTAACAAGAATAAAAATGTTGTAGGTGATGGCATAACAAACTCAAAACACGTGCAAGCAGTCCAGAATAGTGCTCCATTGAAACTTGCCAAAGGAGCTGCTACACCTGAATTTAAATGTCACGTGTTCACCCCTCTCACGGATTCCTTGTCGTCTATATTGAAACAATTAGATGCGGTGAACATGATCAAATTCCCAAACACTACACCCTTCGCAAATGATGTCATTAAGCTGACATGTGAATATTGTGAATATCATCGTCTTAAGGGTCATAACACTGACAAATGTTGGAAGTTAAAACACTTCATACAGGATCTCATTGATAGCGGAGAGGTTGAAATGGAATCATCTGGCCCCAACAAATCTTCCAATCAACGGTTGGGAATTTACAAAGAGCCATTCCCTAAGCATAATAAGGGGAAGAAACATCCAGATCAAGGTCAGTCTTCCTAGATCATGTTGCTAAATCCTCTAATCCGTTTGATTCCCTCATTGGCTGTGTTTATCCACCTGTTGAGCATGTAAATACTATTAAGATTAAAACAGGAAAATGTACCATGGCAACATGACGTGCTTGCCTTGTTATTCAAGAACCTCCTCTACCTACCCCTCAGGATAGTCACTATGATATTTTAGAACAACTTGAGAAGACCATTGCTAAGATTTCTAATAACACCCCACACTTTTGCAATATGACTACCTAATAAATACTAACACCATAGTAGCCTAGAGCCAAGCTTAAGTTTAAGAATGAAACATCATGATCAAAGCTTAAAAGTGTGCATCAATGGAAACTAAATGAAATTAAACATCTAATCTACAAGCATCCTTACTATGTGAGATGATTACTAATTAACATAGACCTAATTAGATCTGAGGGAAATCAAATTATGGTTGTTGCTACTCCACAAATGGTGAGAGGATATCTCTAACAATGGCTACAAGGACATATTAAATATCCCTCTACTAACCAACATGAAGATTTGAATGCAAAGATTGAGCAAGCTAATCCAAGAAGGAAGTAAGGCTCTTAATCATATTTGTTATATGATATACTAATAAAAGTATGGTGTAAAGTTGGAAGGTAGGTGCTAAGTCCTTTTTATAGTTTTCCATTTGAAGAAAAGTTGCATCTTGGTGCATGTGGGACTAAAAAGGATAAAGTAGATTAAGACTTGTTAATCTTGATTAGTGAATTAACAAGTGATTAACATGTGGGGTGCCTTAATTAACCACTTAGGGTCCTTTAAGAGGCTATGATAAAATTTTAAAGACTTTTGAGATGTCTTGGAGGGAAAAGGGGTGATTTTGAATGGTTTGGCATAGGGGTATTAACCAATAATAGGGTTTATTGATCAAATACAAAGTGTTGTTGCAAACTCACAGCACCCCTGGATGCAGATCAGGCTTCTAGGTTGATCACTCTAGCGTCCAGTGTGATTGCACAACATGGAAACCTCTCTCCAAGTGTGGGGACTTGTTAAACTGAGAGAGGAATCTCCAGATTAGAGGCTGGTTCCTCAAACTCCTCTGATTTAGATCTATATTTGCAAAACTACAGAGGTTTGAAACCTAATCCTACTCTAAAATCCAAGGAGACAGAGATAGAAAGTGCAGAAATGAAACTAAACTAACAGGTGATACACCAAAGGAGTGGTGAACACTTCTTGTTCTGCAGATAGACACAGATCATAAAAATGCAACATAAGACATCATGCACAAGCTGATAAGATGTAATCAGAGGTCTGAAATGAAACAAGCAACACAAACAAAGGACTAAAAACTGATCACAGAGCCTGTATTGTCATTTACACTGTCAAAATCCTTGTATTACAACATCAAAAGGGCAGAAAACCTGTTACAATTTTAGAAGAGGTTTGATACTTGCAAAAATTACTTGTTACAGGTGAAAGAAGAAGCCTGCTATCCAAAGAAATGTTCCCCCCCTTTAGAAATGAGCCAAATCTGGCTTTTACATGCATGGGTCGAGCCCAGGGGACAGAAAACGTACAAAAGCATGGGAGCCCATCCCTTCTTGACTGCAGGTGCATTAAAACGGCATGGGGAACCTTACAAACCCATACCCTGTCATTTTGACTGGAATACTGGAGAATGCGGCCCATTCTGCATTAAATTTGGTCGCTGAAACGTCACTTCTGGCCATGAACACGCATCAGAGCCGTTTCTCAATTTTCTCTCTCCATAATGCACCAAAACTCAAGATTATCCCCAGAATCACGTAGAGAATTTTGTGAGATTTCTGTTGATATAAAGAACGTGCAAATCCGAGCTCTGGATCGAAAGATATGTCGATCTGAAGATCTAGGGCACAAAACAGGCGAAAACGGATTTTTTAAATTTCTTCCCGCGCTCTGCCACCTGAATGACACGTGTCAAGAGCTGATTGGACGAGAAATTCTCTCTCCAGACCTTACCTGTGGGTTTTCCTTGAAAATTTTGACTTTTTGATGATTTTGGAACATTTTTTCATTTTTCCCCACGTCCCCGCCACTTGGGACACGTGGCATGCATTGATTGGTCGACAGGGGCGCGGGCGAGACCTTTGCTTTTAAACTTTTGGCCAAACTTTTGCCAAATTCTCTAATTCCTCCCTGAGCTCCACACCTCCCTGCTCCATTGGACACGTATCCTGTACTAATCGGCTCGGGCCAGCGCTTCAAACCTTGCCCCTTTGAATGTTTTGGACGTTTTCCTTGGCGACACGTGTCATGCTGTGATTCGTCCTTTGCATCCATTTGTCCCAAATATCCCAACTACTTAGTACGAAAGTTCTCCATTTCGGCCGATCCGGGCGGTTCGCGTCCTTAAGGCCCAAATGTCCCAAGCAGTTAGTTGTTTTTCTTCTCTAGAAGCAAAATAGAGCTGACCCAGATCAAACTTATTCATGTCACTTGCAAAATCTGGATCTGACCGGATTTTGTGCAGATCTGGTTGGGTTTGGTAACTATGAAACTTAGGACTATAATATAAATCAGAGTTCTTGTGATGCAAGTGTTCCACAAGATTCTGGATGTCTTCACAAATGGTAGATGCTTGTTCACTTACATGCATGCCGCAGAAAAACTGGAAGATGCTCTAATGGAGAATGGATTTTTGTCTTCCCAATACTAAAGCTCTCCCTCCATGCTCTTCCAAGTGAAGTTACTATTTACTCTATAGTTGATTTGAAATGCTGTAAATATTAATCTTGATATGATGCTCTACATGGCAACTGAACCAAATATTGCAACTTCTTTTCAAGATAGTAATTTCCAGACTTGGATGTTGTATGTCTTTCAACCCAAGTTATTGTACAAAAAAACTCTCAACAAGGTTTATGGCAATAGGTACAATCTTCAAACCTTATCAAGAAAAGCTTACAAAAGGGGGACCATCATTAACCTTAAAAAGATTCATAATAGCCATCATCAGATTCATAGTCCAGGTAACCAATATTGGAGTCACCAGCGGGATCTATAAAGTCTTCATCATCAAATGATTCATCAATGCTGAGATCCTCTTCATTAGTTTCCAAGTTATTCCTTGGAGCAGCTTCTATTGCCAAACGCTGTGGTGCAACAACAAGTCTGTTTCGATTTTGATTTTGATTTTGACCATTGAAGGTCCTAGTAGGAGCTAATCTTGAGGGGGTTGCATTCCCTGCTTGAGAGATCTGCTTCTTGATCTGCAGCATGTCATTAGCCAATTTCTACAACAAAGGATCAGAAGTACTTGCAGAAGTGCCATCACCTTTGTGAGATGGTTATTTAAGTTTTCCATCCATGATCAAGTCATCTTCAACCTCCACGGCAGCATTTTGTGCTTCCAGCAGATTTACAGGTCTCGCCCTTCTTAGCTGATATCCAACTTTAGGCAATAGAGTGTTTATAAAAAATGTCTCTTGATTTTCTTCGCTCAATGCGGCAGAAGTGGGGATTTTATATAAAATCCTTTGGAACCTTGCAATAAAGTCCCACATGTTCTCATTTGGCTCTTTCTTCAACTAGTGCGTCAGTTGGGTGATCAACATGCTAGCGTCCTCTGCAGGCTTGAATCTTTTTAGAAATTACTCACGCATAGTCATCCAGTTGGTTATGGTGCCAGGAGCTAGCTGATAGAACCATTCTCCAGCCAAGTCGTGTAGAATCTCAATGAATATCCTAACTGAGACATCTTCATGCTCCACTGCAAGCACACCACAAAATATGAAGAAGGCTGCCAAATGATCATCTGGGTTTTGCTTTCCATCTCCAAAGAATTTTGGAAAATTATTTCTGGATCCCTTTGGCAACTCGTGCATAGGTGGAGCCAAGTTGAGAGGTCCAAAAGCCGCTCCCCATGGAACAGGTACAATTTCGTGCTGCCATGTTAACTTGAGCACGTCTCCTCCTTGTGTAGACTTGATAGACTTGATGGATAATTCCAGCCGCCAGATTATGCTGAATACGATCCGGATTTGGATGGGTGTGTACTCTCCTTCCTGGTGAGAGACTAGATCTGTGGCTTCTAACTTGAGGAGGATGATTGAAATTGAATTGCTCCTGCAGTCGAAAGAAATGATCAGTCCTTCCTTGTGCCTTCATGGATTGGGTGAATGGACGTTCAGCCAGGTTGAAATTTGTATGGAAAACACTCTGATCTTCAATAGAAAAGCTTTGATCTACAAAGATAGTTATTCCCTAGCGGAATCCGCACCAAAAACTGTTGTCTAGATTTTCTGCATAGCATCAAACCTAGGAAGTCATGAGATAAATCTCCCTCATTTAACTGGTGAGGCTCCCGTGTCAGATTTGTCAATAAAAATGTGTTATTATCTATCAGGGGTTTTACTTTAACCACTTAGTTCATGAACCATAACTAAGAAGTTCTGCAGCAAGTAAGCAGATGTTTAAGAAAGACAAATTATAGAAGAAGGAAGTAAAGGGATTACAGAGAAGAAATGGGGAAGATGTGCATCCCAATTAGTAGATAGCAGAGCTAATTACATGCACATAGAAGAAACTTAATAGATTTGAACACATAGAATTATAAAGCAAAGGCAGCTCTAGATCCAGATCTAAAATAACACAAAGTTTACTTAAAAGATCTAAGATTTAAAAGCAAGAAACACAGTACACTGTGACACAAAGTTCTCTGGAAACCTGCTCCTTTGTATTCCTTTGCTCCAAGTTGCTCTCAGGGGTTCAGCACAAAGTCTAGAGCACAAGATTGCTGCTTACAAATTCTGATCCCTCATTAACCCGGAGGTTCTTCTCCTACTTATAGAATGTAGGAGGGAAAGTACAAATAGAAGACTCAAACTGAACTAAAGTATGAACAACAAGTAAAGATGACATTTGGCAATCATCCTCAACTAACTTCTTCTTAAGTGACACATGTATCACTTAACTAATAGAATGGTTCCACATGACTTCAAGTAATGGTTGCAAAACCAATAACTTAGAATTTTTATAATTTCATCCAGGAACATAGAAAATAGAAGAAGAAAGAATAGAAGAATTCATGCCAGCTGTAATGTTTACATCTTCTTCTTGTTCTGATATCTGATATACTTGTCGAACATATAATTCAGAATCCTTCCATCTGTTTTAGCCACGGCTTCCTTCTCTGTCCTGAACTGCAGCAACCCTTCATTCAACACTTTCCTGCATGCTTCCACCTCTTCCAAACTCGGCCCAAACCTCGCAATGTCTACCTGCAGCACCACCAATCTATTGATAGAATTCATTGTGAAAGGCTTGGTAGCTTTATCAATTCTCTTTTACACCATTAGAAGAGAACCTTCCAGGGAATCAGGCACCTCGTTAGAAATAATCCACACGTATGAAGTAACACCTCCATCCACTCTTTCCTCAGTGAAATAAATGATACTGTCTGGTAAATCTGATGTTCTACTCTCTAGCGCCTGCATCCTTTTCAGCAAAACTCTGCAGATCTCCAAACGGAAAGATACTGCAAACTCTAGCTGCTTCCCCTTCTCGACTGATCCATCTGGTACAATTTGTTCTGCAACCAATACATCTCCCGGCAGCTTGTTGATCTCGGCCAAAATACTCAAGTTACTCTCTGCAACTGTATTCATGCCTTCTATGTTTTCCATCAGTTGCTTTAGTTGATTTGTTGCATTGTTCATAACCTTTAGGCGGGCTGGCACTTCCCCAAGTTACACAGAAGCTTGACGAATAATCAGATCCTTCCATTCGTCAATAGCCTTTACTTGATTGCTTTCATCTTCCATTTCCTACATAAGATGATCACTCACCTGCTCTGAAATGGGCTGAATGGAAGGTTTAGCAACCTTGGCTATGATCTCACATAATTGAGATATTTGCTTCTGCAGCTCTTCTTTCTCCGCCTTTTCACTGTCAAGCCTAAGGAACAAAGCATCCATCAATGTCTGCGTGTCCTACTTCAATCCTTCAGTGGTAGCTTAACCGAGTGGTATTTTGGTCACTGTCACATCTTCTGCCATGAGCTCCTCTTCTATCTTTCCTTCCGCCGGAATTGATATCTCAGCAAACTTCTCTCCCGAATCCTTGATGATCAACCTAGAAGTTGCTTTAGCAACTTTAGGCCTTCTGTCTCTTCTGCTCAGATCCTGAAGTAGCTACAAGTCATGCTCCTCTAAGTTCATCTCTACTCTTGCTTCCGGAACCAACTGCAAAGCTAACCATTCCGAGAAGTTACTTCTCGAGGAGTGAGAAGTCGCTGAGTGCACTACCATCTCCCGCTCTGCATCCTCTCCGTCAGAAAGTGCCACAGTGTTATGGCTGCCATCTTCTGAAACATCCAAGGACAAAGCTCTTTCGAACTCCGTCATCTGCAGCTTCAACATCTCCTCTGGAACGGGTGATGAACGAAGTGGCTGAGGAGAGAAGATGAACGTCGCCGGATTCAATGAAGGCATGGAAGCGTCCTGCTGCTGCGGTGCAATAGTTGGTGAAGTCAAAGTCAGAAAAGCTATGGTCGTAGAAGTGGTCTTCTCTTTCTCTTGAGATCTTCTGTGTACTTTCAACTTCTCGGACCTCTTGCTGCTTTCTCCTTCATGCTTTCGCTTGAGGGAATCTCCTGTGCCGAAGTTTCCTGTGATTTGATTCATCAATACTTCATCAAGGCAATATCCCTTCGTCAGCAGCCAGTTTGAAGTATTCACCAACACAGCTCCAGATCTCTCTTCAATTGAATGGCAGCCTCCATTGTTATTCTGCAGTATAGCTTTATCTCCTCCCATTTGATGGTAAGTGTCAAGTACCACGTTCCCATCATCGTTAAGATCCGCAGGTATCCGCGCTAATCCAAAATCAAACACTTGCTTTGCTGATAGCCTACTGAAATCTTTCTTTCTAACCTCGTACTCACTTCTGCACTTCATCCAGAAATCTTCTAACGAAGGCACATGTGCGTACTCCTGGGAGATTGTCTTCTTGGCTACTCCAAATGGATCGAAGTTAAGCCGTGCAGGGAAGAACTCTTGCTTGTACTCGGATAACATTTGCGCTTCCATCCCTCGAGCTCTGTGAATGCTGATGCAACTGTAATATCCCACAGTGATTGGGAAGAAGCCCGTAGACTTGTGCCGTTTCGACTGAAGGTCGTGTAACTCCACAAGTTGCCTGCTCAGCTCCATGGCGATCAATCTATCACTCGGATACCTGGGCATCTTTATTGGTTCTCCAGAAAAGCCCGTAACCCTGAGGTATGTGAAATCTTCAAACTGGATGAATAAACTGCCAATCTTGGACACTTCTTCCCACGCTTCCTTGCTTACCCTGTTGAGCCTTCAAGTCTTTGTCTAGCCTGCAGATGAAATCATAGAAGAAGTCATCGTTGATCACTTTGAAGTCTTTCTCGCACTGTAGGTGCAGTAAGCTGTGGGTAGCACTCGAAAATGGGGTCCTTGGAAAGAACACCACATCTATCCAGCTTGGAAAAGACACCCTGTGAAGCTGCAGCATACACCAAGTATGAAGTCATCTTGAAGCTGAAAGTACACTTCACGTTCCGAAGTTGCTCACCGATGTTGCTGCTAATAATTTCCGACCAATTGATTATAGAATCAACCTTGTTGATTTCAATGGTCCTGATGAAAGCATACATCCATGTACGGAAAGTGTAGGCATTCGCTTCGCCATTCATCCTGCATAGCAATTTGACAACATCATCTGCCTCCTGCACCAAATTGGACCGTGGAAGAGTTCTCGGGAACTTTGAAGGGGATCTAGGCTTCTTCATGAACTGGCTATTCATGATGCTCACACAATCAGCTCTATGCTTTCTCCCATCTACTGTCAGCATCCTGAATGCTAATAGAAGTCACCACCTTTCGCACTGGAATCTTCAGACAATAATTGATGAACTCTGCATCCAAACGAATTATTGTCTTTCCCGCAACATCACGCACTGATCTGGATGAAGGATGATAAGATCTAGCACACTCCATCACGAACTCTGGCAATTGGGCTGTACATGGGAAAGCTGCAGCTCGGATAATTCCGCTACTTTTGACCGCACGCATGAGTGAAGTCTTTCCCAGCTCTGGATCTATCAATCAAATCAGCAAGAGGTTCGGGCCTAGATCTGTGTCTCCTATGTCTGTAAGTTTGGAAGCAATGCATGACTCCATCGTGCTTTCTTTTTCATCTCCCTTCGCCATGGCTTTGTCTATCTTCTTTTGAATAATTCTTTTTCTTCTTACTTGGCCGAATTTCTTCAATACTGGTGCAGATCTGGACAATTCTTCAGATTCAGAGGATATTGCAATGTATTGGATATTGCTAAAAACTCATTTTCTTTTGTAAAGCACCTGTAGTGAATTCCTGCAATTTATTCAGACAAAAATGGCCACCGGTGCATGAATAGTGAATTTAAATTGTAAAAATATGCACTTTTCAAGCCTGCTGCCCCAAAAATTGGTGTTTAATTTGCACATAAAGAGAGCATGAATCCTTTCAATCAACACCTGAGCTCCTGTAACACCTGTGAAAACAATAATGCAAACAAAGATCAACCTCCTCCAAAGCATGTGCCAAATCTGGAAGCTTTTAGCCTTGTTAGCACTTGTCTGAACAAAATCCTTCCTTTAATGGGGGCGCACTTTTCCTTTTGGCTGCAATTCTTTACCTATGAATTAAATAATTCACTCATATGGCTGCCCATGCTTATATAACCTTCATAATTCTATAATCAATAATTGCCCTAACAATTAAAGGCAATTAATTAATTAAAAATTATGCTTTTCTCTTTTTAAAATAGCATGTTTAAGGACAGCCATCCAATAAATTAAATAATCCAATTTAATCATTCACACAGCACTTCACTTAAGCTTCACAGTGTGCTTTGACCATAGGCACTGAAAATAGAAATTAATTTAATGTTTTAATGCCTTAAAAAACATTAAACAATTCCCAAATGGGGCGCACTTTTTGAGAGGAAGAGGGCAGCCACTAAATAAATTAAATTTAATAAATTTAATTCCTTTCTTTTATTCCATCTTTGACTTGTTGACCTCCTCCAAGCTTGGGCACACTTTTTGAGAGGAAAGATTAATTAAAATAATCAATTTAATCCTTTTATTCTCTCACCAAAGGGGGCGCACTTTTTTGCACATGTAATTCTATTTTTAAGAAATTTTTCATAATGGGATTCTTTACCCTGCAAGGCAGGCACCAAAATCCCGTGATCCACTTAAGTGATTTGACTTTGACAATGGGATTATTTACCCTGCAAGGCAGGCACTAAAATCCCATGATTTCACTTAAGTCACTTAAGACCTTGGGCCCATTCCACTTCCCCTAGGTTTAAAGGGAATGAGCAAGGGAAGTTAATGTTATGATTTTTAGTTGTTTTTATGAGGTTTGCATTAATTTTAATTAATTTTCTAAGTAGAGTCAGGTCGGTTCGAAAAATGGTGAAAAGCCAATGGAAAAATTAAAAGAAAAAGGAACTATTATGTCTCCAAGGAGGTCAGTCCTCCTTAGAAGGATTCTATTTGGTTTTTGGTGCCACCTCTAGCTATTTAAAGAGGTATCAAATGCCTAATTCTTTCTGAGTTGGTGATCATGCTTGGTTTCATTTAGATCAGTAGAGGTTTCACAAAAAACATCACAGGCTGAAACCCATCAGATGAGACTTTCTTTTTAAAATATTTCTATAATAAGCCTCCCAACTTTTATCATTTCGCCTTTATTTGTGCTTGGCCTTATCTAGCCAATGCACATCCTCTTCATTGTACATTTATTTATTCCCCACTAATGAAGTGTGTAAAGTATCATTTTTGGTGGCCACCTCTCCTATGTGTCTCTCTTTGTTGTTCATTTTTTTTTTTTAATTTTTCTGTTGTGAGTTTTCTTTGGACATTGTTAGGATGTTTTACCCTCTTCATTGTACATCCTCTTCATTGTACATTTATTTATTCCCCACTAATGAAGTGTGTAAAGTATCATTTTTGGTGGCCACCTCCTATGTGTCTCTCTTTGTTGTTCATATTTTTTTTTTATTTTTCTTTTGTGAGTTTTATTTTGACATATCGTTGGGATGTTTTGCCCTCTTCTCTGAATTCTGCCTTTCTCATTTTCATGTGCCCTAAGATCTGGTCGCGGTGCCCATCATATGTGACTAAAATCCCCTGGATGGGTACTCTAAGAATACGGTATATGTCCTCAAGGGTCATTGTTATCTCACCAGTAGGTAATCAAAATGTCTGGCTCTCACTATGCCACCTCTTTGCTAAGGCAGTCAGGAGGCTATGATCCAGCATAATATGTGGAAGCTGTGTGATGTATGATAAACTCGTCCCCTCCAGAATAAATATTAACCCTCACTACTCGGGACAGGAGAAGGTCTGCTCATATGCTCGTAGACATCCATGACGCTCGCGCACATCCAAATTAAGTAATATCTCTTGGAGATCACCCAAAAAAAACACAATTAACATCATTTCCTCTAATAACATTTTCCTAAGGTATTCTAATCACTCCTAAGTTCATCTAATCACTTCCTAACATCTTCAAAAATCTTCTAAAAACTAGATTCTACACTAGCGCACTCCCTTCAGTGTTGGCAATAGCGCATCCCCTTTCACACTAGCGCATACCCCTCTAATGCTAGAGCATGCATTTTCACGCTCCTACTATCATTTTAATGCTAGCACATTCCATGCTAACACGCACGGTTTAATGCTTATGTTGCCATTTTCATGCTAGCGCATGCCCTACCTTCAATCAAACCTAGTGTAATGCTTACACTCTCATTTTAATGCTAGTGCATTGTCATTCACACTAGCGCATGGGAAGACGTGCTAGCGCGCTCAAATCCTTGTGCTAGCATTAACCCGCTAACTTCCCCTGGCTACAAAACATATTAAATGCACTAAAATTTTAAAACAATTGCGTTGCTTACTGAGGCACTGTCCGCAGGAAGCCTCCTGAACTATCGAACTCAGTCAGCACAGTGTGTGCATTCCTGGATTCACGTCATCTCTCTCAAAAGTCAAAGCAAAATCTTTCACAAATCACAATAGGGTCAGATATTACTCCTCTCACCCTACTATTTATACCCTTTCAACCCTAATTCTTCATTTTTTTTGCGTCCCAAGGGCCAGATTATCTATATTCCTCTCACCACATATTGACGCTCCGTTGTGATGATTTATTGCCTTAAAACATCATTTTTACTAATGTTTGACGTCGCTGGGGCATATTTTTTGCTTCCCGGTGACCTTTTCTTCTCCTTAGCGCATAGTTTTGCTTCCTGGCGATTCTTGTTGGCATACCATGCACACCATAATTCTTTTATATAACTTTCTTCCTAAAAATTTCAAAAATAGTACAAAAATGGTAAAATTCAAAAAATCCAAAAAGTTGGTACAATTCAAAAAATCCAAAAAATTGGTAAAAAATCCAAAAAACCCAACAAAAATTGGTAAAAAGAATTCACACATTTGAATCATTTACCGGACACAACATCATCAAACATCAGAAATTGTCCTACAAAACATCTCTCTTCAGTCCTCGTTTGTTCTTGTGCATGACTTGCGGATCATTTTGATCTACCTCCATTAACAAAGCGGGTTTGCTTGCTATGTTTGTATTCCCTTACACAAGCAATTGCTTGGGGAAATTCATAGTGCACAATTGATTTTTCATGGGACTTCTATGTCCTTCATTTATTCACTTTGCATGTATCCTTGTTTGGGGTGCCATTTTTAACCCTTGTCGTATAACTCGAACAGGTGGAATCTGAAGCTAGATAATAAAAACATTGGTACAACTATCTTGAACGTTGTTTGTTTGAGAATGTTTGTTTGTACTTGTTTGGTTGCTTGTCTGCTTGTTTACTTTCTCGTATTGCATTGCTTCCTGCATGTTGCATTGAGTCAGTCCTCATAGCAAATAAAATTTTTCTCCTAGATGGTTTGTTGATTACATTGAGAAATGATGATTACAAGCGGCTCTTGAGCCAGTTGGGTTGAAAACCATCTCCATTTTCTTCATCTCCACTTTTATTCATCACCATTTCCTTCTATCACAATTTTTTTCTTCAACGCCACCTGGGGCAATAGGGATTATATTTATCCCCCCTTCCCCCTGTTTCTTCTATCCATTGGAACACCGGATTTTCTTTTCCACTCACTCATATTGCACACTAGGCTTGTGTCGCCCCTTCTTTTTCCTTCTTTTCGATCGTCGATCGACCTCTTTCATCACCCCATCGACATCGAGGGGGCATCCTTCATTCTACTAATTTTTCTTTTACATCTTCAAAATTTACCTGTCTGTAATTGTCTACGATCTTTGAAGTGGCGTCGCTTATGCCACCCCAAAGAGGGGCAAATGTAAACACCTAAAATCCGCCTACGCAGTTTTAATATTAAAATTGTACTAATTACCCTCTTTCTCGTCATTTCTGTTATAATTAGTAATTTTCCGCTAATAAGTTAACATTCCCTTGCATTTCGGTCAATTATCAACACTCCGTTAATTAACTAGCCTTTCCCCCATTCCAAATGTCAATTAATGACACTTTGTTAGTTATAATCCTCCTCAAATCAATTAATTAACTATTATTAGTTAATTAAGGCTTTTTAATATTCTATTTAATCAATAAACCCTCTTATTGGTTAAATCCCCCTCTTAAATCCTCTAAATCCTACCTATTTCCCTCTAAATCACCTTCAAATAGCTTTTATAAGCTTATCCTAGCCTATTAATTAATCCTAGTTGATTAATTAAACCCTCTCCAACTCCCATGAGTTATTAATTCTAATCAATTCCCTCTAATCATGCTTATCCCTTCTAATTCTACTTTATCATTTATCCCAGATTAACCATCTTCTCCATGATGTGAACAAGAGTCTTGTTCAAGGCTTCAGCGTTTCCATTACCTTGAGGGTGATAGGGAGTTGACCATTTTAGTTGGATTTGAAAGCGTTGGCACAACACCTTCACTTGTTTATTCTTGAAATACTTACCATTGTCAGATACAATGGCAGCGGGAATGTTGTAGCGATAGATAATGTGGTTCATTATGAATTTGGAAATTTGTGCACCAGTGACATAGGTAAGAGTAACAACCTCTACCCATTTCGTGAAATACTCGGTGGTAGTTATGATGTGAGTGTAGCCATCAGAGGAAGTGGGGGTAAGTTTTCCAATGAGATCGAGTCCCCACTTTCAAAAGGGCCAGGATGTTGTGATGGGTTGCAGAGATTGCGCTGGAGCATGTATTAAAGTGTCGTATTTTTGACACAACAAGAATTTTTTAACATACTAACAACAATTAGTTTCCATGGTAGGCCACTAATACCCTATTCTCAATAACTTCTTAGCAAGAACCATTCCACTTGTATGGGCCCCACCAATGCCTTCATGCACCTCTTTGACCACTAAGATGGACTCTTCTGAATTAAGGCTTCATGCACCTCTTTGACCACTAAGATGGACTCTTCTGAATTAAGGCAGTGTAACAGATTCTTGTCAAAGCCTCTACGATAGGTAGTGCCCCCAAGCAAGGTATATTGGGTTATACGTTGGATGAGGTTATGTTTTTCAAAACAGGTAAGGTTAGGAGGAAAGGTTCTGTCATGTAGTTAATTATAGATGTCAATAAACCAGGGGGATAGGGGACCAACAACTTCACATACCAATCAAGATTCTGGCATGTCGTATGCAAGTGTCCTCAAATGTTCCATGAAGAAAGGCATGTTGTTGTATTCGGGTGGGATACGTAGCATAGATCCAATGATATCCATGGCATCCGTTGAACGATTTTGTCCTCTTGGTATCCGTTGGAATGTGATTTGTACAAAGAATTCTTTTAGAGTATCAATCAATTTCTTGTAAGGAATAAGTAACTCATCCTTAACTTTGTACTTGTCATTCACTTGCTTGATCAATTGAGAATCACCTATTACATTAACCTGTTTGATATCCCATTTGATAACTGTTATCCAAATTTCACCCCCCAAGGTTAATTTGATAACGTGCATCAGAGTTTTTAGTTCCAAGCAAGTAGATTGATTCAGGAGAAAATCGTAAAATTGGCTGTCCTACTCAAGGCCACCTTTGGGATAGTTGGACAATTATACGTGGAAGGCGCGGATTGGCCGAAAAACCTCCAGGCGGCCCAAACTAGAAAAAGGGACATCTGGGACAAATGGACGCGAAATGCCCGAATCGGCCGAAAGAAAGAAAATTTGTCCAAGTCCTTTACCGGCAGCAAGCGGGACAAGAGTGCGCGAAGGATGCTAACCGGCCGAATCGGGCGAACCGGAAGAATTTGTCACAAACAGCACTGGTACATTTGGGACAGATGGACGCGAAGGACGCGAACCGGCCGGTTCGGCCGAAACAGGAAACTTCAGCACAAGGACAAGTGGGACAAAGGGACGCGGATAGCCGAAGGGGCCGAAAGCCAATCAGATCACGCCACGTGTCACCAGCAGAAAAGGGACGAGGAAGCCCATTTTAGGCGGATCGGAGGATTCTGTCCCACGAAGCACTGGGACATCCGGGACAAAAAGACGCGGTGGACGCGAAAATCCGGCAGGCCCGTGGACAAATCACAACATGACACGTGTCGCCAAGAAAAAAGGTCCAAAAAGTCAAAGGGGCGAGTTTTCGAGCACTGATCCGAACCAATGAAACAGTGCCACGTGTCCAAGTTTAAGGGCCCACAAGGAAATTTCAAAGGAAAGCCCGCGGAAAGGTGGAGAGAGAGAATTACTTAGTGAATCAGGGCCTGCCACGTGTCGTCCAGATGGCAGAGCGCGGGAAAAGATTTTAAAACCTGTTCTCGCCTATTTTTTGCCCTAAATCTTCAGACCTTCGTATCTTTCGATCTAGAGCTCGGATTCACACGTTCTTTATATCAACAGAAATCTGTTGAAATTCTCTACATGATTCTGGGATCAATCTCGCATTTTGGTGCAGTTTGGAGGGAGAAAATTAAGAAAACGTCTCTGATGTGTGGTGATAGATAGAAGTAATGCTTCAACAACCAACTTTAATGCAGCAGACAGCTCGCCGCTCCTGTTAGACAGCCCACCGTTTTGCTAGGATCCGCCGCTTCTGTCATAATGAGATGATTTTAAATGATACCAAGAAGTGGTTGGGGCAGATTCTGGATTTCCTCTCTCTCCCCTCTCATTTCTTGATATATATTGTAAAGAGGAGCTTTTTAAGTGGTCGGACATTCTTGTTTTTGCATCCTCCCTTCTTCCCTCGCTTGCAAGAGAAATTGTGGAGCTTTCAAACCTCCCATATGGGTTGTAATGCTAGTTTTTTTTGCCTCTTGGCCACTCTCATGTACAATGTACTGTATCGACTCTTGAGCAATAATATATGTATTGTGATCGACTCTCGACCCTCTCATGTATTCATTGCTGTCATTTTTGATCTCTTATTGTAGTTTGGTTACCTATGCATGGTGTTTGTATTGCATCTATGTGGTCTGTGTTAAATTTGCAAAACGAGTGTCTAACATTCCTCGGTGCATCACCTTTGTAGTTTAGGTTTTATTCTATGCATTTTCTTACCCTGTCTCCTTGGCAAGTTAGATTAGGTTTCAGCAAACCCTCTGCATTTTTGTGCGTGCATCTGAACAGAGGAATAGGAACCAGCCTTCTCTGGAGAATCTTTTCTCATCTTTACAAGTCCCACGCTTGGAGAAAGGATTCCATGTTGTGCAATCACACTGGATGCCTGAACATCAACCGAGAAGCCTGATTTGCATCCAGGGGTGCTCTGATTTTGCAACAACAAAAACAATTTTCAATCCTGCAATGAGGGCTTCATATTTCACTATATTATTTGTACATGGGAAACCAAGTCTGAATGCTTGAGGGATCAAATCTCCTGTAGGAGTGAGAAGTACAACTCCTGCTCCTGAACCGTGAAAAGTAAATGATCCATCAAAGTACATTTTTCGTGTGACAAATTCTTCAATATACACCATAGAAGCATCTGGATGTTCCAAACTCAATGGTTCGGTTCCTGGAAAAGGGGCTTTAGCTAGCTGATCTACAAGCACTTTCCCTTTGACTGATTTTTGGTTGACGTACCCAATATCAAACTCACTAAGCAGGATGATCCAATTAGCCATCCGCCCAATAAGTGCAAGTTTAGATAATAGGTACTTAAGTGGGTTAACTCTGAATATGAGCTTGGTCTTGTTATTTAACAGATAATGGCAGAGTTTCTGGAATGTGAAAACAACGACCAAACAAGATTTCTCAATTTGCGGGTAGTTAAGCTCATAAACAATCAAAGTGCAGCTGAGATAGTAGATGGATTTCTCTTCTAATTCAGATCATGTTGAGCTAGAAGCATGCCTATAGCAAATTGGGTAGCTGAGATATACAGTAACAATGGTTTGCCTAGAGTAGGCAGCATGAGGATAGGGGGTTTAGACAAATATTCTTTAAGCAAGGTAAACGCTTGCTGTTGTTTAAGACCCCAATGGAAATCAACATCTTTCTTAAGAAGATGTGTGAAGGAATGACACTTATCTCTGAGTTGGGAAATGAATCTTTGGATAACTTGGATTTTCTCTTGCAAACTACGCAGCTATTTGAGGTTCTTAGGAGGCATTTCTGTGATACCTAAGACCTTTGTTGGGTCCACCTCAATTCCTCTTCTTGAAACAATAAAACCTAACAATTTTCCTGATAGCACCCAAAAGACACATTTCTTTGGGTTAAGCCTGAGCTTGTAGTCTCTGAGATGTTGGAAGATGTGTTATAGGATTTCTGGATGGTCCTCTCTAGTCCTGGACTTGCCCAAGATGTCATCAACATAGTCTTCCATTATATCATTCAACATGTCATGGAAGATGACCGTCATGGCCCCTTAATAGGTTGCTCCTGCATTCTTGAGGCCGAAGGGCATGACTTGATAATAGAATGTCCCCCAAGGGGTAGTGAAAGTAGTCTTATGTTGATCCTCTTTTGCAATTTTGATCTGGTTATATCCTGAAAAGCCATCCATGAGGGATATCATTTCATAACCTGCAGTTAAATCGACAATCATGTCGATGTTTGGAAGTGGAAAGTCATCCTTGGGACATGCTTTGTTAATATCTCTGAAATTCATACAAATCCTGATGCCAATGGGTTTCTTTTGCACAAGCACTATATTGGAAATCCACTCCGAATAGTCAATAGGCCTAATGAATCCTATTGCCAATAATTTCTCAAGTTCTTCTTTGACTAAAAGGGTGATGCGAAGATGCATCTTTCGAAGGTTTTTCTTGATGTGAAGGCCACGTTGGTGTTTTCAAATACGTGCTGATGGTGTCAGGGCCGTTAGTGTGGTAAGGGGTGCACTGGCATTCTAAGGTAAAATTTAGCATAAATTTCAAAGTTTCAATTTCTAGTTTTTTGTGCTTCTGTCATTTTCTAGGATTTTTAGCTTCTGTTATTGCAGGTTTTTTGATTTAGAACATGTTTCCTAACACATTTGTTTATGTTTTGATGAATGATTTTGTTTGCATGCCTTGTATGAGTTTGGGATAAGGTTGTGTATGCTCTTCTCTTGCACCATTGTGTGATTTTAAGAAACAAAAGCAGCTTTAACCCTTCTTTTGCTAGAATTAGAGTGTAGGAAAACTTCATTATTCATTTATGCTTAAGGGAATAAACTTTTCATATGGCATTTGTATGATCCTTTTATTTAAGATATTTTCATTCGATAAACAATTAAACTAAAGCTTGTGCATGCACCATTGTATGATCTTAAGAAACAAAAACAACTTTAGTTTTTCACTAAAAAGTGCTTGGATTAAGTGGGAATCAACCTTGATTTACAAAGCATTATGGTGGTTATTTGATTTACAAGTTTTTCATTGTTATCCAATTGGGTTGCTTGTTGTGTATGCTCTTCTCTCGTGTCCTTGGACGATCTTGAGAACAAAAAACAACACTCAATCCTCTTTTAATGATATTGTAGATCTTATGGATAATTACTAACTATTTGTGTGTAGGACCTAATGCTTGCCAATGAAAGAAGTTTTCTCTTAAAATCAAACTCTAACATACACGTGTGTTGTAGGTTGCCAAAGGTGGTTCAAACCAAATTGCTTAATCCAAAAGATAAGAAAATACACCACTTTGCAAAACATTGTATATGCAGGTTTCGGTTAAGAGCTACGGCTCGTCCTCTTGAACTAGGAAAAATTCCCTTTGGCATGAGCTTTAAGATAACAAGAGGGATGCTCCTAGAAACCCCAAAGTAGTTCACGCAAGAGGGAACCTTGTGAATGAAACGGGAAAGCGCTCCACTACCCAATTGATTAGTACGCCTTGAGAGATTAGATTCAAAACTATCTTCACGCAACCCCAGTGAGATACAACTGAACACAATTTATTGCTCATTGTATTGAAGGGGGTAAAGTAAAGTCGGGATACTCCAAGATTTAGTCAGTGCGACTTTCTTGGCAAACCGCGCTTGCAGACATAGTTTGTGATACCTAGAGAGAGAACCAATAGGAAGCTTGTGGTTTGGAGCCAATTTGACTTATCTATCATGTACTAAAGAGATCTCACAACATGACAACTTTGTTAGAGTCAAAACCTTATTATTCGAACAAGGGGAGACTTCATCAAAGTTGAAACTGTGTGTTATTTCATCATGAGACCTACGACGTGTTACTTTGTCCTAGTTTTTCACTTTTCCTAAGGCGAGGTAAAACTTTTCCAAAGTTATACTTAGTTTGTTTCATCACCACTTGGTCTACTCCTTTGTTTTCTTGTTTCCCATTTTAGGATAAAAGAAAAACAACATACGTGGATACCGCTAGAAATAATCGTGTCCACCACTTTTGTAGTCTACTTGCATGACTAGGTTGCAATGTCAGAATGCAAGTGTTGAAAATGTTCTACTAGGCCCTTTGTCTCAAACCCATATTGAGACTCATTATCATTGTAGTTAGGTGATTTCATCATTGACTTCCTTTGAATTGTTATGCTGCCGCATTATAGCCATACAATTGTGATATTTAAGTCTTGTTTCCATTGTGAAACTTGATCTAAGTCTCAATATTGTATTGTTACGTTGCTTGCATAGGTAATAACTTATTGATATACTTAGGCTTAGTTTTTTATCCCAACATTGTCTTGAGGTTTTGAGGGTGTTGTCGTTACGTTGCTAGCATTGTGGTAACATCATTTTGATACTAAAATATTGCTTTTCTTACAAAGCTTGATTGATGTCTCCAAATTGTGTTGTTACATTGCTCGCATTGTTAACTTCCATTTTCAAAGGCTTGGACTTTGTTTGTGTCCAAAACTGGTTTTAGTATACCTTGTTGGGGGATCGCATCAACACTTTCTTAGTATTTAGGTCTTGCTTATTTTAAACTTGACCTAAGTGGTGATATTGTGTTGTCACTACTTGCACTAAACCTATCTTGGAAAATGTAGGGAGTAAACTATTTTTGTAATTGGATTTTAGTCATGTGCTTGATAATTTTGACCTAGGTGCTTCTTGTTAGATAAACCTTGTTAGGTAATCATTCTTTATTCTTTGGTGTCCTAGGTTCACATTGATCTTTTGGATTCATGACCATTTGTTATTCCACATTCTTTGTGATGACATGACATCGTTACAATGCATAAATTTACCTAGGGTCCATTTTAGTCAACCTTAGTGAAATATTTCATGTTATGCCTCCTATTACAAGATTGGGGCATCGGAAATTAGGAACATATCTTTTTGGAAGTGACAATCCACTTTATGATGACAATTTCATGGTTGATCACAGTGGCGGTAAGGAGAATTCTCCTCATGCGGACTTAGAACTTCATCCTGCCCACATTGATAATTATTTGTTCCAAAACAAACACAAGGTTCTAATGCATGTCGTAGAGCTAGGAGCTAGGTTACCATCTACGGTTGATCCTTCTCTCATTTCCAGTATGATTCGCGGAGAAGAAGAGGTAGAACGTCCTTCTCAGAATATTAACAACATCTTAAACCTAGGTCATGCCTCTACTTCTGGATGATGGAATGATGAGGAGATACCTTTCGAAAATGATGGAGATTATCTTATACCTATTGTCAGAGTTCATTGTGAAGACCATGAAGAGCATGCTCTTCATGAGCAACCTCCTCCACATGAAAATCATAAAGAAGTACCCACGGAAGAGGTAACTTTAGAACAACAAGTGCAAGCTCTCACTCGCCAATTGGCTAGTTTAGCTTCGCATGTAAACAAGGAACAAGCGAAACCTTTAAAACAAGTTATACCAAAATTTAAACCAAAAGCTTTGTACCATGAATTCAATACCGATTCTCCTCGTTAAGAGGCACAAAAGAGTCTTATGAGGACTTTTATGTGGACAATAAAGGTGGGGATACAACTAGATTTAACAATTTGTACAAGCCCACGCCATCCACACAGGATCGCCTTTTCAATCAAGAGTGAGTGGTCAACCATGAAAAATGCCCTTATAGCTTTGCAAGAAGGCAAAATTGACAATAACAAAAAGTATCATTTCGAGGAGTTATGCCCATATCCCTTCGATAGTGCTATGTTGCAGGTACCTTTCCTGCGTCATTTTGATTGTCCAAAGTTCAACAAATACAAAGGCAAAGGTGATCCCAGAGACCATATTAAGGACTTGGGCATGCCCAGAGAAGCATGACCACAGCCCTGAGAACGTGAGTGCAGCCTTGATGACGTGAGCGCGCACCTTGCAACATGAGCGCGACCTTGACAACGTGAGCGCGCACCTTCCTGTAGGTGGTCAAAACATGGGTTTTGACAAGAAAAATTTGATAAAGCTCAAATCTTTGACATTCTGATGCAATTTTGATAGCACTTTACCTCCCTTGATCCTGCAAAGAACATAAAAACAAGGAAACTACCACTAATCTAGCTAAGAAACCTCACAATTATCAAAACTAATGCAAAAGAGGGTTAGCAAAATCAAAACTTGCAACTAACATAAAAAAAACTTGAAACTAATCTAGAAAATTGAAACTAATCTAGAAAACTTTGAAACTAATCTAAAAAGCTTAAACTAAAAACTTTGAAACTAAGTTAAAAAGCTTGAAAATGAATGCAATAGGGTTTGACTCCCACCGGGCATGCCAAATGATAACACCTCAAACTTTTGTAATATGACTAACTAATAAAGACTAACACCATTATAGCCTAGAGCCAAGCTTAAGTTTAAAAATGAAACATCATGATCAAAGCTTAAAAGCATGCATCAATGAAAACTAAATGAAATTAAACATATAATCTACAAGCATCCATACTATGTGAGATGATTACTAATTAACATAGACCTAATTAGATCTAAGGACAATCAAATTATGGTTGTTGCTACTCCACAAATGGTGAGAGGATATCTCTAACAATGGCTACAAGGCCATATTAGATATCCCTCTACTAACTAACATGAAGATTTGAATGCAAAGATTGAGCAAGCTAATCCAAGAAGGAAGTAAGGCTCTTAATCATATTTGTTATATGATATACTAATAACAATATGGTGTTAAGTTGGAAGGTAGGTGCTTAGTCCTTTTTATAGTTTTCCATTTGAAGAAAACTTTCATCTTGGTGCATGTGGGACTAAAAAGTAAAAAGTAGATTAAGATTTGTTAATCATGATTAGTGAATTAACAAGCGATTAGCATGTGGGGTGCCTTAATTAACCACTTAGGGTCCCTTAAGAGGATATGATAAGCTTTTGAAGCCTTTTGAGATGTCTTGGAGGGAAAAGGGGTGATTTTGAATGGTTGGAAGAAGGGTATTAACCAATTATAGGGTTTATTGATCAAATGCAAAGTAAATACGCTTAATTAGCTAATAATCGTTAATTGTTTGCTCGGAAGAGGATTATAACTAACGATGTGTCGTCAATTGGCATCCGAAATGTGATAGAAGCTAGGTAATCAACAAAGCATCGTTAATTAACAAGAATAGAGGGAAACATTAGTTAATTAGCAGAAATCCCTAATTATAATGGAAATAGTATGAATGAGGGTAATGTTAAAAAAATGACAGAGGTGAAGGTTTTTACTTTGTGTACTTGTAGGCCGTCCATGGGAAGCCGCATGTAGTCTCGAACGTGATCTGCACAGTGTTTCCAGTGCCCACGAAGCGCTTTGGGACCGTCGTGATTCTTTCAAATTCTTGTAGCACTCGTCGTGATGATTATTTTTAATAAATAATCATTTTTCACCCGTTTTCGCTATGCTAGGGCATGTTTTTGCTTCTTGGCGACCTTTCTGCTACCTGGGGCATATTTTTGCCTTCCAGCATCTTTTGGCGATGTCCCATGACTTCGTCATTTCTTCTACAAGATTTTCTTCTATAAATTCAAATTTTCAAAATAGTATATTTTTTTTCAAAAAAATCGTAAAAATCCAAAAAATTGTAAAAAATTCAAAAATTGGTAAATGACATGCATGCAGCTAAGGCCTGTGTCAAGTGCATTGTCCTCGAACATCGAAATTTGTCCTACAAAAGCATCTTTCAGAGGTTCTTGCTTGTTCTTGTCTCAAATGACTTGTAGATCATTGTGATCTACCTCCATTAACAAAGTTAGTTTGCTTACTATGTCGGTATTCCTGTGTAACAATGAGTTGCCAGAGACTGTTACATAGTGCACGAATACTTTTCATGGGACTTCTTGTGTCCTCCGTTATTCCCCTTGCATGCATCCTTTCTTGGGACACCATTTTTAACCCTTATCGTTGAACATGAACATTCAAGAACTGAAGCTTGATAACAAAAACATTGGTGCAACTGTCTTGAACGTTGTTTGTTTGAGTATGTGTGATTGAACTTGTTTTTCTGTTAGGTTAGTCGGTTTACTTGCTCCTATTGCATTGCATTATGTATGTTGCATGGAGTTAAGGATTTTTAGCAATGAACAAATGTTAGTAATCCAACAACATGATCAAACAAAGTTGTTTTTTGAAAGATTAGATGCAAAAGCTATTCCTATTTTCTTCACTGCCATGTCTTATCACTATTCATCTTTCTTCCAAAATGCCTGGGGAAACAAAAATCATTTTTATCCCCACCCTATTTCTTCTATCCATTTCTATCAAATTTTCGATCGTTGATTAACTTCTTCTATCACCCCATCAACTCTCGGGGGGGCATCCTTCATTTTACTAATTTTTCTTCAAAAATTTACTTGTTTACGCTTGTGTACTATGTTTGAAGTGACATAACTTACTTCACCTCAAATAGGGGCAAATGTAGACACCTAAAATTTGTTTTCATAGTTTTATTATTGAAATCACACTAAGTACCCACATTCATACTATTTCCGTTATGATTAGTGATTTCCGCTAATTAACTAGCGTTTCCCTCTATTTTGGTTAATTAATGACTCTTTGTTGATTACCTAGCTTCTATCAGATTCCGGATGCCAATTGACTAGACATTGTTAGTTATAATCTCTTCTAAGCAAACAATTAGCGAGTATTAGCTAATTAAGCCTATTCACCTTTGTGTTATCCAAATCCACCCCCAGGGTTGATTTGATAACATACATCAGAGTTCTCGAGTCCCAGGAAAATGGATGGATTCAGGGAAAAAATCATGTTTCTAGGGTCCCCTCAGAAATTTTTCTAACTCTCCTGTCCAGGTTGAAAAGAGCAAGCTCTGAGAAAATGCGAAAAAATTGCAAAAAATAAGCTTGGGCCAGAAAAAATTGTGAAAATCGGCTAAGTCCTTGTCCTAGGAACAGTTGGGACAGTCGGATCACCAAGGAGTGGTTCGGCCGAAACGCCTCCAAGCAGCCTGCAAAGCACTGGGACAAGTGGAACAAATGTACGCGAAGGGTGTGAACCGACCGGTTCAGCCGAAAGAGAAGAAAAACAACTAACTGCTCGGGACATTTGGGCCTTAAGGACGCGAACCGCCCGGATTGGCCGAAATGGAGAACTTTCATACTAAGCAGTTGGGATATTTGGGACAAATGGACGCGAAGGACGCGAACCGGCCGATTCGGCTGAAACGGGAAACTTCAGCACAGGGACAAGTGGGACAAAAGGACGCATGGGACGCGGATAGCCGAGAAAGCCGAGGGCAAATCAGATCACACCACGTGTTAGACTACAGAAAAGGGACATGGAAGCCCATTTCGGGCGGATCAAAAGTTTTTGTCCTAGAAAGTTTGGGACATCCGAGACAAAAGGACGCGATGGACGCGAAAATCCGGCAGGCCCATGGACGAATCACAGCATGACCCATGTCGCCAAGGAAAACGTCCAAAACATTCAAAGGGGCAAGGTTTGAAGCGTTGGCCCGAGCCGATTAGTACAGGACACGTGTCCAATGGAGCAGGGAGGTGCGGAGCTCGGGGAGGAATTAGAGAATTTGGCAAAAGTTTTGGCCAAAAGTTTAAAAGCAAAGGTCTCCCCTGCGCCCCTGTCGACCAATCAATGCATGCCACATGTCCCAAGTGGCGGGGACGCGGGGAAAAATGAAAAAATGTTCCAAAATCATCAAAAAGTCAAAATTTTCAAGGAAAACCCACGGGTAAGGTTTGGAGAGAGAATTACTCGTCCAATCAGCACTTGACACGTGTCATTCAGGTGGCAGAGCGCAGGAAGAAATTTAAAAAATCCATTTTCGCCTGTTTTGTGCCCTAGATCTTCAAATCGACATATCTTTCGATCCAGAGCTCGGATTTACACGTTATTTATATCAACGGAAAGCTCATGAAATTCTCTACATGATTCTGGGGTTAATCTTGAGTTTAGATGCATTTTGGAGAGAGAAAATTGAGAAACAGCTATGACGCGTGTTCATGGCCAGAAGTGACATTTCAGCGACCAGATTTAATGCAGAATGGGCCGCATTCTCCTGTATTCCGGTCAAAATGACAGGGTATGGGTTTGTAAGGTTCCCCATGCCATTTTAATGCACCTGCAGTCAAGAAGGGATGGGCTCCCATGCTTTTGTACGTTTTCTGTCCCCTGGGCTTGACCCATGCATGTAAAAGCCAGATTTGGCTCATTTCTGAAGGGGGGAACATTTCTTTTGATAGCAAGCTTCTTCTTTCACCTGTAACAAGTGATTTTTGCAAGTATCAAACCTCTTCTAAAATTATAACAGGTTTTCTACCCTTTTGATGTTATAATACAAGGATTTTGACAGTGTAAATGACAATACAGGCTCTGTGATCAGTTTTCAGTCCTTTGTTTGTGTTGCTTGTTTCATTTCAGATCTCTCATTACATCTTATCAGCTTGTGCATGATGTCTTATGTTGCATTTTTATGATCTGTGTCTATCTGCAGAACAAGAAGTGTTCACCACTCCTTTGGTGTATCACCTGTTAGTTTAGTTTCATTTCTGCACTTTCTATCTCTGTTTCCTTGGATTTTAGAGTAGGATTAGGTTTCAAACCTCTGTAGTTTTGCAAATATAGATCTAAATCAGAGGAGTTTGAGGAACCAGCCTCTAATCTGGAGATTCATCTCTCAGTTTAACAAGTCCCCACACTTGGAGAGAGGTTTCCATGTTGTGCAATCACACTGGATGCTAGAGTGATCAACCTAGAAGCCTGATCTGCATCCAGGGGTGCTGTGAGTCTGCAACAACAATTTTGGCACGCCTGGTGGGACCTAGAGGTCTCATTTTTATTGCAGCAAAGTTGATATGCATCTACTGCAGTTTTCTTGCTTATAAGAGCTATTATTTGCATATCTGGCGACTCCAAGGGGAAGAATCAACTGGTTTTAGCAGTGCAGGCCTGAAAACTCATGAGAAGAATCACCACAAGGTCAAGAGTTGGAGAAGAAGAAGTGTTGTTTGAATACCTACAGTTATCTCCAAGAAGAAGGCAAAGAGGAAGAAGGATTCATAGGTCTCCATCTCCACCAAACAAAACTCTCTCAACTCCTCCACCTGACAGGCCTTTCATTCAGTATACAAGGGCTTTAAGACCGATTAGAATGGCTCAAAACAACCCCTACGTCAACTTCACAGGCAGCAGCCCACTTGCTCTCAATGCACAACATCCAGTTCCTATTGTAGCCCTGAAGAACATTCCCTACTTCACTGGAGAAAATCAGACTACTCTAGGCGATCATGTTAAAGATATTGCTAACCTTTGTGCAATTCATGAAATCAATGAAATGCAAGTGGCTGTTAAGTTACTGGCATCTTCCTTCAAGGGTAAAACATTACAATGGTTTAGGAGCCTTGGAGCTGGTTCTATCACAAACTGGAATCAGCTCTGTATTGCACTTCACGAGCAATTTGGAGAGAAGGGAGACAACTTGTCTCTTTTGGAGTAGCTAACAACTATCAAGAGAGCCCCCAACGAGCAGCTGACTGACTTCAACTTCAGATTTCATAGGTCTTGGGATAGAATTCCAGTGGCAGTCAGGCCAATAGCAGAAGGTGCTTTTCTATATTACCTTAAAGCTTTGAATTCTGATATTTCTATGTTAATTCAATCTATGGGAGGCACAACCTTACCTGCTGCTTATAGCATCGCCATTAGAGCCGAAAACTGTCTTATTCAAGTTGGTAAACTGGCTCATAGGCCTCCCATGCCCTTGTATCCAAACTTAGAAAATCCAAGCACTAGTCAAACACCCACTTTGGCTTCTGTTCCTATGCCTAGAAATCAAAGTTCAAGTGAAACTTCTACTTCATCCTCTAGTGCTTCAAATGAACTCCAAGAGGTCATGAAACAGTTACAAAACCTAGGCAACGAGCTGGTTACTCTCAAGAGACAGCAAGCCCAAGGTTTCAGACCTTCTTATCAACCCCAAGCTCAGCCTAATAGGCAGCCATACCAACAAAATAGGTCACCAACTCAGGCTGCAAATCAAAATCAAAGCCAAGTAAGGCCTCCCGCTAATAGGCCATTTCAGCCCTATAACCCCAATGTTGTATCTGCTTCAAAAGCATTAGTGCCAGTCCAAAATAACATGGCCCAAGAATATGATTGGTGTTTCCCGTGTAGTCAGCCACACAACCAATCAATGTGCTTTAACGGTGCATTAAATAAAGCCCTAATGGTACAAACCGTTAGTGGGTCGCAAGAGTCTAGCCACGAAGGAGATCAGCAGCAGGAAGCATCTCAGCAAGGGACATCTCCGAATGAAACTACTCTTGTCAATTGGTAGGCTGAAGATTTCTGTGGTATGAATCAAATACCCTCTCAGAGTGTTGCAGCCAACACAAGGTCAAAGAGAAGAAATTTGGGTGAAGAACAGCCATTGGCCCCAAGTAGTTCACGACCTTCTGTCACTCCACAAGGTGTTGGCAAACAAAATGCAGTTCCAAACATGCAAGGAGCACCCAAACCAGCTCCTAAACCAACTCAGATGCCAGTTGCTGCTGCCCACGTGCAAGGAACGGATGCGCAAGCTAGGGGACAGCAGAGGGATGCTTCATCCCCATTCAACATCATTGACCAGATGAAGAAGAAAAATGTAAACATATCAATGTGGGAATCACTATCCATCCCAGGCCAAAGAGATTTGCTACAAGCTGCCATGAAGGACTGGTCAACTTCAAATCAATAGGTCCAAATGCAAGAAAAGGTACTCACAAATGCTACCCAGCCTGAAGGAAATCATGGAGGTCAGCAAGGTAAAATGTTGAAACCCCCTCCATTTTATGTTTCATTGAATATAGGAGATAAGTTGGTACATAATTGCATGATTGACTCTGGGGCAAGTAGTTCAGTAATGCCCAAGCAAATAGCTGATCAGCTAGGGCTTCAATATGAAGTCATCTCCAAGGGTGTAGTGCAATTAGACGGGACAGCAGTGACAATGGTTGGAGTAATCAGAGGTTTGAGCCTCACACTGCACGCATGTACCAACATAATAGTGTTACAAGTTGTGTCAGTCATAGACCTGCCACCACTCTTTGCATTGTGTTTGTCAAGGGACTTCACGGCCAAGATTGGAGGGTATTTGTCTGCTGATTGATCACACATGCTATTCAAAACAAGGTATGGAACCAAAGCCGCAATCAGGTCTGAACCTATTGCGAACTTTCACATTGAGCCTTACACTACCAGCCAAATCAATGCCAATTGCTCAGCATTTGATCAAGAAGATCACCCTAGCATTGATGAAACTGACACCAAGGTTGGAAGCATCCCAGATTTGACTCTTGATGAATGGGCAAGCAAGGTGCATGCTTTTGATCCCTATCAAGAAATAGAAGAATCTGAGCTAGGAGTTTATTGTTTACATGAAGAGGATCAACCTCTCCCCAGCATCACCAAGCCAGATCATAAGGACAAT